>JAVJGJ010000014.1:92873814-92903754 GCA_035590215.1 Microhierax caerulescens | reverse complement strand
GGTCACTTTTTCGTATGCTGGAAGGGAATGAAAAGGCTTTTTATCAGTTTGGCTAAGGGTAATCTGGCTATTTCTGCCTTATATTTGCAAATACAGAATTCTGCAAGTATTCTTTCAATACAAGCAAATATTTCAGTATTCTGCAAGCCTACTGTAATGTCTCTAATACCAGTCTGAACTCTTTTCTTCTAATAGTGGATTAGTCTGTTACTGATACCTAAAGCTTGTTCTTTATGGCCTTAATAGGATATTGCTTGAGCCAGTGGATACCTGCTTACTGACCTAAAGGTCTGTGGCTTGCTTCAGACTGAAGAATAGGAGAAGTTTTGGCCTTGATTATAGATCATCAGGAAGTATGCTGTTTAGTTTTGGAGGTTTTGAAAGGCCCTGTCTAAGGTTTTTCCTTTTTTTTTTTTTTTTTTTGTAACATTGTATTATTCTTGTTTCCAGAAAACATACTTTTTTATGGAGAACTCTCTTGAAATATCTTATCTTGCTTTTTTTAACTCCCTGCTGATAGTATAGTTTGGGAACTGTGGGCATGGCTCAGGTCTGCCTCACAGGAGTCAAAGCTACATTATTTTCCTCCACTGAAAAATCTGACAGGCTAATTCAGTTTACTTGGGGTTTAAAAATGTTTGAAAACGCAGTAGGAACAGAGATGCTTGTTTAAACACTGTTTCTAACATAAGATGTAATAAAACTATTTTGAGAACATTATGATAGTTTCTAGTTAGCAAAAATTGTTTTTTAGTGGTCTTCCAATAGGAAAGTTACATTTACTGCAGAAGCTTTGAGAACTTAAGTAATGTAGAAGCAACATATTTGAGTATCTTGAATACGGTCTTTAAATTGATATAGCATTCCAAAGACAGAGGTCTGACTTGCAGGTTATGTTAAAGGTTCGCACACTAGGTTAAACTTGAGGGATTGTTTGGGGTTGTTCGGTGGTTTGGGGTTTTGCTTTTTTTTTTTTTTCTTCTTAAACTGTGTCTATTATGAAACTAAAATACAAAGAACAACTGAAGTTCTTCATCACTTTTGGAACATTCTATAGAAATAGCTGTCATGGGTTTTAAAGCATATTTCCTAGAACTAAGAACAAAACTTCATCATTAAGACTCTGAATGCTGATCCTAGATAAACCAATTTCTGCACTTCTGCTGTGACTATAAATACCAACAGCAGTTACAATTTAGTGGCTTCATGGGGTGGCTATGTATTTGTCTATTAATGATGATAAAATAAAAACTACTAGTACTGTCAGCTTTCTGCACAGGGTTCCAACTGGATAAATGAATTCTAAAAGTCATATGAAACAAATTAATTTTTAGTATTTCCATTACATAAAAGATACTAGAGAAAGTGCTTCTCATCCTCCTAAATAACTGGCCTTTCAAAAATCTTATGTTTTAGGATTCCTTCAAGTACAGTTATCCTCCATTGGTTGATGATGACTTTCAAACCCCTTTATGTGAAAATGGGCCCATTACTAGTGAAGATGAGCATGAAAGTAAAGAAGAGATAGATGCGGACACCAAGGAGACTGGGGAGCTGAATGAAGCACAAAACCTTAATCAGAAAAAGGTATCTAACTCTGAAGGCTGAAGCAAGACTAGATAAATAGTTATAAAGTGGGAAAGGAAGCACATAATTTTTGTTTCTTGTCTGGCTTTTACTTTGAATTTTTTTTTTTACATATTTTTCTGCCCTCCAGGTTGACAAAAGAACCCAGTAAAACTGAAAATTATACCTGTGATTTCAGTCTTGCTTCTTGGTCTGTTAAGGACAGTTTCATGCTTCTGAATGAGTAAAATGTGTACCAAGTATGTAGTGTATCTCTGGGATATGGTGAATTGTACAGTAAATCTTAAACGGTTTCTGTGTTTTGTTTTCAAAGGTTATGTCTTTCTAGTTGATTTATTTTTAATGTTGGAATATCTAGTGGAGTACACTTTAAAATAGATCTATTTTTCTCAGATGCTTAAGGCACTATGTACATGAGAAAATATTAACAGTTAAATATTTATACTTTAGTGGATGTTAATTTGTTTTCTTAAATTATTGATAAAATCTCAACATAGTTTTCACTTAAGATCAGGAGAAATTATATCCCTAATCCATCAATCCTGTTATATAACATAGTCTTCCTGCAGTGGTTTATCCAGAAATACAAAGGCATTGTTTCACACAAGTCTATGTGAAATGATACTTGGGAACATGCAATGATAGTTGGTGGGTTATCACTCTTGAATATAGTAGGAAAAATCTGAAATCCACGACTTTAGTGCCATAATTAATTTTGCAATATGTATTGCAAAACTTCTGTTTAATGGAGTAGAATATTTTAATATTATGCTTCCAGTTTCGTTTACTGTTTTAAGTCAGAATAATTTGAAACACACAAGCTCGCTAGTCCAGCTGTTCTTTGCAACTTGGCTGTCTAATCAAAAAAAAAGATAATTTCACTGACCTTAAGGTCAAAAGGAAGCTTTACATAACCATAGTGACTTCTTGACCGTTTAACCCTAGCTTGTTTTGGTTGTAGCACATCTGCCAAGCTCTGATTCTCACATATGGAAATGTGGAGAACTCCTGTTCAGTGTGTGAATTGGCTTTGGTGGTAAATAGCCTCAGTGTTTGTTTTTAGTTTGCCTGACTGACTTCAGCTTTCTACTTAAGTTGTGTGTTTTGTTTTTTTTTTACTTAAATCATTAAGATTTGATTTATGGTATTTTCTCTTTTATATAGTTGTAATCAAGCTGGTACTCAGTCTTTTCAATGAATCAAGATGGACATTATGTTCATCATGTATCTGTTAATCTTGAGGCATGTTTAAGGCCTTGCTTTTAATGTACTCTTAAAATTTCAGACTATATGTCGTTGTTGGTACTGGTTTTCTGTAAAAAGTACACCATGGTTTGCCACTTCAATGTTATGTTCTTTTCCAAAATGTGTTTTTCAGAAATAATCCCTTATTATCTCAGAATTGTTGGCATTTCTTATTTTAATTTTACTTGACTGTATCTGAACATAAATATTCAAATATTTTTTTGATAGGGCCAGCTTCCAAACTAATAGATTTCAAGTTATCTGTGAGATATTGTTGTGTAGTTACTTACTGCACCACCCATCTTTAGGTGCAGGCTCTTGTCATCACTAAGAATTCATCTGATTTATTTTCTATATGTATGCCTCCTCTTATCCCATAGAAGGGCCTGTCTCTTTCCACAGAGTAGAGGGAGCCATGAGTGATAAACTTTGTTAGTAAGTGCCTGTCCTGTAGATGCCTCCACCTTTAATGTGTGCTATAGTAATATCTTCTCTGGTAATTTTAATTAGTTTTCTGTAGAATAAAGCCCAACAGATCACTAGTGCAGTGTATTTACACAATAATCTTTTACTATAACTGTAATTATATATAAAAAAATGAAATTGCGATGTGGTTTCTTTTTATAAAACCTATTTTCCGTAAAATCTTGTATTCCTTTCATTGCCATACTTTACATTTACATAAACTGAGTTCTCTTAATGTTTTATTTCTGTATTTTAAGTGGAATAAAACCAAGGCTAAGCATACTGTTCAGCTAGTTGATCCTGAGTCATGATGTCACTGATTCTTTCAGTCTTGTGTATTCCCACCACTCTGTTAGACACTTAATTCCAGAGTTCTTTCATTTTTTTTTTAATAAGATGTCCAGGCTTGCTGACATCTGTGTTCTTAATGTAATAGAGGAAAATCCTCAGAACCTCAGATACCTGCAGTTTTGGATGCACAAATTCAGAGTTATTTCATTTATGTTCTCCAGTACTTCAGAGTTCCATCTAAAAGCAGTGAAGATGTTGAGCAACTCTGCAGTATAATAAAGCGTGGAATTATTACTGTGATTTTGTTTGGTGTTGCACTGATTGTGTCAGGCTGTTTGTTTTAATTAAAAGTTTTGTGGTGGAAGAATAACACCAGTGCTTTATAATGTGCAAGTATTTGAAGTACTATAACTTAACTTGTCTTAAGGTTTCAAAAATAACCAGCTTGGGCACTGGGAAAATAAATGGGTAAAAAACAAAAGCAAAAGTTTTGTTTCATGCTTGTTTAATAAATTATCTAACTTTTATAACAGATCATTTTATTCAGTGGACTTAAAGCAGCTTCAGAGAGTAAATATGTATTAAGCTTGGTCTGTAATATATAACTTGTTAAAATAAGCCTCCTCATTCTTTGAAATACCTGCATGATGCTGTAACATGTGTAACACAGGTTTCTAGTTAATTATTATAACTATCGTTTTTACTCAGATGAATTCTATAGAACAAATTTCCAAATCAGAGGAAACTGACAAAACAGAGATCAAACCAAAAAATGCAAAGAAAGCATTAACTACTTTTAAAGGACCTTTATTACATATCAGGTAATAATAATCTTTAATTTGTTTTCACAATGTGACACTTGAGTACTCAGCTAGTTGGTTTTCAAAATAAGCTATTTTTTATATCAGAGGAAAACAAGTTATTATCATCCTTTTAAGAATTATTTTTACAATGCTCAAACAATTTTTCTGGTTTTTAATGAATCAGCATGCTTTTCGTACTGATTGAGTGTACGTTTCATAATGTATTTTGAGAAACTGTCTGTTACTGGATTTAGTTAAACCTGTGCTTATATGTAATGAGAGCAGTAGTTTGACATTGATTGCATTGGCTTAACTTAACCAGTGTGTTTACTAAGATAGCTTTCACTGCTAATTCTTGCTTAAATTCTTTTAACTTTGTATGGTGTGAGTGTCTACAGTAGTAGTTTGCACCAACTAAATTTAATGAATAGGTCAAACTTATTTTTGCGTGGCAAGTGCTTTATATAAATTGCACATATTTTCAGAAGATTCTTGTTATCCAAGATGCTTGCATCTTGCAGTTAACCTGCTTTTTATCATTAAACTAGGAAAAGGATAATGTATTGGCTGATACCACTTTTTCTTCTCACAGCCTTTGGAGGTTAAGATGGTTGTTTAGAAATTGATTTAGATGTTAACTTCTATTTTCACTTCCAGTTTGCTATTAGATGAATGAAGAATATCTAATATATAGGTAATTCCTTAGCTAATTTTTTAAGTGCTGTACTGAATTAGTTTTGGAATGAATTTGAATAATGACATGCTCATTAGTATAAAAGTTTTTTGTATGTGTAAAATTTTCCTGACATTGAATTGAAAATTATCTTTATAGTCTTGTGCTAAAACCTCCTTTGTATATACTTAGTTTCATGTATGGCAGGACAAAGGCATAGACAGCAGACTTGTGATTTTTTTGTTTTTAAAGAACCTTTAAAATTTTCTGTCCCTATGACAAAAGCAGCTGTGTTCTTCCATCCATGTAAAAGAGAGAACCACCCCCCAAAAAAAACTCAACAATGAATGACAGAAATCCCAAACCAACAAAAAACCACCCCAACCTCCCAACAAACTGTCTTTTTTTCTCTTAAATATTTCAAGTTCTTCCATTGGAACAGAAGTGTTGGACTTCATGTAGATTGCATGAAAAAGGAAAGTCAGAGGTGCTAATACTTGTGGTCTTGCTGTCATGGAAAATAAAATACTGGTGTCTCCATTGTCTTTGTTTTCTTTGTTTTTAAGTTAACTCTTGAGAGTATGCACAGTTGTTGCTCTTCAGTACTCTAACACTGTAGAAGCTAGAACCAATTTTTACTTCCTTGTAATCTTTCATGGGATACTGAATTGGAATTTATTGAACTGAGAATATAAAGTGCCATTTATAACTAGTCACAGACACTTATCTCAGTCTTTAAGCTCTGCCAGTATAATTAGCTTCTATCCTTGCTGATAGCAGCATTGCCCTGTGCAGGCAGCAGCCTGGAGCCTGGCCAGGAAGCTGAGGCACAGCAGCTCTGGGACCATGGAATCTCCTTTCTGTGTCTCTAACTGCTGCTGCAGAAGGCTTGATGAGGACTCCTTAGAACCTCATGCAGGGACATTCCTTTATGTATCATTGCTCCTTAGTACTTGTTGGCTTTGGTGTATGACCAAAGCTGGCTACTTGTACTCTTGTTTAATCTATTTGTAGTCATACTCACTACTTTTCTGTCTCTTGTTTGGATGATTATTGCATTTACTTTGGATACCTTACCACGAAAGATGGGTCATTATTGACCTTCCTCCTCAATGAGCAGTTTACTTGCACTGTCTGGCAGAAGACTAGCTGATGTAATGTATTCTGAGACAACAATTTCTAGCACAAGCTGAAATGGTTACCCCATATACAAGAAAGTCGTGTTTCTGTAAAAATTAAAAAGTGTGGGTGTTCATGTAAAATAGGACATCCCCAGTCTCCAAACAACTATGCACCACTGTGGAGCTGGTTGATTTCACAGATAACAGTCATATAGCTATGGCCCTGCAAGACCCCCTCCCCCTTTCTCTTCCCCAACCTTTTTTTATTTTTTTGGTCAATAGCCAGAGTTGGTGGTGGAACAAGAAAGATCAGGCTCTGGCAGAAGGTTCTTTTCTGTGAGCTGTTTTTGTGGCTTGTTCTGATGCTAGTTAATGCTGGTCAGTCTCATTTATGGTTCATCTTGTAATTGCTGTAACACAGCTGCAGTATACAGTCTTAAGATAACCAAAATACTTTGTAGCTACAATCCTTCATTTCCCTACTGTTGTTGGTTACTTAAGTTGAGAATTTGAGAATGAAAAAAAAACCTGAGGAGGATACACTTACCCTATTAAACTGTTTTAAACCCCTCAGTTTCTTGCTTTCTGCCTCACTCAGCACACTTTCTTCTTCCCCACTGGAAAGAAATAAATTCTTGCATGTGGACTGTCTAATGCATTGTAAAACATAGGCACACACTCAGTCACCATTGTACTTGGCTTCTGGCATTTCATTGAGGCTTTCCTCACAGCACCAGGGATTTTTCTTCTCAGCTAATACACTGGTTTAAGTGAGAGAAGAAAGGATTGGTGCTGTAAAAGGAGGTCTTTTGAGGAGGTCAAACTAACATGAAATTGGCATTCTAAAAAGGGGAGAAAGGATGAAAAGGGAACGCATTTTTTGAAAAAGGCTTTCTTTCAAAAGAATATGCAGTTCTGTAATGCTGCATAGTATGGCAGTTCTTTGCATACTCCTAATGGGACATATTGAAAGAAAGATATTTTTCACTTGTTACTTTAGTTTCATCTCAACTTGTATACAAGCATGCCCTACTTCTTGCCTAGAAGTGTTCGTTTGAATGCTTATTCCAAAATGAGTTGTGTTATATGTTATGGTTTACACTATTTCATGCATGACTTCTAATTGCACAAGTATATTAAAAACAAGCAATAGCTATTTACATGTGTCACCAGAAATAGGTGAAGACTGACTCATAACTACAAGTGAATTTAGCTGTAGGGGTTGAAATGATTGCCACTTGCAGATATCTGCCTGCTCCTCTTATGTGTGCCCTATAACCATTACAAGGGTAGATAGGTGGAAATTATTGTGTGACACTTTATACTCTTTAGTGTTAGCATAAATTAACACTGCTTCCCTTTAACATACTGTTGCAAGATGTAGTGGCTGAAATGGCTGTATATATCTGTTGGCTACTCCTGCTTTGCAGATGGTCATGCTCTTCCAGATGGAAGAAGTCAAAGGCAGTGATCAGCTGAGGCAGCTAGGTCTGCTTGTGGTCATGAGTCAACCCTGAGCTTCACTACAAAATTTCTGCATTTTGTTTTCACAGATTTTTCTGATGAAAAACTGTTTATAGTGACTGTAGCTGCAGGGTTGAAAGTATTTTATTTTCCTGTAGGTGTGGCCAGGTTTTTTTTCTGCAATGTGTTGTAAAGATAATTTGAAGAAACTAATTATTTTTAAATTCCTTATTAGCCCAGCAGAAGAGCTATATTTTGGATCCAAAGAAACTGGAGAGAAAAAATGTTTGATAGTTCTCACAAACGTCACTAAAAATATAGTGGCTTTTAAGGTAAGTATTTTATGCGTGGCCTGGTTTATTAAATGTGTAACTTGTTTTGGGTAGGGCAGAAGAATACTATTATAATAGTATATACCCACTTTACATTCTAAAGTTTTTATTCTGTTGTGTAGTTTGAGTCAGTTCAAAGAAGTCTTCTGGCTGAATTTATGCCTATTATGTACCACCCAAAGGGGATAATCAGTAACACAAATCTTTGGAGCATTTACTGAAAAAGAGCTATGGTCATGGTTAGTTCTTTAGTAAGAGTCTAATGCTTCCCGAGAAAGAAAGGCTTCAGTGTTAAAAAGTCATCTTTTTAGAATTTTTCTCCTTTTTAAATGTTCGCTAGGAACAAGTGAGTAGTGCTCCAAAATGATGCAGCTCTAGCTGCAAACGTCAGCATCAAAGGAATGAATGCAGCTACATTTGCTTCAGAAATACTGAGCTGACTGGCATCTTGATTTGGTTTTCCACCACATCTCTTCTGTTCTCTGCACACAGAAGTAACAAGTTTCCATACTTCAGTTTTCCATATTCCATACTAAAAAATTTAGCATACAGTCCCCTTGATGTTCTTGCCTCTTCTTAAATAGGTACGTATGAGAAAAAAACAGGATATGATAGAATAGAAAGGATAGAAATGGGTGAGAGGAAAAAGTGAAATGCTAGTGTTTGATTACTCCTACAAAATGAAGTATTTTAAAGACTTTACGTATTATCATGTCTTAATATTTAAACTTTTGGAGATTTCAGTTATTACAGAGCAAAGGAGGTTATGAAACAAGCATAACTGGTGCATGCATTTACGATATTGGTATTTCTTGTTTATAGGTGAGAACAACTGCTCCTGAAAAATACAGAGTTAAACCCAGTAACAGCAGCTGTGAACCTGGCACATCACTGGATATAATAGTTTCTCTTCATGGTGGTAAGTGAAGTCTTAATAACAGAATTTTTAAGAAGTTGGGCAAGTTTTATTAACGGGCTGATGTTCTAGCTACTAACCTTTGTATGTGCTTGCTGGGGTGTAAGAGTGACTGACACCCATGTCTACTTGATTGTTGTATGAGAATGTTACTATTTGTAATAAATCATAGATGTCAGACAGAATTTGAGTAACTGCCCATACTGATTTACTATTTCACTTGGGCATAAGCAGCTGTTGTCTGCAGCCTATTCTGTTTCTTGTCTTAAAAAATTAAAGGAGAAAAAAAAAGTTGCAGTGCAGCTGTCTGATTTGCGCTCTTACAGTAGGAGTTTGACTGTGGTAAATCATATTCCTAAATTGTTGCAAGGATAGCTGAATTTGCATACTTTACAAAATTCTGGGTTATCCTTGAATTGTTCAGATGAAACAAGTTCTGTTAAAATGAAACTGTAGAATTTTGGGAAAACTGAAGTTAAAGTTACTGAGCTTAAGAGAACGATTTCATTATTTTTATTTCTAGTAAGTCAGCGTCTGATGTCCTGCAATAAACAAGCTCTTGTTTTAAAACACTTCTGTTCAAAAATGCTTCCATATGCTTTGTAGTATTGTCTTTTTATGTAAGCAAAATTTTGTTTTTTGATTTTTTTTTCTTTGAGGGCAGGTTTTGCAGCTTCTTTGCAAGATCGTTTCCTTATAATGGCAGCAGAAATGGACGTGTCTTCTGGAGCAGGTGTACCAGAACTTACTCAGTTTTGGAAAGAAGTCCCTAGGACCAAAGTGATGGAACATAGGTGAGCATATGGTTTTCTTTGACGGGGGGGTTCTAGCCATTACCATTTAGCTCATTTATAGCACTTGCAATTCATAATCCGTGAAGGATTCTCCAAACCCAGTTGTGGTGTTACTGACTGAAGTATCTTGCTGAGGCTTCTGCTGTTTTAACTGATTAAAGGTGTTTTTTAACGCATAAAATGTCACGGTATTCTGTACGTGATCTTTTTATTGTTGTTGTTCTTGTACTAATGAAGAGTTAAGTAGAAAAAATGTGAATGGATGTGACAATACACGTGGACAGTGGATTTATTTTTTTTTAAAATAAGAATGTACTACTCGAGTTTTCTAAAAAGAATCAAGCAAGGAAATAAGACATGTCAAATGCAAAACTTTCCTAGATAATATAAAAAATTATTCCCTTTCTGCTAGGGAAAATCATAATTTTGTAGAAAACTTCTGAAAAACCTGTCACATGTTCATATGTGTGTTTTCCGTATTTAATCACGGAAATGTATCAGTAGGAAAATAAGTTTCTCCATACACTCTTTTAAATGTACCTGTTACTCCTGTCTCCCATCCATTCACATCTAGTTGTATCGCTGTACATTTCTAGGAGTTCACTGTAGTTCTCTTCCATCTAGAAGTCTTAGAGCCATGATATTGAGATGCTGTTTCGTCTTTAAAAAAAATAATTTGGCTGTATTTTTACTTTAGGTTCTTCCTGGGATTTTGGCTTGTGTTTTCCTTTAAAATGGAAAAAGTGTTTTTGAGACTTGATGCCTAGGTCTTGCTCTTATCTTTGCTTTAAATGCTTACCCCTTACCTCCCTATTAAGAAACAATCTCCATCATGTGAGTGAGCTTAAGCTTCCTTGCACAAATATTGCAATTTTTATTTTAGACAAACCCTGAAACAATAAGAAGAGCTTATTACATTAAATTTATTACCTGCAAAGTGTGCCATGTATGTACATTACTGATGAATACAAAACTAACCTTTATTTTTTTATATACCTAGATTAAAAATAGTGTAGAATATAATTATTCTTTTTAATATTATATGTGTAAGTACTTCATCTGATGAGTCTACTTAGATTTTATTGCATGTATTTATCCTTTTCTTTTTTTTGTCTTGCCAGAGAAGTTTTAGCATTTTTCTTTCCTTAAAATAGAAAAATGCTGCAGTCTCAATTTAACAATTTTCTTAGCAAATAAATTAATTCCCACAGTAATGGACTTGTGTGTCGGGAGCCTATGCTGTATTTTATAAATTCCATGGGATTCCACTACCTTCAGTTGTGACTTAAAATTCTGTTCCTGCAATTTCAACTGTGGAAGTGGTGGACTCTATGAAAAATGTTATTGCTAAAGTTTAAAATGGGAAGAAAACCTTTAGATTTTGTTTGCTGTTCAATAAATTGTTGCATCTTTGGTAGTAAGTGTTTGAATAATCCAGTGCATCCTGTGCTGTAAATTTTAAATGGTGAAGGTATATTTTGACTGAGCATGCAGATAATTTTGATCTTGCTTTCTATATCAAAAGCTGTAAAAGCATAATTGGTGGTTTGAAAAAGCCTTTTCAGAATATCATTGCAATAGCCATCTAGAAAATTAATCAACTAGAACAGATGATAAAGCACATATAATAACTGTTAGATGGACTGATTACTACTAATTATAGAATGTGACATTAAATTTATGAGGTTTGGTGTGTATTTTTTCCCCTTTTCACAGGCTCAGGTGTCATGTTGTAGAAAGTAGTAAGCCTTCTTCTCTGACATTAAAAGAAAATGCATTTAATATTCCAGCAAAAACCAATGAAGATTTACATATACAGGTAATAGGGTATTTCTTTATGCTGAATATTGAACAAAATTGTGAAATATGATAGACTAGATAGATATCAAGTGTGTACTAAACCTCTTTGATACTTCATAAATTATACTATTTGAAAAGCTTAGCAATTGAAAATCACTACCACTGATTTAATTAGTTTGTTAATGGTAATGTTTTAATAAAAAACTACTTCCAATGCAGTTTGCTCATTCCTCTTGTGTATATTACCTATGTGAGGTATCAGTGAACCTCAGCGGTATCTTTTGCTTCCTAGTGTAAAGATGTCACCTGCTTGATATAGGCTGTCCATAACTTAAAATTTGAAGCTCCTTTAGTGGAACAGATTCCTCAAGTATTTTGTGATAAAAAAGGGATCACTAAGAGAAGTGGGGATTTAATTTTTCTTTCTTTTTTTCCTGTGCTTATAGTTATTGGTTAAATAGCTCTAAATTTACAAGTATTCATGTGCAGTAGTTCTAATTTAATGAAACTATTTCTGTTTTTAGCTAACTAGTTTACTACAAATTAATAAAAGACTTCAAGAGCAGATTGATCGGTGCCTCTGGTTCCAGCAGTTGACAGTTGTTTTGTCATTACTGTCAGTTACCGTTTTTGCCTTCTGCTTCTACTTGACATATATCCAGAGAAGCTAAGAAGAGTTGCTGTTTACTGGATGTGCTGCCTATCATGGTTGGTTGGAATGGAAGAAATTGAAGTGCCGTGCTTGGATGCTGGAACTGCCAAAATGTTGTTTGTGATCCCTCAACAATGAATGATGATACAATTTGCTGAAAAAAAAATAAAATATGACCAGCAAAGGAAATTACTGAAAATTGACACGTAGAACAGTTCATGAGGAAGATGTTAGAGCTAGGACCTATTTTTACTGTACAACTCAATAAATACTTCTGAACTGGAAGGAGGGAACCACATACAATATAATTTAAAACTGTTTAGGGTTTTTTTTTTTTCCTCTGTTCAACTGCTTTAACTACAGTATTTCATTTCTTTTCAGCATATTCATTCTTACATTTTGAATTACTCTCATAAAAGGTGCAAGCAGTCAACTTAACGTATTCTAAAAATTATCCTGTTCATTCAAGAAAATTTACAGAAATTACCTAGTACAGGCAGATTTTTATATATAATCTCTATACATGCACGTATAAAGGAAGATACTGGCTGTTAGTAATTATTTTGGTAATTCAGGCTTATTGTTTTCATTGATTAAATTCCTTATTTTCATGCTTTTTCTGAATGCAAAGTTATTGTAGATATTTCCTACTAATTAACATGCACACAGCCATATTAACCGGGAATATAATGCTTGTTTGATTCCAAAAATACTGGATGAGACACTAATCTTTTCATGTTTGTTTTTTTTTTTTTTTTTTCCCCCTGAAAGCAACTCTTGGTGAAATTGTGGATGAGGTGTAAGAGTTGAACATTTGATGACCTATTATTGGTTCATGAAAAGGCTAATAAATAGTCAGTGAGATGTGCAATATACTTAAATTACAGCTGAATTTATGAAAAATGCAAGTCAAGTCAGGAAGATTAAATATTGTTGAAGGCAACATAAAAGTGTTTTATCTCACATTTGTCAAAAATTGTTGTGGAAATGGTGTATGAAGCTAGTGAGAACTTATGCTAATGAGGATTCTTTGTACTCATTGCTGTAAATATGTATATTAAAATGATAAACACTTAAAAGGAGATTGATGATATCTTTCATACATTTAAAATTTTCACTCAACAAGGTGTAAAAAATTAAAATAATTTCTTTACTAGAATCAATTTTTGCTACAAATTGGCTTTGTAACAGATCATTTAGTTTTGTCTGCTGACTTCAATATATGAAAAGAGATTATTGAGGAAAAATAAAGGTCATAAACTGCTTCTGTCTTTTTGCTTACAGTATCTCTCCAGTGTGTTGCAGATGTATCATTTCTAGGAAATAGAAAAGGGCAGTTTTAAAAAATGAATTAATAAGCAGATTAACTTATAAAGCAGCACTACAATTACTAAAAAAATTACCGTGTAAAAGGCAAGTCTACAGAACTGTTTAGTGCAGTTGCCTGTCCTTTCTTAATTTATACAGTGTTTTACCACATCTACATTGTCTTGATTTTTCACTAAACTCATTTCTGTTCAGTTTGCTTTTCAGTATTTTGTTTTCTTAATTAAGAAATGCTAAGTTTTATTAATGAGAACTTACATTGTTCACTGCTTACTATGAAGTTATTTACATTATTTTCATGTGCTTGCAACTCAGATGCTTTGCTTCCAACAAAATGGGTTGTTGTTTTACTGAGAAAGGTAACAAAGTAATTTGTAACTTTAACATAATAATAACCATGCTGTTAAAATGCCAATTGTTTAATTTGAGTGGATTGAATAGCACTTTACTGTAAAATTGCAAAAAATATATTCTTAGAGTATTTGCCAATATGAATATTTTAATGTTTTGGTGCTTTCATATGTTTTCAGTATTTTATTACTATGTTGGTATTTTCTTTGTATGATGATTCAGATGAACATCTTTTCTATTTTAATATGTTTTAGAAAAATACAGTAACAAAATAAATATGAGGAAATATGTAGTCTTGAATGTTTAATTTTTTAAAAATTGCTGCATCTCCTGAGGTTTTGGTTTTCCTGCAGATACTTATTATCAAGGAGGGGTCAATATGGTAATGACCCATAGTCTGTTGAATAATAGAAGTTGTGGTGATACTTGTCGGACAAATGTTAAGTAGAAGATCGTGAAGTCGTACACAAGAGTGCCTAACATGGCATAGCACGTGATACTGGCATGTAAACACTACCATAGCATGAATAGTACAAATCCACACAATGAAAAAAAAAAAAAAAAATATATATATATTGGTAAAACTAGGTATTATTTAAACATCATTAAACATCACAGAGTAAATGGAAAAATGTATATATAAGAAAAAAGAAAGAATGGCAAAGTAACAGTATTTTTTTCTTAAATAGAAATTGACGGTAGTCTGCTTTGTGTTTTTCTTTTGTGAGAGCTTCATTTTCCTGTCATCACAAAACATAATGATGATCCATCAATATTTTCCCTGTTTTCAGTAATTTCAGCTTTTGTGTGCCAACCTTTGGAAACATAGGTTTCAGCCAGTCCATTTTGGAAGGTTTTGTGTCTAACACACACTGAAGTTACAGAGTGCACAGCCATAACGTGGTTCGATATGATACCCAAAATTGAGATAATAGACAAAAGATTGTTTTCAATTTTTTTTATTTTTATTTTTTCACAGTACATGAAAACTGTTTGTAAAGCTGGGGAATTTTAGAACTTAGTTCACAAAATGGGATTTGATTACATGAACTATCGAGACAAGATTTAATTTTCCTTTCATTGTAGATTAGCAGTTAATCTTGGCATTTACAGACAATTAAGAGACAGCAATGACTGTAATCCTAAAAATTAGCAATTGATGCTCCAAAGGAGCAGATACTCTTTTCCTAGCAGGCAATTTTTATGCCCTATTTTTAGATTCAGGTTTTTTACTTTATTAAGTAAAAGATTAGTTTTAAAACTTCATAGTGCTTTGTTTATCGTCTCTACCTGTGGGACAGCTCTGAACTATAGGAACAGGTGGTGTCACAGTGACACCATTCACAGTGGCACTGGTGTTCATCCTGAAATTATTTACGGTGGTTTAATGTTACAGTGTACTTGAATGCTCAAAGAGAAGGCAAAAGTCTGTTTTACAAAGGAAATATTTTTTGAACAGTGAAAGCAGGATTTTTTGCATAAGGGCATAGCTATATTGAAGTTTATTAATTAGATGCAAAAAAAGGAAGTACCTTAAGGAAGAAAGCACATTGGAGTAGGCTAATTTTGGGGAAAAATCTTGATTAGAATATTTTAATGTATGAAACAATTCTCTCCCTTCTTCAGAAAAATAGGCACTTCCAGACTAGCATAATATATTTTAGACGTCTATAAAAAAGAAAGGAGAGAGAGGCAGCAGGGCCAGGAACAGGTTTTCTTGATTGCCTTTCTATTCCATCTGTGATTCCCTGCCTTAACCAATTTGTCTCTAATATCTCTGTTCATGTTCTCTCAAACATTTGTCCCTGCTTCCAGATGTTATTTCTGTGTGGCTTTTGTTGAATGTGCGGGGTTTGTAGAGGGCACTGCACTGTCTTGGGGATCCTTGTACTTTCTGTGTAGTGGGGCTGGCAGAGTAAGGGTATGAATGCTGTTCACAAAGGACGATTTTTTTAGTTCTTTCTTTTTCTGTGGCTTTATTGTGAAAGTGGACATTTGGTCAGAATAATAGAAAAATCGAAAATTGACCAAACAACACTGTTCTGCAAAACACATCACAGGTGGCTGTAAGAATTCACTGGTTTAGATCTTGTAGTAGTTCTGTGGGTGGTTGTGTCCGAGACATGAAGATGTCTGTATTTACAGTATATGTATTAGTTTAGGAAGAGCAGATCAGTTCTCATTAGCCAGGAGCATGTGGAGTGCTCTTTCCTGAGGTTAAAGATGACATCTTAAGTCAGTGTCTGAAGCGCCTGGCTTGTTGTTCCCTGTTCCCTGGAAGATGGCTCACTAAGGAATCACCGAGTCAGTATTATGGCAATTGCTACATATCCATTATGTATGTGTTAGCACAGTTAAGTGATAATAATTCAATTTAACAGTGGTTTTCAGTGTGCCTGTTTCTTGGGCATACTTCAGCATCAGCAGCTTTTGGCTCTGTTTCCCGCTGCTGATGAGGACGTAACCTCCTGTCTCTCAGTTTTCTCAGTTGTTTCAGTCCCATTTTTCAGTTTGAGCGTCACTATTCTTGCTGTTGCTACTTTTATAGTGAACGCTTACGAAAGTACACATAGACATAACTTGAAAAATAAAGTGCAGAAAGCCCACCTCTCCAGAAGCGTGGCAGAGGCAAGAGGTTTTCCTCTTTGCAGAGGAGGGGAGGGAAGTTCCACATGCCTTGGCTGAGACTGATATAGGTACTTTCCTAGTAGATCTGTGCAATTACTACTTTGCTACTTCTGAGCCAGAAGTACTGAAGTGCACAAGTTGCCTGAGCAAACAGTAAGCAGCTTGCCAGATTTTTACCAGTAGGTGTCTTGGCTCCTGGTTTGCTTCATTCACAAAACGGGTGCGCCAGCCTACCGATTTAGCATGCTCTAAGTCACTTCTGTCTTCCTAAACACTGAAAGAAGCACTGGGCTAACAGCTGAAGAGTGTTCAATTGCTGCTGTATGATTGTGGCTAATAGCACTTACTGTTTTTTAAATTGCACTAGGCAATTCATTCTGACAGTATTGCTGAAGTCGATAATGAAGTCCAAACACAGAGCCCTTTAAGGAAAGAAAAAATACTACTGATCAGTTGCCAGTCATTGTAGTCTTCACCGTAGTCCAAAGTATAGCAGTAGCCCACCCAAAGGACTTCTGCATTCTTCCTTACGCCAGTTCAGGGTCTCTAGATCTATTAGTAATACTTTCTCTGTTCTATTTTAATTGCTTAATACCAGTTGTGCTATATTAGCACTGTATTGGCATTGGTTGAAATGTCAGAAAGCCTGAATATGAAAAAATGCCTGTAATTTCTGTTTATCTTTCATTTTCTTTCATCAGCAGTAGAATGTATTCATTATTTTGCTGTCACTTGGCAGTTTTACACAAAATATTTTTGGAGGTCTTGCTTCCTGTTAAAAATATCTTGTTAGAAGGATGGTAAATTATGTGTTTCGTTCATCATGATTAGCCCATGAGATATGCCAACACTTGATGGGGATTCAGCTGGCAAGCAGCAGTGATTTCCTTGAAAGTACTCCAGGAATTTTGTGTTCATTTTTCAAAAACATCTGTGCCTCCTTTTTCTTTAGTCTTGGTCAAACCTTACCTTGCTCCTGAAATAAATACATCTAAACAAACTGACTTGACCGAGGTGGAAAAAACTTGGGCTATTGGATCTTACCAGAAGGAACAGATACTTTCTGTTACAGACAGATTACATCTACTCATGTTATTCCAGCACACGCATGTATACTGTGAAGTAGCCGCACAACAAACTGGCAGTGCTGCTTGATGAGAAAGTGATAAAGATCCACCTCGCATAGCTGTTTTATCCAGAAAGTGACGATGGCCAGGTGGAGCAATGCTACATAATGATACGCTCTTCCCACAGGAGCCGATCTACGTGGTCTCTCTAGATGAGTGTTTCCCTAATTTGGGGTCCAGGAGAGGGAACAAAAGCAGTCTTGATAGGTTTTGGTTCAGATCCATTTGGTTTCATTAGATTTGCAAAGAAATGCTTTGGACACAAGAAGTCAAATCTAAGTCTCCAGTATCAGTACCACCGTGACCACGGCCCCATTTGGTGTTTATGATGAAATCTGAATGAAGATATCCTTTGGGTAATGATGTTGCAGTCTAACTAAGTCTGTATGGTGTTTAATTATTCAAAATTACAACTTTTTTGTATTTCCTCAGCTCTGTATCTGTTAAAACCATTGCCAGTTTCATTTTTGACAATTTGGAGCTATAACTGAACACCTGTTCTTCGAGCCCCAGGGACAATGTCAGAAATGAGGAACACCGATTAAATATAGATCACAACAGTAGTGTGAAAAAGATGCATAAACAGTATTTGTTAAGCTTTTATGTTCTAGAATGCTGGAATTGATAAAATGCTGAAAAGAAACACAAATCTGGGCAAACACCACGCATGCTTCATTAATCTGGTACAACTAACACAGATTGATGCTTAACGTACTGGCACCTGAATTACTATAATCCCCGTGCCCTGAAGTGCATTTTCCCATACACAGGCAGCATTTACCATGTTTTCCTTTTGCTTATAGCTTTTCAGAACGTAAAACTTGCACCTGAAGTTGATGATTCACAAAGAGATTGTGTAGTGTTTTCTAAAGGAAGGGAGCATTTTCCTCTTGAGTTCGCCCTTCAGTGGGCTCTGTTCTGCACAGGGGAGGTGTGACCATGGCTTCACAGTCCTGTCTGCAATTAGGTGGGAAACCTCAGAAAAGCAATGCTCACTCATGCTAGTCTGCTGCAAATTTTAAATACAATCCGGAACAAATACGTGCTGATGTATGTGCTGTTCTAGCAGACATTGTGATTGATGTGGTTCTTCCTCCTGCCCCTCACGCTGGAGGTGTGTGGGAGTTCAGAGCCCTTTATTTCCAGCCCATACTGAAAGTACATTCCGATGTTCCTATGCTGGCTGTCTCATGCTGGTATATGGATGGGGAATATGGGGAACCGGTACATATTCATGTCTTCAGAGAGAGCGTCTGTTTACTCCAGCAAGTTCCCAAATTGAGGAGGCATGGCAAAAGCATCAGAGGAAGGGTATCTAATATTTTCACTACTTTGGGCAGGTGCATTTGCTGGAAACCTGGAGAAGTATTGTATGAGAAAGAGAATGGGAGGTAGCCAAGGCGGGAGCTGTATCTCGGTTTTATCTGCTCTAAGTTGCACATTGCAAAAACAAGCTAGACAAGTAGATTTTGTGCTGTGTCCATTTTCGGTGAGATTTAGCTTCCATTAACCATTTCACCTTGGAAATGCATCTGAAGTTCCTTAGTCACACAGATGCTGTGTCAGAGCAGTCTGGCCCAATGGATGGCAAAGCTTGTAGATACTGAGCATTAAAAGACAGGAATATGCCTCCTTTTAAAAATTATTTAAAATAATTTTAAAAGTATTGCTGTATTGAAAATACAGTGTTGTTTTTGTTAATCCCTGGAAAACTCAAGGATGTGTGGAAAAGTCACCCCGTGTTTGCAGGAGGTTTACAGACAAGAATCATAAAATCATACAATATGGGTCCCTTCCATAAGGATCATCGAGTCCAACTCCCTGTTCCTTACAGGACTACCTAAAACTACAGCACATGACTAAGAGTGTTGTCCAGACACTCCTTGAGCTCTGATGGGCTTGGTGCCATGACCACTTCCCTGGGGGACCTTGTTCCAGTGATTGAAATGGACTTGCTCATTCTGTAATGTCTCTTCAGCTTTGTCCCTGTTTCTGTCTCGTAGTATCCTTGTAGTGTTCGAGAATTTCACTGTCTTTTCATATATTTATCATAATGGAAGTCCTGTAAAACAGGTTGGTCCTTTGCCTCTCTAGCTGTCACGACTGTGATGCGTTTAAAACCAAAAGAAACAAGGTAAGTTACATGAAATGATGTGTCAAAATACTTTGCCAACTTTTGGACCAGACAGATTTACTTATTTTAATTCTATGCATGGATCAAAATAGAGCTGTGACAAATTGGTAGAGAAGATAGCTTTCCTTTTTGTCACAAAAGAAGAAAATTTGTAACTCAGAAGCAGTTTCTGTCCTTGAACGTCATTTGGGATGGGCTGGAAAAGTTAACAAGAGCTGGTGCTGTGCAGCACGTGATGTGGTGTCTTCTCATGTGCTTCTGCATTCTACCAAAGTGAGCTACTGTTGCACAGAGCTGAGAAACTGCAGTGTGTGGCGTGACAGAGACTGCGTTTCAGGTGACATGTTGCAGTGTTTGACTTTTTCTACGAATGAGAGCAAAAGCTTCCAATGATCATTTCTCACAGTGCTGAAACAAGGATATTTGCTGTATCTGTGGCTCAGATGACAACAGCAGTGGGAAGCTGCATACAATTAGAAAACACTTTAATGTTTTGTGACATGTTCTACTTACACTTTAAAGAACTTTCCAAATTAGTTATTTGCAGTTTGGTTGTAAAGTAGCACATGTTAAAATTTTTGTTTGTATCTTCTATAGTATTTCCAATGTATTTTAAGAAACAGAATTCAGGTCTTCAGGAACACTGTAAAAGGCTACATTTTGCATAAAATTTACAAAGGAATGTTAATGACAGATAAGGTTTTCAAAGCAAATACGTAATTATTCTAACACTCCTATATGAATGCTGTAGAGGGCTAATAAAATGAGTTAATTAAGGCATTAGGATTTTGAGAACTCTTACAAATTAGAGAGGGGTTTTAGGATGTTGATACACGTATTACCAACTCTGCTGCAAAAATGCCCCTTCCAGCATCTAATTTGAACAAGTAGGCTGAAAAAAAGCCAGTAGGAAGGATTAACACAGACAAAGCAGCAACTCCAGCTTTAAGGGCCCTATGGGAGGAAAAATCCTTGGGAACCCATAAACTCTTCTCTAAAACGAGGACAAGGAAGATCATTTTTTTTTCAAGGTCTGATGCTGTTGTTTTTAACTGGACTGCATAAATACAGTACAATTTATGTCACCTGCACACACTCTCATTGCTTTGACATAGCAGCGTGCTGGTGGCTCTGATAGTGTGCAAAGGTTCTTGCCTCGCAGCTCATGCTACTGGGGAAGGGAGGACCTTGCAACACCTGATTTCTGGGCTTTATATGATATACTTGATCAGTAGAAATGTGGAATTGGAAACCCATGTAATCAAAACTCTTCCAAGCAATCTGGAGCAGAGAAAGACAGCAGTGAGTCAGCTGGGAGTAAGAACAAGAGGATTTTTTTCACTCCCATTTGGGCATGATCATCCCCACTTTATCTCCCATCTTATTTCCAAATCTTAACATCCAGATCGTACCTAATTGTATACTGACCCATCAGCACAGAAGAAACATGCAAGATTTGTAGCAGGACTGTCTTGTTAGCAGTGTAATGTGCAATCGTCTAGTTTGTCAGCAAACCTGGGCTTTTCAAAAAAATATCTGGCTGCAGTAAAGCCTTCTAGTTTGGCGGTTGCTAGTGGATTGTGTGCCATTCCTCAGGAAATCCATTCTCAGTCTTCAGCTCCCTATCGTTTTAGGAAATATTGCAGATTGACACCATTTTGAATTTTGCAAGCAAGATTGAGAATTATCAGGCCAGATGGTCTTACATGTGCTGGTGTCTCAATATTCCCAACTTCATCTCTGCTGTTTGAATGGTTACCAGATTTTTCTTCCACACATGATAATACTTGGTGCATCTGAACTTGCAAAGAATAAAGGAAAAATGTAATAAAGAATAAAGGAGATCTTTCCGTTGGATTAGATGCTATCTCTTGGCTGAAAACCCCATGGCTAGGTTAGAGTCTACTCAACCAGAAGGAAAATAATCTCTGAAGTTTCTTTTTGAAGTGTTCCCATCATTGAAATTCAGGCAGCTGTATATCTGCTTACAAAACCATCTGTTTCCTTGGTAGAATTTTCTAAATCTGAGTCATGCTTAAGCAAAACAGAATTGCAGTCTTTTGCTAATGAAGCATTCGTGTCTTTTACGTTAGGTTACTGCTCATGAGTCATCAGGAATGAGAGAGGTACACAGATAAGCCTCTGAAGACAATAAAATGCTAACTCAATTTGCAACAAATTGGTAGAGAAGATAGCTTTCCTTTTTGTGACAAAAGAAGAAAATTTGTAACTCAGAAGCAGTTTCTGTCCTTGAACATCATTTGGGATGAGCTGGAAAAGATAACAAGAGCCGGTGCTGTGCAACATGTGATGTGGTGTCTTCTCAGGACACCAGGAAATAGAGACTGTAATACCAGACTCTTCAGGATCGGTGTTTGAAATTTGCCTACAGTGCATCCTCCTTGCTGAGGACAGACTGTCAATAGGTATCGGAATGAAACTTTCCCTCCTTGCTTTGCTCAGCTCGCGGTGGAAAGGTACAGGAGCAGGATGCTGGGTCACTCCGATCTGAATACCTTGCCTGTGACACTACTCAAGTTCTTCCTCCTATAAGGAAGCACTGATATTAAGTGAAATTCTGCAGTTATCTCAAATCTCAAATGAAACGTGATCCCATTTCCTATTTGCTGTCGCTTCCAGCAGCACAGCAGCCATTCAGGATGCTCGCAATTGTATGTTCTTTGATGGCTTTCTTGCAAGTCTTCCAACCTCATCCGCTCTAATCAGTGCTTTGGTTTTTGTTGCTGCAGCTAGTTCTAAGCTTGAGGTAGTGGCTGCATCACCTGCATGCACTGTTTTTCCTAGACCAGAACAACGAGACAGCTGATACCCAGGTACTCACAAAACCAAACAGAACAAATCTGGGTGTTTTTCAGGCTGCTACCAAAGGCAGTATGGCAGCATAGGAAATCTTTTCTCCAAACCAGTTTTGTGTTGGATAGTTGTGTTTTGTATAATTATTTTAAGTCCATCAGTCCTGCTTCTAATTGTACAAGCATTGCTCCAACTGACTGTTGCTCTTGTGTGTGTGTGGCCTGGGACTAAACTGTGAAATGTAAATATAAACTGTGACATAAAAAAAAAAAAAAAAAGTTTCTCATATAGTAACAATGAATGATGAACATGTGCCAAGCCAAAAAATTATTCCTTCTCCTAATAATAATAATAATTAAAAAAATATTCAAGCAGATGTCTTCCAGACCTTGGGAGAAAAGGAGACTGAAAATGCATTCAGATCAACTTTGTCTGAAGTTTGCAGTCCATAGCCAACATGGAGTTACGAATTCCTTGTTTTCAAAGAGTTTAAAACCAACAGCTTTCATCACAGCCTTGAAGAGGACAGTCTGCTCAGCCCTCAGAGACCAGCCTCCTGCACGGCCCATGGAGCAATGACCATTGGATCCAATAACTCCCTGAACACCTAATTGAAGGAACAGATGGAAAATTTTGTGGCAGATTGTAATCTTGGCTTCACTGGCTTATTTTGAGCACGTTTGGTAAAATTTAGATTGTTTAAAAAAAAAAAAAAAAAAAGTGTAGCGAAGAGGTGGAGTAGCCTGCTGATGCTGGTTTACTTGACTGCTGTTCACTGGGGCAGGTAACAGCCTCCAGAGAGATGGTGCCACTCTGAGAGCAGCAGTTTGTGTGCCATGGGGGTCTTCTGGGCTGCAGAAGGGGACAGGCATGAAGGAAGAGAGGCAGGAACCAGAGACTCCTGAAGAGAGGAATGAAACAACACAGCTGGTGGACAGGAAGGAGCCTTTCCTTTTTTTGATGGTATGCAAAGAAAACCATGACAAAAGATGCTCCAGTGAGAGACAGACTAGAAGGAAGGACCCACTCAGAGAAGGGAGTCATTGATGAAGCTTTTTTCCCCCATGTGTCTCGCCTAAAACCTCTTTCTCTTCTGTTTGCCTTATAATGAACCAATAGAGACTGAAAATGCTGAAAACTATACTTGGTATAGTGACCATATGGAGAAGACACACGTAGATTTGTGTCAGAGCTCTAGGTGATTTGGTAGTCGGTCATGATATGCAAGATGTGTTAAGCTCAGTGCAAGAAAGACTCCTACTTTCCTTCGAGACTGCAGGTATTTTTCCAATTACTGTTTCACCTGCCTGTGTGAAATTTCCATTTGAAAGATGCCCATTAGCAGATGTCCCTTATGAAGGACCGTGCACAGGGAGCACGCACCACGTGTTTGATAGCCTAGTGCAGGAATGAGGCAGAGCACTCCAAACGTGTACAAGTGGAGCACAGGAGTGACAGATGCCTTCTTATTTTTGCTGTATGCAAGCATAAAGTAACTTTGCTGGCCTACTGGAGAAAGTGAAATACCCTCCAGGAAGAGCAGCCCCAAAAAAGATATAGAAATTGCTTTGGTAGCCAAAGTGAAAATGGCTTTGAACCATGCTGTGAAAATATTGTCTCGACTAGCAAAGTCACTTGTAAGTCATCTCTGCGTAATGATGGGTGGATGTACATGTGCATGCCCTTGCAGGTAAATTTGGCAGCTCTCAAAGCCCAGTATGTGCTAGGGGTTCTCACCATGTTCATAAATGCCAGCATCCTTCTTGCCAACCAGCCTGGGCCAGTGGGTAGGACACCTGGCTTACGTTGCTCTGAAAACACAGTCTGGCTTAACCAGAGGGGTAGCTGCTTTTGTGCTGTCTCCCAGACAAATTTCAGTCTGGAAGTGCAATGATGCTTCAAATACAGCTCTGTCATGGCAGAAAATCTGACCCTCATGTATTGATAACACTGGACAGTTTTTAGGCTGAATAACGAATTGATCCTCAAGAGAAGTAAAAGGAGAAGTAAGGGAATACTTGGTGATCAAATTGCCAGTTTTGTCAATATTTCCCTGACATCAGCAGAGACTGACTAGATACACAATGTGTTTGTAGAGGACCACAATTTTAGTTGCAGTGTATCAGCTAAGGAAAAATAAGTCATTCACAAACATAAGTGCTGCAAATTGCATTGATGCAGGAGCCTTCTACCTATCTCAGCTAAAACCAAAATAGTCATAACTAGCAATAACTACCAGAGTCGGTTGTGCCTATATTGATGCTATTCATGTCCAGCTATTGATATGAATGAGAGTTTTGAATTTTTAAATAAATGAAAATAAAGTAAAAAAAAGGCTCACTTGTTGAAAAGAGATATATGACTGAAACTGATGCTTTTCTTAAGTAAAGAACTTGGTATTGAAAAGTAATTTCAGCCATCTTCTTTGAACTGATGACCAAAACTGTAAGTAAATCATATTTAAAGTTTTTTATTCTATATTAAAATATTAGATTAAATAGTTTTAGTTAAAATTTGTTGTGCATAATTTCTAAATGTGTGTATTTCTCCTCCTGGAAACACAGAGAGTTCTGCAACATGAAAATTAGTTGCTAACTCTCTATCTAGTGACATCCCACTTTGGGATAGGGATCTGTATCTTCTTTGAGGCTAGGGATGTATTATGTTGTTACTTACGATAGGTTTCCCTTCCAGACTGTATCTGAAATCTCAAAGCATACTCTGCTGGTACCTGTTGGAGAAACTGATAAGCAATTCCCCATATAGTTTGCTACATAGTCCTGAAGGATGATGGAGTCAAAATATTACTGAGCTAGAGAAAAACAAGGATTGATATAAGTCAGCATGTTGCTAGGATTTAGACCTGAAAGGCCCTGGGTAAAGGTGCTGCTCCAGGAGTTTTGGAGGGGTGGAAAACAATTTTAGGTTATTGAATGTAAAGGACTTAAATTGTCTAGCAGGTGAAACAAAAATAATAAGCAACCTCTGTCACATGGCTCTCAGTCAAGGCATGGTTGGCGATGCTGAAGCGAAGGGCCAGCACACACGCTGGGGGCTGCCGAGGGGAACAGCGGTGAATGGCACCAGGGGCATCTTTGCTGGCCACATCCATAACTCAGGAGGCAGAAGGCAGTGTGGAACAAGGAGCCCAGCAGAAACCAGAGAGAGGTCTGCCTGCAATCTTTTTTCCAATAGGTCTGTGTCAGACTTATGTAAATTGTACTGTAATTGCTAGTTATGATAATCTTCAAACACTGAGGGTGATCAAACGTATCAGCTTGAAACAACAAGGCTGACGTGGCAAGGAGGTGATTTACCCTGCTTTGGTAAGCTGGTGCCTGTTGGAAGAAGGGACCAGTTCCAGGCCATGAAGCTGCACCTAACATTGCTGCTGTAGTGAAAAGCAGCAGTTTTCCCAAATCCATGCTGAAATGAATCTGAACTGTCCTATCAGATCTGCTCCGCGACCTGATTGTGTATGAAAAAGAAACATCCAAACCACTTAAAGTCTTAATCAATAAACCACAAGTGACAGGACTGAGCTCTACTGATATCGTATCTGGAAACATATGTAAATATTGCATATAATAGTCATTTTGCTATCACAAAAGAGAAAATATTTTTGCAGGTCATGAAGTTTTCAAGCTGTGAAGTAGAACCTCGCAGTTATAGTGCTCCTCAGCTCCCCTTCCCACAAGCCTGGTAAATGTCTGGACTACACTAGTAATATAACAGTGTTGAGTGGTCTGTCAGCACAGATCGGAGAGTTCTTGGCTGTGGATAAGCACTATTCATCATTTATAACAGTTGTGATGCTACTGAGTGCAGACCTGCTTATTCTTCAGTGTGAGACCGAAACCTCTGGTATAGTGGCAGAACTGTCGGGTTTCCCATTGCTCAGTGCTCTGTGCGCTCTGACATGGTTGAGGAATGGAGGAAATCCCTCAAAGGCATGACAGCCAGTAATATTATTTCAGTTGATTGATCTAAATTAGGCAGATGGGATTTGCACTGATGGGATATCCAGTGTCGTTGGCAAAAATGACTCAGTTGCTTTACTGGAGATGTTTTAAACCCCAAACTGAGAAGTGCTCTTGCGATATCCACCAGGAGACTCTTTGTGCCAAGCAAGCAAGTTTCACGGATGTTTTGAACACTGCTCTCTCTCTGCTGTATCAACAAAGTCTGTGTGAAGGTGTTTCATTTCAGAACTGTAAAAATGACAAGCTGGGGAAGAGCTTGGGAAGTGCTCCTTTTGCAACTCCTTGTTGACTGTCAAAGATAAAAGCCCTCAGAAAGTCTAGAAACTACGAACACCAGTGCTAACATTTCTGATGGAGAGTGAGCACACTGAAGGCCGCAAGCTGCTTGAAGATGAAGAGTGGTTAATCAAGCTGGCTTTGCTCACAGATACTGTTTTTTTCCCTTTGTGAGCTCATTATAAATCTCCAGGGGAAAGATTCCTTTTTGCCAGTCTGCATAAGGTATTTTCTTCTCTCATGAAAAGCATGCAGACTTCCACATAGCAATATAAACCACTTTCTTTTTTTTTACAACAGGTAATGACAGGAGGCATAAACTGTAGGAAATTAAACTCCTTCTCTTCAATTCGTGTAGATCCAAGCCTGAGGACTCAGGCAGAAAAGAGCAGTTTCTGTTCACTGTCTCAGATGTAGATGCTGACAAACACGTGGCGCAGGGGTGACGGGACTACCCATCTGATCTGGCATGACCATCCATGACAGCCTGGGTTATAACAGCAGAAAAGACTATGTGCCGATTTTACCACATGGAAAACTGGCCCACCAGTAAAGGCACTGGTCTTTGCTCTGTGGAGACCAGATTAAAGTCCATGCTCCACTCCAGAGGGCCTGCATATCCCCTGGCCTTTCTGTGCATCTGCTTGGAGGGAAGACTCGTAATTCCCTATTGCAGGAGCTGGGGACATCAGTACCTAAGGACTGGGCTACTCATGGTCTGGGGTAAAGGGCTTATGCAGACCTCTGTGGGGATGCTGAGGCACAGAACTCTGGCTGTAAATAAGCAAGAAAGAATAAATGCCCTACATGGGGGCTCACGTGGGCAGAACATGGACCCTGCTGGTCCTTGTGCTGTGGGGACATGCAGGACACGTGTCCCAGGCGGCAGGAGGGCAGCCGTCCCCTCTGTCCACCCTGGAGTGGCAGCGCAGGAAATGCAGGGGCAATGGAGATCCCCTTCCCTCCTAATGCTGTGCGCTGCTAAAAAGCAACAGCTTTTTGCTTAGTGCCACGGAGTCTGCTCCAAAGAAAGTATCTTCTGGGTGTTTTTGTGCTATTTCAAAACTTTTTGGAGCACAAAATGCCCATACCCATAGGTTTCTTTTTCTTCCTGAGTGTTTTTTAGGATTTCTAAAGCAACTGCTCAACTTAACTTCTTGGTTCCTCTTTTCATGGAGTACACATTTGCATAGTTTTTATAGCTGGCTTAAAAATCCATAAAAACAAACTCTTGCAAGCAATGCAGTCAATATCTGTAGGTATCTATCTCCTCTTAGGATATGTTTAGAACCAGGTACCATTTGTCTATGTAAGTGAAGTATTTAGGACTATCAATCAACCTTTTTTAGAAGGTGCTAGAAAGTACAGACCTTTAAGGTTCAGAGAGGAGAAGGTGAGAGTAAAATGTAGCCTGTGCAAGATAGCTCTGCACAGTCAGTTAATTTCCATAACAGAAGTAGAAATAGCATGATTTTTTTTTCTTTACCATATTTAATTGTACTACTCTTGGTTGTAAAGTTGTGCCTCTGCACACAGTGACAAGGCCTGTGATGGTATTACCTCGTTCTACTGCTAGAGAATTTGGGTTTACTTAAGTGAATGAAGTTGTTTATCATCAATAAGCTTCAGTTGATTAAAAAAATAATAATTTGCTGAAGCTGATTAGAAACTAAAATTGGATTGCTGTGAAAAAGCACCTGGTTTCCACCATGGTGGAATTTTTTTGGTAAACAAACATGAGCAGAATTTATGCAAAGATCTTGGAGCTGCAGTTTGAGCTTCTTTTCCCTAGTCAGTGGGTACCTGTTGGGGCAGAGATGGTGGAAATGGAATATTTGGGCAGGGATGGGTGCACCGTGGGATGGAAACACCAACTGTGGTATTAGACTGTTGCTGTGTTGTACCACCTGCTGTTTGCACAAGCCCAAGGCCACGTACCTCTCACGATGCCTTGGAGTGGCAGGAGCAGCCTTGACGTCTGCCAGCATCTCTGGTGGGGGCTCACCAGGGAGGGCAAGTGGCAGCAATGGAGGGATGCAGCTCTCAGCTGAGGGTGCCCCACTCAGTGACTGACGCTGGCAGGCAGCATTGTTCCCATCCATCATGCCTGGATGGGCTGTTGGAGGAGTCCCTGCCCCAACCTCACAGGAGGTCACTTCACCTCTTCCCATGTCAGAAGTCACCTGTGCTCCTGGTGGGGACAGGAGACAAGAGAGACCTCCCAGTTCTCCTGCAAACAGCATCACCTGCCACCAAGATCACTGGTGCCTGTGCAAGGATGGATCAGCACATGAAGGTCTTCAGGTCCAGGGTGGGGCTGATATATCTCAGCATGCTTTGTCACTACTGGTGCTGGGGGTGCTGAGCACCTCCAAGTAATCCTGCTTGCCCTGTCTTACATTTGGCATCTAAGGAGTCTCCTGTCACTGTGACCCCCAACCTCCCCCTCCTTCCATTCTCATGTCAACTAAATTTTCCAGAACTCAAAAGTAACATCTGGGCTGTTACACGCACACTGTTCATGATTATGCATGCACATATGCATACATCTGTCTATCTGTCTGTTTACTTTCTGCCCATCTCCCTGTTTATGTATCCTCTTCTGTTTGCATAAGTAGTTTATTTTTACCCATTTTGCCAGACTCTACAGCTTAAATGTCAGTGATTTCTGGCGTTGTCTTTCAGCAGGGAAAAAAAGTTGGGAAAGGGTAGTCTCTCTGCATATGCTTTTGCCATGACACCACTCTTTATTTTTGCTGTTATTATATGAGAAAAGCATTCAAATCCCTTTCAAGAGTTTCATAATTGAGACTGACATTGGCTTGCTGCTGTCTAAAAGGTGAGAAACATGCAAAGTGCACCAGACATAAAACATGACCTTTTCTCGCTCTTGTCAGATGTAAACCAGCCTCTCCCCAAGCAGCTGGAGAGCTTTGTAGACCAACTCAGGAATATGTGTGTCACCAGCTTCAGCAGCTTTCTGCTGTGTCCGTGCTCAATGTTTCCCCTGGGAGCCCATGCCAAGGCTGGTGGGAACAGGTCCCTTTGGCATTTTGACTGTAACAGGGTTGCAGTGATGCTGGGGGATCAAGCAATGCTGGGGCCTCTGGAAACAGTCACAATTCTCCACTCTTGGCATGTTTGTGCCTGAGTCAAAG
>JAVJGJ010000014.1:92827747-92871326 GCA_035590215.1 Microhierax caerulescens | reverse complement strand
ACATTGACAAGAAGTCTAGCCTGGTAATGCACAGGGTGGCAGTGGCAACCAAGCCAGACATACAGGTCCTTGGTTAATCAAACTGGTGGAGAGATCAGTGATGGGAACAGACAATTCTAAAACACGGAAGGCAGCAAAGTTGCCTGCTTCTGCTGTTACAGATGGTGTACTTGATGCACACTACAACATTTGTCACCAACGGGCTGTATACAACTAATACAATTAAGTCAGAACTGCAGTAAAGTCCAGCCCTCAACCCATGCCCATCTCTCTCATCCCCTTCCTCTCCTCTCTGTATATACACAATACAAATCAGGTTATTTCTTCGCACTGCTGCAGGCTTTGCTGCCTTGCCATAGACAGCTCGCTGCCCGGTGCACGGTCTGCTCCTGCCAGAGCTGGGAGGAGCTGAAGCTCTGCAGGGAAGGCAAGCGGCTGTGAGATAGGAACCTACAATTAGTAAGTAGTGGAACAGAGCCTGGTAAATTCTCATTTTGAATTAGAAAGCTAGTTTGGGTCAATAAATCGGTCTGGTACACAGGAATAAGGTCAAGTGTGGGATTTTCTTTCCCCACAAGGAACCAAAACCAGTTACATGGAACCCAAGGAAGGAGAATGCAGCAAGTTCAAGTACCGTATGAAGAAAGACCTGAGCCACAGGGAGTCCTTTCACATTAGTATGTATTACAAGTACTACTGAACATCTCTCAATAATTTTGTCTCATTTCAGAGGGGTTTCAAATTCCCTTATTTCAATTCTTCAAGCATGACACTTGCATGAGCTGATTTCTTTCCAGCTGCATGAATTCATTTATAATTTAAGTTTTCATCAAATTGAAATATCATCCAAGTTCATATGAATTTAATGACACTGTGGAGGCAAAATAAAAATCAAAACATTGAAAAAGGGCAATATTACCGCTCTAGGGGTTATGAGGTCTTCTCTGACAGCTTGACATAATTATTTACAAAGCCATGCACAACCAATATCTGAATGTATTTGATTTGGATGATATGGTTACCTGACAGTCCTAACCAGGCATAAGTGTCTCCAAGCAGTAACTGCAAACATATATAAAAATGGCCAGTGAAAGAAAACCAACCTGATTTTCCCATGTTCTATAGCTTGGGAGTAAGAAGATATACTAGATTATAAAAAATAAAATTAAAAAAATGCATTTATATCTTGCCTTCCTTATTCTATGTTGGATTAGTATTTTCGTTATTAAATTTACATGAGAGAGTCAAAATAAGAAGCCTAATTGGCTGGAAAGAAAGTAATGGCCAGTGTTTACTGGAAAGACCACTGCTCTTTCCATACTTTGTTTTGCAGAATGTGGAAGACACAGGACAGACCGCCAGCACATAGGCTACAAAGCCAATTTCTGAAGGCAGTCACCCATTTTATGTCCCCTGGAAGTCCTCAGATACACAGGTTAAGAGGGCATTTTCTAGTGTGTTCTCTCCATTGAGGCTAAGGTTTTAGTGAGCTGAGCAATTCAGAGTGAAATAGTAAATCTGAAAAACAAAGGGCAAGTCTGGACAAAGCTTAACACAACCAGCACTGCCTGACAATATGGAAAACAGATTTTATTATTTTATTTTAGAGCCTGAATCTAAATACAGATGTTGAAATGCATTTAAAGTGTTAGTGATCATGGCCAACTACAGTGAAAAGCTGATGGAAGCTGAAGGCATCTACGAAAGTTGCCAGAAGTCAGGCCAGGCACAGGTTTAGAGGAGCCCTGGGCTGTTGCAGAGGACCTCTGAATTCTGAATTGCTTTTCCCAAGGCCCTGCTGCCAGAGAGGGATTGGGTCAGCCTTTATGAGCAAACCTGTGAACATCCCCTGGAATGACCCGGAACAGCTGGCTGTACGAGCTAGCAGCACCCAGCCATGGCACTGCACCTGCTCTACTGACTCAGAGCAGCCAGAGCAGGGAATTCACACACGTCACCGTCACCTGCCTCTGCGTGCAATATCCATGTGGCCTCCTGGCTTTTCCCTAGCACAGCTCCCAAGGTACTTACAGGAGTCCTTCCTGCCCTCTTCATGCCAAAGGGAATTACCTTCCCATGCAGGCGTTCATGCAGTTTGGAAGAGGATGTCCCACGCCCTTCCCTTCTCATTCCCGTGCAGCACTGGGCATACTCAGAGGATCTCCCTGATGAAGTTTTTAATCCTGAGATTACATTATTCATATTATATCTTTCATAACACGTTCATTATTCCACAAGAATACTCTTGGCCAGTTTCTTAAAAATTCAGTATAGTATTTCTGAAAAGAATCAGCAGAGGAAATAGTAAACCCTTTGCTCAAGCTGGAGAGTTGAAGACTTTTTTTGGCTGTTGCATTAAGTAGGTAAGAGTAAGTTTCTGGTAATATTAGCGGTACTAAAGCAATATGAAGGCTCTCTCACTAACATGACTTTACTAGTGCCTTTCCTGTAGGCTTGAAGAACATTTTAATTTCAAGATCCCAGAAAGCTTGTGAGGTTTCAGGAAGGTGGCCTTCATATTACTGTTGGCGGTGACACAAGCAGCTTTCTAGGAAGAATTAACTCACTCTCACCTTATGTCATTAACTCAAGTCAAGAGTCCTTCTCTGCACCGTTTGTAGCACTGAGACATACAGCCTTCAAAAGCCTTCAAAGATGAGCAGAGACATAGCTGAGGAAAGCATGAAAAGCATTTTGCTTTCCTGCTCCAGCAAAGATGAGTGGTCAGTTCAGGTTTCAAGATTTGTTTTCTGTCCTTCTTTGTCTCCGCAATGCCAGTGCAGGAGAAGATTTCATATGTTGGGGATGTACTGGGGAGATGTGAGCAGCCTCTTTGGAAACTCTCTGCAAGGATTTTAGTCTAGGATGCCAACATCAGATATAACTGGCCACTTTTACTGAGCAGCAATGCTTCACCCCTTACACCACTGCTACCTCTTCCTGGATTAAATGTGTAGAATCATAGAATTATTTAGGTTGGAAAAGACCTTTAAGACCATCAAGTCCTACCATTAACCTAACACCGCCAAGTCCACCAAATCCTAGCACTTCCACCAGCAGAAATTACTAGGGAATGTAACAAATTCATGCAGAAACAGATATCTAAGCTTTTTTTCTGTTGCTTCAGAAAAGCAAGAAAGCTCAAGACATCTTTGGGAAGGATTTCAAGTGCTGCTTTCCAGGCCCACAGCCATCAGAGCAGGATAGATGACATGTGTGATGTCTCCTTAGCAAAGGGATCACCTTCACTGGACAGGAGTCAGCAATGGTATCACAGCTGGAAAATCCAAATCTCATAAAAGTCTCTCTGGTATCAGTAGAAACTCAGAGAAAGTGCAATAGTAGTTCTCACTTTTTAATAAAGCTGAAGTCATACCATATGTACCTTCTTATTTTTTTCCTGCCAGTTGAAGAGGACGTGGTTTTTTCTCCTGTAATTCTATATGCTTTGGATATAGATATAGATGTATATGTATATATGTGTGTGTGTGTGTGTGTGTGTGTGTGATGTATGCTGCATTTTAGCTGCATTATTCTGATGGGTTTTGCAATATAAAATCCGTGGCTTTTTTCAGACTGGAACTTGATCAACCAGGTTGCTTTACTCCCTAGAGAATAGTCTCATCAGGAGCGGTTGCCCAAATGTATCTTTCAACAGCAGGAAGTTGCATTTTGACCAAAGCTGGTTTAGAAAGACATGGCATGGCATGACATAAACAGGCTCACAACTTTTCTTACTCTGAATGTCCTGCAATGTTTTTCTCTTGTTTGGCAAACACGATACTTTGAGAAAACTGTACCCAGCCAATACCAAAATGAATATAACCTATGATTTCCTTTACCTCCTTGTGTATTTTTCCCTTAAAGATAGTGTTTTTAAGGCTGTTTCTTAAACAGGAGTGTTTATAACAGCATAATTATTCTGCCTAAGCCTGGAAAAGGATGGGAAAATTACAACACAGTCCTTTGCAGTGATATTTGGAAGTTATTTCACTTTATTGCTCTAGTGGATTCTTCATCACTTGGAAGTACAGTCCTTGTCGTCTCTTTGCTGCTAGCTGGTGATCTTTGCCAGCCAGACTTTTCAGCTACCTTCAGAAGATCTTGCTCCTACCAAGAGATACCCAGCTACTTACCAGTGTTTTAAAAATCTTTATGACTCTTCGATAAGTTTTTTTCCCTCTTCCTTGCTATAATTATAAAAATTCTGAGTCACATCACTTTTTGGTGAAATTAGTGACCACTCAATATATTTTTTGCATTGCTTTTGTTTTCCTTTTATAATCCCATTATTGTTCTCTGGATAAGGCAGCTGCAGGATTACCACTAGAGTCATTAATTTCATCCCCTAAAGTGAGGATTTGCTGGGAAATACTGAGCATCAAATACTTGAAGCAAACACAGAAAACTCATCAATTGAAGAGATATTTTCCATATGGTGCCAGACCGCAGCAGGGTCTCCTCAGGTTTGACTCCAGCGTCAGTGAAGTGCAGAGTCTGCCTGCTCAGGGGGCATTTCACTGCACACAGAAGGATGCTGTGGGAAGCAGTCTGAGGCGGGGAAGGAGTCACAAGCAATGTGCCAGGCCACTTAGGATGAAACACATTTAACGGGAAAATATTTTTTACTGTTAATGTGGACAAAACACAGTAGAGCAGCTAGGACAGTAGAAGCTGCCAGAAGGCAATGGATATGGTGAGACCCACCTCCTGTATCCCCCAGGTGGGTCAGGAGGGTGATGGGGCACTGAATTGACACCTCACAATCATCATCAATAAAAATCAGTCCCCTGTGGGTCCTGGCGCTTCCCTGCATTTAACACTTAATTTTTTTATACTGAAAATGAAATAGGGAGTGCTAAATGGCTCACAATTTAGTTCTTATAATAGTGTCAGACTTCAAAGGAGCCATTAAAAGCACTGCTAAAAGCAGCCGCTGGGCTCAGGGTTGACAGGGAAAGAAGAAAGGAAAAGAAATATAAAAGGTTGGAGGGGTGGGGGGAAGCACCACAGAATGACAACTGTGTCAAATGCAGTGAGGGCAAGGACAAGGACAATCATTCCCTTGCAGATACTCATTACGTGGAAGAATTTGATGTTGATCAGTAAAAGTAAAGTGTATGTAATTTTCTGTTCAGAAATATTTGTCACTGACACAAGAATTAAAATAATAAAAAGACATGGAAAATTTCTATTGGGTACTAATTATATTGTAAATTTGTATTTTAGCGTAAAGGTGCAGTTGTGGTGCTTACTTGAGCTGGTTCGTAATGATACTTTTAATTACCATTTTAATGATCCTTCAGTATTTGTATTGGCTCGCTGACAGCCTGGGACTTGTATTTGCACAAATAAGTCTGATAGTGTATTGCTTTTCCTCTGTGTCCACTCTGCTCAGGCAGAAATCACAGATAACAGGAACTATTAACAAGCTAGTGGTGAAAGGTGTTAACGTTCTCCTAAAACAGGGCTTCAAAATAAGTAAAGTGATGTAAATCATGTAAAACACTTACATTTTCTTAGGTTTTTTTTATAAAATTGTGGAAAATTCCATATTCTGATGCATAGAACTCATACTTCAGACATCTCACAGCCTTTTAAAAGTAATGGTTTTGGCATAAGTTATCAGGTAACAAATACAGAATCAGAGATTAGTATTATGAGGAAAAGGGATACCAATGAGGGAAAGAGGGCTATAGAATAAACTTCTTTTTATCACATGGATGTGCGTATAACCCCTCTGGTCATGAAATTTGCAGGGAAAAGAGTAATCCACATAACCTATATGTTATATGTATGCAAATACAGAAAATGGCAAAACATTTTATGCATGCATAACGATGTACAGAATTAGAAAAAGATTAGGAAAGAAATGGTTTACAAAGGCTCTCATTTGTCACTGATATAAAGTCTGGACTGTCAGTAAAAATATGCAGTTGACATTACTTGCCCAGACAGCATTACAGGTTGGGGCAACACTATAGTTAAGATAGTTTTACACACCATGTTTATATGTGGAACAGGGGAAAACTGAGGACAAACCTCACCGGGCATGGGGTAACAGCAGTCTTATAAAAAAGGATAGACACTGGTTATCAGTAAGGCTTTGTCTTGTGTTTCTGTCTTAATTTTAATTGACTTGTGTAGGATATGATAGTTTTTAATTTTAGAAGAGAGGGAACACATAGGGCACTTTGAAAATGACATTGGGTCAAGAAAGATGAGGTCAATGTCATCAAGAGATCAGAGCAGAGGGCTGCACGTCAGGAACCTCTGCATCTGCTACCATGTCTCCTTGTGAGGCCTTGATGAGGATTATTTCATCTCTGTGTTCCGGCTCCCACCTTTCCCGGATAACACATTTGTCACTAGACTCTTTTGAAACCTTTTGAAAAGTGCAAAACTTTAATTGATTGAAACTTGATAAGATTCCCTGTCTTTTAGGAAACACATTTGTAGAAGACAGTGAAGTCAGGTGTTCCCACAAAGAGAAACTGTGAGCATTTAGTCTAGTCAGTCAATATGGTCAGAAGAAGGTTTACTTCAAGTTGTTGCGATCTACAAAGGAGGGCCCCCAAATTCATGGGGCACCAAAGAGAGTAAGTTCCCTTGTCATACCAAGAGAATCTAAATCCAGCTCTGTGGTACAGAAACAGAGGAGGAACATCTCCAAAGTCTTTGCCAGTAGCTTGATAGTGAAAGCACTGTTGTAAGCCCTTCCCCTGACTTCTCCAGGGAGAATGATGGGCTGTGGGCTCTGCTCTACAGACTGCTTAGGCATTTTGCAGTCGTTGGTGATTTTTAGATTCACAAGCTTAAAATACGAATGTAATTTAAAGTTGAACTCAATTTTCAACGTCTAAGTGGAGGTGTATCTCCCAAACTTTTCTGATGATGCCAGTCTTGTACACTTATGGTAGTTTAACTCCAACCAGCAACTAAGTACCACACACACACACACACTCCCTGACAACAGGATGGAGAATCAGAAAAAGGTAGAACTCATGGGCTGAGATAAGAAAAATTTAATAATTGAAATGAAATAGAATATAATAATAATTATAATAACAACAGTCGTAATGAAAAGAGAGAGCAGGAGAGAGGAATAAAACCCAAAAGGGAAAAAAAATCACACATGATGCACAATACAGCTGCTCACCACCTGTTGACTGATGCCCAACCAGTGCCCCAGCAGCTATCATCAGGCCCTGGCCAACTCTACCCAGTTTATATACTGAGCATGACGTTCTATGATATGGAATATCCCTCTGGCTGGTTCGGGTCACCTGTCCCAGCTGTGTCCCCTCCCAGTTTCCCGTGCCCCTCCAGCCCTCTCGCTGGCAGGGCCTGAGAAACTGGAGTCCTTGACTTAGTATAAACATTACCCAGCAATAACTAAATCAGCAGTGTGTTATCAGTATTATTCTGATACTAAATCCAAAACATAGCATTGTACCACCTATTGAGAAAAAAGTTAACTCTATCCCAGCTGAAACCAGAACACCGCTGTCCTGTTGCAGTGAAAGATGTCTCTGGTGGGTGCTAAAGTAGCACCAAGTCTGTGTAACATTGAAACAAGTGAGGAAAATAGCTGTGCAAAGTATTTTTATATCCTAAAATCTTTAAGATGAGAATAGATTTTAAAATTCAAAATGTAGGTAATTTGAAAAATTATGTACTGTGGCAATAATGTAGTCTTCAAACACCGAGTACAAGATGGCAGGAAGTAAAATATAGGCTTACGATTTAATTGCACCACAGTAAAAATTATAGAGAGCTAACGTCAGCTCTGCTCTCCTTTATTACGTATCTTTACAGATAACAGGAAAATTTCACTGTCTTTTACCAACAGCTTGGTAAAAAAATTTTCCTGTTATCTGTAAAGATACTTAATATTTAACCTAACCTAACCTAACCTAACCCTAACCCTTTTACCAACAGCTTGGTAAAAAAATTTTCCTGTTATCTGTAAAGATACTTAATATCTAACCTAACCTAACCTAACCTAACCTAACCCTAACCCTTTTACCAACAGCTTGGTAAAAGACCCCCTCACAGATAATTCAGCTATCAGAATAGTGTAGAATAGAGTAGAACAGAAGAACAAAACAGAATAGGATAGGATAGGATAGGATAGGATAGGATAGGATAGGATAGGATAGGATAGGATAGGATAGGATAGAATAGAATAGAATAGAATAGAATAGAATAGAATAGAATAGAATAGAATAGAATAGAATAGAATAGAATAGAATAATTTCAGTTGGAAGGGACCTACAACAATAGTCTAGTCCAACTGTCTGACCACTTCAGGGCTGACCAAAAGTTAAAGCACGTTGTTAAGGGTCTTGTCCAAATGCCTCTTAAACTGACAGGCATGGGGCATCAACCATCTCTCTAGGAAGCCTGTTTCAGGTTTTGACAACCTTCTCAGTAATGAAATATTTCCTGACATCCAGTTTAAAATTCCCTTGGTGCAGCTTTGAACCATTCCCACGTGTCCTATCGCTGTATCCCAGGCAGAAGAGCTCAGCACGTCCTTCTGTGCTTCTCCTCCTCAGGAAGCTGTGGAGAGCAGTGAGGTCACCCCTCAGCCTCCTTTTCTCCAAACTAGACAAGCCCAAATTTCTTAACCGCTCCTCCTAGGACACACCTTCCAGCTCTTTCACCAGCTTTGTTGCCCTGCTCTGGATGCATCCAAGCACCTTCACATCCTTCTTAAACGGTGGGGCCCAGAACTGTACATCATACTAAAGGTGAGCCCGCACCAACACTGAATAGAGTGGGATAAATCACCTGTGTTGACCAGCGGGTTATGCTGCGTTTGATGTACCCCAGTACGTGGTTTGACCTCTTGGCAATAAAGGAAAGAAGGACTGAAACAAGCCTAGAGATGTGACATCCCTTGTCCCAGATTAAAGGAAGAGGCAGGAATAGTCTCTAGGAGATAAACACTTGCAGATTATTGTAGCCAATTGAGCTGTAGTTAATTGCTGCATCTAACCACCTGCCCCATGGATCCCTGGTTCCTAGAGTCCTGTTTGCCACATCATTCTAAATACCAGGCAGCCACTGCCTTTCATGATTTACACAGATAAGTAATTGGTTCTGTCTTCTACAGTAACAACCCAAAATGCAGACACATAATCTGAAAATACAGGCATATACAAGGATCAGCCATTTGACTTCAGATAATGGCATAAAAATGCAAGTTTCAAAGCTCAAACTTTTAGGCTGTCTGTTAGCTATGTTGTGAAAAAAGACATAATTTCTTCTCAGTATTTTTTTACCCTTTGTGTAATATCCACTGTCGTATATCTGGATGAATCTCTGCTGAGTTTCACAATAAATATTTGACAGCATTGTAAATTAAGGAACTGTATTTATTATTATTAAAGGATATTAATGTTTATACTATTTAGAGATGGCAAAGGAACAGGCTAGTGTGTGCTGCTACAGAGTTAATCTAATTCACAAGCCATAAACAGCATCACAACTGGAAGTGAAAACCTTCTGGAGCAGAAACTGCACAATGTGCAGAACAAAGGTTGCAAACTGTGCTTGTTACAGCCACGCAATCCCTTTGCTAAAGAGAATGTATTTCTTAATCAAAATTGTTTCATAGTGGAATTTTTTACAGGGTGAGATTTTGTAATACAGGTGGTGAGGTGTTTTTGGACAAATCTCGAGCAAGGCAATTGGCTTTGTTAATCACAAAGGCTGGATAGTTTCAAGAGTATCATTCCTCCTCCTTGCCAGCTAAACATAAATAAAGTGATATTACTTCATTATTTGATTATATAACTAGTAATAAGAGCACCAAATAACCCATAGTAATATAAACAAAATCTTAGCTACTTCCCACATTGTAGTTGCCATGCAGTTTTAACTCTATCTGTGAAAATCTGTTTTTTCCCTAAAGAAAAAATAAGATTTTACACCAGCAGTAAAAGCTACATTTTCTAATGCTTTCTATTCAAGATGCCTGACCTTAGACTTATCAATAACAGTATCAAGATTAGTTAGACTTTCCATCTCAACTTTTTTTTTTCTCCTAAGAAGCCTTTTTTTCCCTTATATGCTATGTCATGGCTGACAGTCATCCTTGACATTGATTGTCAGGTTGATTTATACTAACAGGATCAGAGGGAGTGTATTCCTAGGCAGTTCCCTGTGGGATATGTCACTGACTTTTGTAACAACCACTGCTATCATTTTTAGGAGCTGCTTTCACCAGGCCTACAGCAAAGATGGTAAATAACAATGACTGCACGCTGTAATGTCAGTGTTTCTTGACTGCAGGTCTTTGTCATCACAAAACTATGCCTTCAAAAAGCCTTAATGACTTCAGTGAAAGCACCTTCAAGTAACTTTGTCCAGTGTTGAGGATAAAGAAGACAGAGAGAGAAAAGGACAGACTTTGTGAAACATTGGGCTAGATTAACTAACTCATCAATGTCTCACTCATATGTAATAACAAAGAGCTTAATTTAATTTCTAATGTCAAATATTGGAATTTGCATGTACCACATGCTATTGCTAATTAGTTCTATTTATTTATTTAACATATATTTTAATGGTGATGCTTTGGTTTTGATTGTGTTGTGAGGTGCAAGGGAGACATGTTCAGGAAACCAATATGAAGTACATACTGGTGCACAGACAGCAAGAGGCACAGGTGATGGGGCAGCATTGCAAGCTGCTCCATTCCGCCTGGCCCCTGGTCCCAGTGCCCTCAGTGGGGAAGCGCAACTGGCTGGGGGGACGTGGGGCTCCGGCACTGCTGCCTGGCATGCAAGCAACATTTTGAAGGCAGTGTGAGGCAAGGCTGTGGAGCCAGCCAAGCATGGCCATCTAAGGAGGCTGGGTCTCAACGCCGCAAGCAGCAGAGCAGCATGGCTGGGCTGTGATCCCAGCAGCATCTGCTGCTCATGGACGTAGTATCACCAGCCCAGGGATGCCAAACTGTTGGTGAGAGTCCATTGCCTACGCAGAGGTGACTGGTGCTCTTGGAGGTGAGCCAAGGTATCTAGGATTTTGTGGCATGAAATGGGAAGACATGGTATAAGGCACGTGGGACACCCATGTCCTCATGCAGAAAGAGCTGCAGGCCAGGCAGGGACCTCTTGAGGCCTGTGTTTTGGCAATTAAATTATTCCCTGTGTATCAGGATATAGATTTCAAGCACTACTAATCAGACTAGTGGATTGGGACAAGTAGCTGAAAATATACATGTAAAATTCTGTCCGGTAACATGCCAGCTGACTCCTTGGGTCTCCACCTGCATAGGATTTTGTGAGGAGGGAGGAGGAAAAACAGTCTTATAAAAATACAAAGAAAACACGCACAATAAGGGTCTTTAAAAACTGTAATAACATGTTCATGCTTACATAACTAGAAATCTTTGTGGGAGCCATCCACTAACACCCCGCAATAAGTGGGTACAGTAAGATACTGTTGTGATTAAGTGGAAACATTAGAACTGAGTCCCACTGTTCTTGGCTTCTAAGGCTTTGTTCATTTACAGGCTTCTGATTTCTCTAATATTTCCTATAACAGAAGATGCTGGAATATTGTTAGTCCCTTCAGTGAGAGCAGCAGCGTAGCCAGAAGAGCAACAAATAAATGTCATTAACCAATGAAAGATTTTCCAGTAGCTGGAGCCAACCACGACATCCCCAGAGGCCTACAGGAGGGCACACAGCAAAGTTTTGGAGCTCTCACCTCCACCTGTGCATAATGGCACATACTGGCCTCCCCCTCCTTTTTTTTTTTTTTTTTTTTCCCCTCAGCTGTTTTGTAAAGGTGGTGGGTTGACCTCACATTTACTCATCACTTACTACACAGATGTACCATTTCTCATCAGTTACCACCATCTTTATCCATGCTATCATTAGTGCACATACCAATAAACTTCATTTGAATGTTGGCTAAAGTAATACATCTGATTAAAAGGTTCTGGGGACGTGCTTAACTACCCATGTCTTCACCTAAGTATCCATGTAAAAGTAAGCCCAGAAAAGCTGGGGTGTGGGTAAACGCCTGCTCTGCACTGGAAATGTTCCCATTTCTGAATGTGTCCCTAATATAAAATGATTAATAACTCTGATCAGTTCTCCTAGTCATAGAAAATATCATTACATTAATTTATCATCTTGAGAGCACTATGTTGGACTGAGTCCTCAATGATAATGTCATCTGTGGAGTTTTGAAGAGTTTCATCTAAATAATTTCAAAACAGCATTTGGCATCTGCACATTGAGATTGCACAATGAGATTGGTGCATTAAAGTGGAAAATGTCTAAAACCGGCTGCAGACAGTTTGTAACTTGATGACTAAATGACAGTAGTTAGTATGATACTAAACTGCCTTCTGTTAATTCTTTACAGTAAGTGGCAAAACATTCCTAATTTCTCCTCTGTGGTGTAACAGTTGCCTTAGTCACAATTAATTACACAATTTCTCCCATGAGTGTCAGACTTACATTAATTGTATAATGATTTATTTGGCTTCCCACCATGTAGTAGCTGTGGTGGCATGCAACAGTTTGAAACTGCCGGTAGAAAAAGTCACTACGGTTTGTCTGTCAAGTCCTTGTGTTTTAGGTAGCAGAGAGATGTCGGTGTGTGCAGGGTGTACAGCTTGTACCTCCCAGCTTCCCTGAGGAAGGCACACGATTCCATGAACCAGGGACACATGAACTGTGTGCATGTACAGTTCATCACTGAAACAACAGCTGGTACAGCAGCACCCCTTCTCATCCGTGTGCGTTAGCACAGAGTCTGCTGCGGAAAGGACATACACCCTGCACCACCATGGGGGAGGAGGGTGCTCCTCTCTGGAGGATTGTGTCCTCCAGAGAGATTTCCTCTGGCTCTTTATTTCACAAGCAATATCATTTCCCATTTTAGATGTGCAGAACAAAATACAGCTTTTGTTTCAAAGTCATAAATTTAGCAAGGAAAGAGAAAATGCAAAGCATCTCTAGGGAAAGAAGATATTCACCTGGAACTCTTCTGTGTATGAAATGGAGTGAGAAGCTGTATCTATCATGTATTACATTTGCAGCATGCAGTGAGTTTTAATTTGAAAGATACAGTACACAGAAAAGCAGTCCCTTTTGGTACCATACACTCCCAGTATCCTAGGGGTAGGTACCATGCACTGCAGCCAGTGCCATTCACCTGGTCTACAATCCACAAAGACTCCCTTGGGGCTTTTAAAAATTATATATCAGTTCAGAGTGAGAGTACTTAAGCAGATTTTTCTTGAGTATTCTCCACATTAGCTATGCAGCAGTCATTTGTCCCCAAAATTAGGTAAGAAAGATGAAAATTGAAATTTTGTTTTACTAAACCATACATGCCCTAGGCCTGTTTCCCAGCTGTTGTTAAGCCATGCAGACAATGATTCAACTTCTTATTCACCTGGGAAACGAGCATCTAGGCTAGATAGTAGCAGCAGCACAAACCCACCATAACTTTGTTTACATCCTTGAACTGGTTCCCCTTCAGCTGAATGTCAGAGCTTTCTTAGGTATTAACTAAAAGGATGCTTACAGAAGGATCCCCAAATCCATTATTGCTTTGGCCTTAAGGGACTGATCATAGATTAATCTTTACAGCACAAGTTATATGTAATACAAAGAAGCCAAAAGACCTTTGGTGGGGTTCAAGACTCAGCTGTTACCGAAAGGGGATGACAGAAAGTTTTCACATATTCTCTTTGGAAAGGCTGGCTGGTTTAGGGAACTAACATAGGCTTTGCACCAACCATCATTTAAAATCCTCTCATCTTTAACATGACTTGATGTCATTTTTTTTCTTTTCATCTTCTGCACTTCAACTCATGTACAGCAAAGACCATGCTGTCAATTGCAGCCATCTAACACCTGCTGGAATAATACATCTGAGCAAGATGTGCAGAAAGGTTTGTGTAGCTTCTCTTTCAAAGTTTCTCTCCCCTTTCCATCACAGGAGAAAGAATAATGTTTTCAAAATAATGTTATCAGCCTTGTTCAAGCCGTTGCACTGTAGAAATACCCACTGGATTCACCTCACATTTTTGGAACGTCACAGAACTGAGCTTAAATATCCAAGTGTCAATGAAACAATGAGAGTCAGAAGTCTTCTTCTCTTTTCTTCTATTCTATTTCTTCTATTCACATTTCTTCTCCCCTTCCTGACCTTCACTATATTACCTGGAGCTAATGTAGGATGCTGGGGTTTCTGCACTGTATGTCACACTGCATCCATGCGGCTACTGAGCTGTTCCTCACAAGCTGAACTGTGACTGCGCAACATACAACTTTTTTATAGGGCAGCAAAAAAAATACTGTTTTCAAGACAACTAGGCATTGAAAAATCACTGGAGCTTAAATGGGGGTCAGGACTTTTCCTGACTTCTAATTGATGAGAAAGGTAGAAGGCTTTCAGGCTACTTCTGAACTTTTTTTTTGTTACAAGTCTGGACATCCTGGACCCTGTTCAGGGTTTGGCCTCAATATGGTTTTGACAGTCTATCCCACATTACCACAGATAGGGAAGTTAAAAAACGGAGAATAATGAATGCATGTCAAAATCTGGCACACATGGATCTATCGTATATGTGAGAAGGGTTAGGTTTAGGTTTAGGGTTGGGCTTAGTATTGTTAATGACAATACCATACGACTAATGGGTTCAGAAAATCCTGCAGAGCCAGAGTGAAGTCTGGTGCCGGAAGAGAAGAATGAACGGCTGATGGGTGGCTCTGCAGCAGGTAGGGATCTGTAGGGATCTTGTGACTGACTCATCTTTGGAATTAGGACTAAGTTTCGGACAAAGAGGTATAAGATCTAACCTAATTTTTAAACTTTGCAGGAGGGGAGGGAATGAACTATAAGGGCAAGAGAAATCTGAAGAGTAAATTGTATTGCTGTAACAGCCCAGGCCTACAGTTCCACCTGACACTAGCTAACGTTAGGGTTAGGGGTACTGTTCAAGAGCTTCTCCTTCAAAATCATCAGGGCAGCAAGGATTAGTAGCATATGTCAAATGAAGCTCTAAATTAAAACCTAACTGCAAAACCACAGATTACATTCAATTCCAGGTTACCAAAACATTGCTCATCCTTGCCACCACTAGCCCTTCACCTTAGCCTAGAGGACTGGATAATGCCACAAAAAATATTTACGTATCCTGTTTAAACAAGCCTGATTATGAATCTGAAACCTTAACCACAGTCTTCAGTTATAGACCCTAATTTGGTTAATTCTCATGTTATTTAACCATGTTTCCCCTTTTTCTAATCTTGCAACATTATTTTTGTTTTTACCTAGCAAACTCAAGCCTAACTCTATTCCATTTTTTATGTTGCCGAAATTTGAGGAGTCACCAAGGAAATTGTTCTTCAAGTCCCTTTATCCTGAATATTGACCTAAATCCTGCAAAAATCAAGACATATTTCCCTTGTCTGGTAACAGCAGTACTAGTTTCAAATGATCTCATAAAAAAGCAGCACTATAATCTCTGTGGACTGAAATGAGAAGCATAACTGTAAATCATTGAAGGCTTCATGCCCAGTATCTTTGAAACACTATTGGAAAAAAAAAAAAAAAAAAGAGAAGCTGTCATAATAGTTCAATTACCTTTCCAGAATTCAGCCAAAAACCTCCAGAAAAACCTCTCAGACTTGTTGGTCTAAGATCTTTTCCAAAGACCAACACTTTAAGGCTTACAATGAGTCTCTGAACACCCTAGGTAAAGATCTAATGAGTCTTTAGACTCCAGTCAAAGTTAGGATAGGGGGTGGAAGGGATCAAGTAGGTTAGTTAACAAGGTCCCACAGTTAGACTTAGGGGAGGTGTTATTTGGGGTTATAGCCTTTGTGTAGTCTGAGGGACCCAGCGCACACTAAACCTGCTTTTCAACCTCAGTTGTAATGAGCCCATTCCTAATCCCAACAAATGCTCTAGGCACCCCTACCAGCAATGAAACTGAATCCTAACCTTTTTCCAAATATTAAAACTTTAAAACCATAGTCTAGTGACTCCAGCAGCCACAAAAGTATTCCTACATCAGTTGATCCTGCTGCAATTAATCCTCATTTTATCCCAGTGCCTTCATATGACAGTCCAGTGGCCTCTGTCAGACTCTGGATGTTTGTCTCACTGTCATCAACATTTAGCACCCAGGTTTGTCCCATGGTGTTTGCTGCATTGCTGATGGAAACCTAACTCTTTACCCGCTTTTTGTTAACTGTGAGTCTAACTGTACCTCTGACTATTCCCTAGCCCTAAGCTTGTCCATAATAGTAAAAAACAATTAAAAAGTCCCAAATAACCGTCAGTCTTTTTGTCCTGCCCTAGCCTTGCAGGATCAGGCAATGAACCTGCCTTTTCAGACAATTTGGTCCCAGAACTGAATCCTAGGTTAACATCAAAACCACATAATCCTTATTAAACACAAAATTATTCATAAACCTTGATTTCTGAAAGACTTAGAATAGTTTGGGTTGGAAATACCTTTAAAGGTCATCTATTCCAAACCCCTGCAATGAGCAGGGACATCTTCAACTAGATCAGCTTGCTCAGAGCCCCACCCAGCCTGACCTTGAATGTTTCTGGGGATGGGGCATACACCAACTCTCTGCACAACCTGTGCCAGTGTTTCTGCTTCCTCATTGTAAAAAAATTCTTCCTTATATCTAGTCTAAATCTTCCCTTTTTAGTTTAAAACAATTACCTCTTGTCCTATTGCAACAAGCCCTGCTAAAAAGTTTGATCCCATATTTCTTACAAGCCCCCTTTAAGTATTGAAAGGCTGCAATAAGGTCTCCCTGGAGCTTTCTCTTCTCCAGGCTGAAAAACCCCAACTCCCTCAGCCTTTCCTCATAGGAGAGGTGCTTTAGCCCTCTGATCATTATTGTGGCCTCCTCTGAACCACCCCAACAGGTCTGTGTCTTTCCTGTGCTGAGGACCCCAGGTGGAGTCTCATGAGAACGGAGTAGAGGGGCAGAATCACGCCCCTCGATCTTCTGGCTATGTTTCTTTTGCTTCAGCCTAGGATATGGTTGGTTTTCTGAGCTGCAAGCACACATTGCTGGCTTATGTCCAGCTTTTCATCCACCTGTACCCCCAAACCCTTCTCCTCAGGGCTCCTCTCAATCACTTTATCTCCCAGCCTGTGTTGATACCAGGAGTTGCCCTGACCCAGGTGCAGGACCTTGTACTTGGCTTTGTTGAACATCGTGAGGTTTGCATGGACTCACTTCTTAAGCTTGTCCAGGTCCCTCTGGATGGCATCCCGTCTCTCAGGCATGTCAACGGCACCACTCAGCTTGGTGTTTACTGCAAATTTGCTGAGGGTGCACTCGATCCCACTGTCTGTATCATTGATGAAGGTATTAAACAGTATTGGTCCCAGTATGGAGCCCTAAGGGACACCTAGTTATATTCTTTCTCCTTGCCATGTGATGTGTCAGATGCAGCAATGAAACTCATCAATAACCCACTTTCAGCTCTGGTCATGATTAGCATAATACTCCTCTGGCAGTGAAAATCAAAACACATGCCATCCTCCCCTTTACCAGCACCTTTTACTAGTCCAGGCAGCAATGCAGGATCTTTGCTTCCTGCTTTCTCATGCCCTAAGCCGTACTTTAACCCGTGCCTTAGTACTGTAACACAGCGTCTTTGGTCTGCCTGCCCTTTGCTCCTTGCTGACCCCGGCCCTCATTCTGGCCACTGTGAGTGATTCACAATTCACCTACTGACGGCAACCCTTCTGCTGGCAAGTCTTCATCCTAAACTATACCTATCCTTAACACTCTGTTAACTATCACCAGTGCTAAGCTGATGCCATTTTTCCTTGCCAATGTCTACCGTGCCAGGAAGCAATAGCAAACTTTGCTTCTTGACCCCTTGCTCTCCTAAAATGTAACAACATCCTGCAATGATTTCCTATGAAGTCATTCACCCTGAATCTCACTCCACTCCACCACTTCTGAGAGCAAGCTAGGAACTGTATTCTTCAATTTCTGTTTTCCTAAACCTTTGCTTTTAAAGCTAAATGTAACCTTTCCTCTAACATCAAAGTCTAGCAGTCCTAGCAAAAAATGAAAGTAACAGTGTATCATAGGATTTTATCACAACCAGACGTTCTGATGGACAATGTAGAGTGCAGATAACCCTGCATCTTCTGTCTTTGCCATTAAAAATTCTCCCTCTACAAATTTAAAGGTAAAGATATGATCCTGACCTTTCTGTAACTAACCTTACGGAAACCTCTTTTCATCTGCCACTGGAAAATCCAGTGATGAATCTATCTCCTCAGTCCTTTTATCTCTACATGTGCTCTTAAATGCATTCTCTGACCTTTTCTTTAAAACTCCAGTGACTCCTGTTAACACCATTTCATTTACCCGCACCAAACCTCTTCCTAGCTTTGCTAACCTTCCATTTCCCATGCCAATCCAGCTGTAAACCTAGCTTTTAAGCTTCTGTAGCCCAGAGCCTAATCTAGTCCTAAATCAAAACCTATCTTTAGTATTCGAGACCAGTGACACCCATCTCCAAAAACCTGTCATTCAATCACATTGGCATGACCTGTCAACAAGCCTCCTTCTTCAGACTTTTACAGCTCAGAAGCTCAATGGTGATACTGGTGAAGTCCCAGCTCCAGTCTTAGATAGTATATCTTGGAATCAACAAGTTGCTTGTATTTGTCACTGCCGACCACCAACTTAACTCTGCAGGTCTTTTAGAAATCTATTAGAAAGTTTTCTGCACCTGTTACCCCTAATGCTAAACTAGTCTAAGCTCTAATTCAAACACCATCTGACTCCAGCATTAAGTGTGACTCTTGCCCCAGATACCTAAATGTGAGTAATTTGTTGTTCCTGGAAATTATGCCTTCCAAACATACTAAGCTTTTGATGATTGGTCAACAAACTTTTGTGATTTTTTCATGGTAGCTTAAACCCTAATTCTGACACCTGTCACTGCTTTAACTCCGACCCCTTCCTAAAGCTGAACACATCATTTACACTGCTGGCAGCAGCTCTTCTGGTGGGCCTGCAGGCCATGCAATGTCCAGCACCAGCGTTACATTTTCACTTTTTTCTGGCCATCATCCTCATCCTACTCCCAACCTTGACTTAGGGTGTAACAATGGTGCAGTGTCCCTGCACGGCTCTAGGCCTGGCCACAGGCCAGCAGCTATTCACCATTTCAAACGTTATGTCTCTGAAGCTCTAACAATGACCTGAACTCCTTCATCTGGGACGCCCAACTAATGCTAGTACTAATACCTTCAGCTTTTGCTTCTTACTGGTTCTGTAGGACTACAAAGAAAACATTGGCCCTTTTAATGCGATTTCAGGTCTCATCTGTTCTTGACATGGTAGCAGCAGCAGGTGGTACATATATTTTTTATTTATTAAATATAATATAGGATTTGGCCTTATGTAGGTGAGCCAGACACCTACCAGCTGTTGGGAGAGCTGGTATCAATCTAGAGGCACTGAAGCCTGTTATATCTATCTGCAAGTATATATGTCCAGGTCACCATCTGTGACTCCAGGTCCTCGGGATCCAGAACAGGTGAAAGGGGAATAAATTACTACCTAAGAGTAAATCTGTGTTAGCAATGATCTCTTGCATAATACCCTAGTGACTGTAGGATTTCTCCAGACATGTGGTAAAATGACCAACGGCATCCTTAACCAAAGCAGACTCAAATCTCACACCCAGATCACTCTACAGGCTTTGAATTGTTGGGACAGTGGACATCTTCACCTGAACTTGGGACGTCAGGCACCCAGGACTGCAAGGCGGATAGATGGATGACTCTGTGCGTGTGTGTCTACAGCCCTGATGCAAACACAGTGGTTAAAGTAGTGCATTCTGGGCCATTTGGAAAGCTGCCTGGGGCCTAGATACCTAAATTCTGTCTAAGCCTTACTGCAGGGGAAATTTTGTTAAGCAAGATATTACCCACTCTGCCTAAAGCTATGCCTCTCATCCACATTAGAAAACCAGGTTTATTTCCTTTTCGTCAGTGCTATAATGTCTTCTCCCAATAGTTTTGATTTACCTCCACCATAGCTGACATGTGTTTTCACCTTCCCTTCCTTGGGACTGCAGAAGCTTTGTTGCCATATGCCAGGTGTCAATGTGCATCACCTTCGTCCTGAGGAGGATGTGTATTTGAACTGGCAGTGTAGAGAATTGACATCAGCCACAAGTTATCTATGTGTCATGACTTTGCCATGTCACCTGTCAGATGATGTTTTTTAATGAAGCCCGTTCATTCTTGCCAGATGGGCCACTGTTGCAGACATCAGCCTCTGCAACAGATGTAGCTTGATGTTCCAGACCAGTGACCATCTGGGAGAAGGGGGATTTTTAATATCTGAGAATGAAGAAAACAGCTAAGCTCAGTTCTTGCTAAAGTCTGTGGCTGTCAACAGTGTCAGAACCTGGAGTCTGGACTGAAACCAGTGTTATTACCTTTTTAAAAAAAAAAAAAAATAAAATGTGTCATTCAATCCATTTCAGAAAACTCTGACACTCACAAAATCAAAATAGTGCTGTGGAAATAAGGGATTTTGGTCTTCACAGCAGCAGGTAGCTTCTATTAAATGATGGAGATATTTGCCAGGGTGAAGGGGTTATTTTTGTCATAACTCTCTTTCCATTAGTACATTCCCTGCTGGCTTGGAGGATTATATCTATTTTGGCTTGGAGTATTATACCAATTTGTTTTGTTACAAAATCAATAAAAATAAAAGCTAAAATGACAATTAAATTCAAGAAAGCCCAGCTGGAAAGCATGCAAAATTCCTCTTTTATAATTAAAGTCTGTGCAAACCACAACTTTACAGAGGCGTTAGGGTGGGAGGGAATAAAAGGAGTGTGCTCCCACTAGCACATTTACTGTAGCTGCCGTTCAGGCCAAACAAATTACTGCAGAATGTTAACCCAGGACTTTAATAAGCAGCAAGACCTGTGGGGTCTCCCTCATTTTGGGAAGGGGAGGAGAAAAGTGAGGCTGAGTATGTGGGAGGCATATGTACACCACCTCTTGCTGTTGGGTGGGAAAACCTTGTCATGTGCCCTAAAAACCAGTGAAGTTAGTAGGAGTTGACTTCGATGGTTTTTGGGTGATATCTATAATGTGATTAGGAAAGTGCAGCATATACCAATTAACATCTCCCTCTTTAGTCTGGGAAGAAGCAACTGGCTGCTAGAACTGCTGTGGAGCCAACATGGAAGAAAGTGGATGTCTGAATAGGAAAAAAACAAAACAAAACAATGGCTTTTGGTGAACACACTATGACAGGCTGCTGTCTTCATCTTCTCATGTTGCTTCCCCTGCAGCCACAGAAGAAAGCCACTAGCACTCTTAAAAAGACAAACAAATAAAAGAAATCTCCAACAACTGCAAAAGAAACAAAGAAATCTCACAGCATAAAAGAGTAAAATATAAATAGGCACAACTGTGAAACGAGAAAAGGAAAGAAAATGTGATGCAGGGAAAAAGACTAATGAACTACATAGATAAAACTTTCCATTACTGCAAACTGACTGTGAAAGAAGAAAGACCAAAGGAAGATAGAGGACCTATATTCCTGTGGAACTTGGTGCATGGAATCCATGGAAAAAAGCCACAGGCTTTCATATCCTGATACATATCACTAATAAACACAATCACTGGATTGCTTTCCCTCACCTTAAACCCAACTTTACCTCTTGTTTTGGCATCATAGCACAGTGTCTTGACAGTAGGCTGTCACCAGCCTTACACGGTAAGAAGGCACCATTATTAATGCTAGGCACTACTGCTAAAACTACGGTTCACCTTTAGTGGACAGGCAGAATGAGATGCAGTTTCCATATGGCTAATGAATTTTGTATATGCTATCCAGTGCCAGAGTGGAGCTAGAAGTCATGAAATGATAGCAGAATGCCTGTCTGTGATGCTGCTGTCCTTTGAAGAGTCAACATTTTTGTCAGTGAAATGAATGGATCCATGTGAAAGTTAGCCCTACAAATTGTAAAAGTTTGTACCTCAGTCAGAGAGGTATTTGGCACCAATAATTTTACAGTAGAAATGTTCCAGCCAGAGTGCAAACAACACTTTCCCACTGGAAATGTTAGACCTTGATAGCCCCCAAACCCCAGGATTTAGGCCTTTAAAAGAAAGACTAAACACACTTGTTCATTCTGACATGAGCTATTAAACTGCATACACTGACACTGCAGTGCCTGACCACTCATGTCTGGTGACGAGGGAGCCAAAGCAAAGCCTGCTGCAGGACACAGCCACGGATGGCATGGGCTTGTCTCTCAGGCCTGTCCCCTCCACTGGACATGCAGCTCTGCTGGGTAACGCAACCTTGGCGGTCACAGAGAAACACCCTGAATTGGTAGAGGTAAAGCGATCTCCCAGAACAAGGTTATTTAAGCTGAGAGAAGTATTCTTCTGTCAGCATAATGAGATGTACTCTGGGGGTCTGGTGGCACGTCTGTCGTGATGGGAAGAAGGAAGATTTTTTTGCCCACTGTTTTCATTGATATTGAGCTGTTGGGAAAATTTGCAGTAAAGACCACATTTAGGATAGGGAGATTATGCTTTGCTTGAGAGAGTCTCGAAAAGGAATGCCTCAGGCATAATATCAGGATTGATGCTGATTAGCTAGATGAGACAAAATTTGTAATAAACCCTGTGAGCTCCAATACAGTGCATTTGCTGCTCATTCTTCTCTAATAGTGCTCTGGCACAAACCACCTCTTCCCAGTCCAATATGCTGGTCTATGCATAACTTCAGTAGTTCACCTTGACAGTCTGAAGAATATGGCTTTAAATTTGATATCGTGTTGATTTCTATCCTTTGCTGTCGAAAAATATTAAATCTTCCCTCAGCTACTTGCTTTGCATGGTGAAAGACAGATGGTTATGCTGGATCATTCCACAGCAGAGCAGATGTTGTAATCGAGGACCCAAGAATTCTGCCAAATTAATTAGACTCTTCCACTGATCTGGATAAAAAGAACAGCACACTGGCATTTCAAAGGAGTCTTGGTTCTAATTTATACCACCCTGCCAGGTTATCTCCTACAAAATAGAAGTGTGATGGAGTGTTCTAGGGTATTGTATCAGATGACTTTGAAACAGGGCAGGAAGGGGGTAGGTAGATATAAATTATATAGTACACTATTCTAAAATGTATATAAACAAATAAACTTAAACTACTAGGATAGAAAGACCTATGACATATATACTCCCATATCAAAATGTTTTTATATCTTGGGGAACAAAATTCCTTTGTGTCTAGTATTTTCACTTAATTCTTTGTCAGCTAAACTTTCCACAAACAATTTCATGAAATGAAAATATATACATTTTTCACAGCATTTCACAATCTTGTTCATAAGGTCCATTAAGTAGTGCTCCAGGTTTGTTTACCTTTTTTTGCTTTATCAGAGCACTGCTTCAGAACACCTTGATTCTTGATACAGGGGGAACACATGCATGAGGAATATAGTATGATTTTTAAAAGAAGGTCTTTAGATGCAGTCGGTAAGATATGGACAAGTATGGTATTGCTGAGCTGCACGCTATAAAATAACGTTCCCCTTTGTGGACCATATTTCTCTTTGGGGCATTGCCAAAGCAAATAATCCGTGCATAGCATCAGTATTCTCAGAAAGGTACCAACAAAGTTTGAAAAAAATAATGGTTCTGAAATATAACTCTTTAATAAGAAACTCACTGAGAAAGAGTCCTAATGTTTTTTTCTGGTTAGCTCCTTGCTAAAAAGGATCTCTGCACATAGATAAGTTAAAAAATGAATCTATTATGGTAAATGGAGGGGTTTCATTGTGAACTTGCAGGTCTTTTTAAATATATTTTTCTTCCTTAACACTTAGACACTTATTTTGATTACTATAGAAAAAAATACATTTTTCTATACATCCAGTACTGTTGTAATGTTAAATGTTAGAGTACAGAAATAATGTTGGTTATTCTATAAAACACTTCTCTTTGCCATATTATTCTAAAATACTAGAAAGCAATAAGTAAAAAGCCCATGGCTGGTGTTTTTTGTACCAGAGCTCTGATCTTTCTGTTTGGAAACTGAATTTTCAACTGGTGCAAAGCTATGCAGCTCCCTTAATTTTAATAGAAAGATCTCCATTTATACAAACTAAAATCTGACACCACAACCCTATCAAACTGTAAAACAGTCTGTCTGTAATCATGGCAGCCAGTGCTTAGGTAGTTTCAGAAGCTGTGGCATCAAAGGCAGGTGTAGAAAACACAAAAGCTAACACTGTAAGGGTTGCTAAAATGCACAGACTTTACCAAGTTTTATGATGCTGTAGCATCATTATTATTATTTCTTGTTTATTCAGTATGTATATCCCACCTGATTATCTTGTGAAGGTAGCAGCAGTCAGGCATTTTTTGAGAAGGTATATTATTTAGCACAAAATATCCTTTCCCCTGAGTATGACAGAACTAAACAGGGACAGTTTCCTTGCTCCTCAGGTCTGAGCCAACCTCTGTGGCCAGTGCCTGGAAAAGCTCCTGTCCCCTTTGGGTCCTTTCTCACTGCTCTCTTGGTGACCCCCTCTGCTTCCTTGCACATGGCTTCATTTCCCAATCCCTGCCTTTGCAGTTGTTGCTTGAAGTTCCTGCCCTTCTCCCGCAGACGCGGTGCTCAGACCCTTGTGCCTGCAGTACTGTTCTGCAGTTCAAACTCCATAAGGGAAAATGTACTCAATTTCTACTGGGTTCAGCCAGAAGGAAAGCTCCCGCTCTCACCAGCTTACAGCCAATGCCTGTTTGTATCCCCGGGATGAAGGCGAAAGCTTTCAGGATTACAGTGCTGGTTTGGGTGACTCTGTTGTCCATGGTAGAGTCCGTTTCTCTGCCTACACTTCAGCAGTCTGTATAGACGCACTGCCCCACATATTTTGTCTAATAACAAAGAAGACCTCAGCTGGCTGCAGGCTTGGAATTTGCCTCCACCTGTAAGCACTGGTTAAACTGGGCTCTGAATCCGCAGCTGCTCCATATTCTCCCAACATACTGGAGACCAGTTATGATTTGGTGGTAAACAGGGCTAGTGATGAAATTATTCTGCTCTCCTCCCCCGATAAAAATGCCATGTGCCAGCCACTGGCTAGCTGCTGCTGCACATGTGTGCCTGGTTCTAGCATCTTCTGTTAGTTCTTCCTAACATAAGACACTTGCCTTTTCCTCAGTCACGAGGAAGTTGTGCCTTCCAAATCACCTCCGCAGCTTGAAAAGGGCCAGACTTGAATCTTACAGAGATGTATTTTAATTTTTTTGTGCAAATAGGTCTGAGCCTAGTTCCTGTGCTGTTCCTCAGCTTCTTTCTCAAAAGCATGAGATTAGCATGTAGTCCAATATGGGTTATTTCAGGGTGAAATAACAATTTCTCAGCTACTCATCATGTGTCTTAGCCATTAAAACAACCCTCTGGGCAGGCGATCAGTCTCCTCGATGTTTTTGCTGTGCTAACTCCTCAGGGTGAAGCCTCCTATGAAAAGTTATAGTTCAACAAAGGTAGTTGCACTGTCCCACTGACCTCTTTACTATATAACAGCTGGTGGATTTGAGCATTTAATGCAAAATGAGCCCAGCAAAAAACTTAGCTGCTGAAGCCTGCCTGGAGATGAAAGGCTCTGAAACGAAAAGTCTCCAGTAGAGCAAACAGATAAGGGGGGTGGGGGTGGGGGGGCGTTGCTGCTGTAGACAAGAAGCTGGTGGCAGGATGAGATGCTGCTGCTGAAGCTGTCACGTCCCAGCACTTCAGACAAGTAAAAGACACCAGCTCACCAGTGAAAGGCAACCGTTCAGCATGGGCAACTACAAACCCTGTCACAGCAGTCATCTTGTTTCATTCCCCACTGTGTTTTCTGTTAAACACACAGTCTGGGTGTGCTGATCATATGTAAATCGGTGGATTTTTCTCATATACAGGTGTGCAATGGTCCTTTATTTTAACTCCTCAGTTTACTGCAAAATACATGAACAATGCCAGCTATGAGAAACAACACATTTTCTTCCTTGAAGAAATGACTTGGCTCTGTTCTATGATTATTGTATCTTCAGGGAAACTGGCAGCTTTTGGAAGCTTGCTAAAAATAGGAACTTCCTTGAAACATATATCAGAAAATCTTAGGACAGCACAAGGGGCTGTCTTCCTCCTATACTTTCAATCGTAACTATCACATCCTTCCTGGTACAATATTTTGAAGCAATATATCACACCTTCATTTTCATAAAGGAAAATCTACACTTAAGCACCAGTGACTTACAGTACTAATTTATTATCAGAATGCCATGGAAATGATAATGCCCTGGTTGTTGTGGCCTAATCCATCTCTGGAGCTTGTGCACTGTCAGAGTGTTTCTACAAGGTCCCTTAATAAGCAAAGAGGATTTCTGCCTTCCAAAATCAAACATATTTTACATTTTTCAGGAAAACATGTTCTTTTCCCTGAAATTATAAAAACTGTCAGGGAGATGCAGAATTTATATTACATGATTATTTATTTTATGGGGTAATTGCAGGCTCATTTGAAAATGAGCTGTTCTAAAATCCAGATCTGGCATTAAAGGTAAACATATTTGAAAAAGAGATAATGAAAAATGTAGTGGAAAACGTCAGAGCTTTGTACAGCGAAAGACGTGAGAAAATGTCTTCTCTCCCTATTTCTTTTACTTCATATATTGTTATCCTCATCTGAATGCCTGAAAACATAGATATTTTCAACCCAATGATGGTCTTGTGCAGTGGGGTTTGTTAGTCCTGTTTAATTCTTTTTCGCTTTCTAGGTCAGAAGAAACTCTGGCAGATGCTTTAAAACAGATGCCCTACTGGAATGTGCTTTGTCTTATCACTTATTCCAGATACATTTATAAAACTGAAAAAAATAGTGAAGTTCTGAACCCCAGCTTGGAAAGAAGCTCACTTTCCCTCACACTTTCCTGTTGTGGCATATTCCTGGCAGTGGCTTGTGCAGGGATTCCCCAGTCTGATCCAAGCAAGGTCACCAAGTACCAGAAACAGCCCAGCTGGCGTAGCCCTTCTGGCCAGTTTGCACTGCTCCTGCCACTCAAACTGGTTTGGGTACCTCTGACTTGCACTTCGTCCCTTACTGGTTTTTACACCTGGCACATTCGTCTGCTAGTGAGCCATGCTAATTTGCATTCTGTGCTTGGTTTTACTTATGCTGGCTTTATGCAGTTGCAATTCGATTGACTTCAGTGGCATTACTCCTGAGGCTAACGAGGGACAGAGATAAAGGCAACTTCAAGATGAATGCAGATATGGATCCGCAGCCTCCTAATGAGGTAGCTGTGGAAATATCATAAATTAGGCTGACTATTCTTAAAACATGTTTCTCAAAAATGCTGAGGTATCCATAAACAATGTTTGGTTCCTCGGCTTCTTAAAGAGAAAGAGGCTGCTTCCCTGGATCATTTCAATTAAACAGCATATCCATCAACTCTGAATTCCTACCACTGGCAGGTGATTTTGACGACTGCTTAGCTGAGTTTAGAACTGAGCTCTTAGAATGCCTGTGATAAAGGATACCTTCCACTACAAAGGTTTCTGTCTGCACTTGGGGTTTTCTGAACCGGTGAAGGCTGTCTGCATTTCTGCTGTGTCTGAATCGGAAAGCACTAAGCTGTGTGGGAACAGGAGCTTCTGAATCCTCTGGCACTAATGAGCAGATGTTAAAATGTGGTTTGATAATGGCTTCCTGGGCATAGAGGCTTACAGGTTCTTGTACAGAAGAAAAGGAAACGGATCCACCAGGCCAAGTTTGTGCCTGTCAGGGGACTGCAGAAGGGTGCAATGAGCCAGGCATCCTTCTGCAGGGTCCTTGCCTTGAGGGCTATCAGGACAGGTGGCTGCAGACATGGACATGCCTCTCAGCACTGAGATGTGATGTTGTACTTTTGTAATATGAAAAACATCTCTGGGTTCCCGAGACTGAAAGGTTTATTTTGCTGAACACTGGCCTGACATGTTAGGATTGGTTCCTACCCAGAGGCAATTCCCACTGGAGGTGAACAGAAGAGAGACTGTTGGAAGCAAAGGGCAAGACAAGGGCGCCAAGTGATCTGTGGTTCAGCCTGGGCTACAACTCAGGTAACACGAACTCCTGTCCCCATTCACTAGGACAAAATACTTAGTTTTCTTCATGTGACTCTTCCAGACAGGGAAAGTTGCAGCACCAGACAGACACCAGTAGTTTACCTCTTCTTCCTCTAAAACACTGGACAGCTTTAGAGGTATCCTTTGCTTGCACTGTAACAGGTAGCCCACTGCCAAAATAATCTGCTGATTTAAAAGCAAAAAAGACCCTTTATTATTCTGTTCTTGTGACAGTCAAGAGCTAGGAACTGACATATTACTTCTGCAAGAACTGAGGAAATTAATATTTTCAGCATCAAAGAAACCTTTTAAAAACTTCTTGTTTCTTTCTTTTTTCTTTTTTTTTTTTTTTTTCCCCCATAGGCCTAATAAGTGCTTGCAACAATCAAAAGTGCATTTTATCACTTGTAATATGTTCTTTCAAAAGAGGATAGAAACCATATATGCTCCTTGGCCACCTTTTTCTGACAATATTTACTATTGTGTATGCATACATATGAGGATATCGAGACTGGCTGGTCTTTTGACAGTATAGGGAAAGACACATTTCATTGCTGAGTTCCCAGCAAGCTACCGGATGGCACTGGGAATTTCTTCCTTTGGATCCATCCATATTGCACACTGCAGTACAGCACAGAGACAGGTAGACTAGTTTCGTGTCAGCTATGCCTAGTATAGCAGTTTACCCACTGCAGCAAACAATGCTGCACAAATTTACTCCACTGAAAGACCATTGCACTGAAGTTTATTTCAGACACACTTCCTCTTGTCATCTCTATTTCCAAGTGCATTTTGGTTTGGTTTTGTCAGATCTCATTAGCTGTTATTACAGAAATCATGTTAATTTATACTGCAATTTAGATTCTTGTAGAGCCAGAACTTCTCAGCACTAAGCATATAATGCCACCAGCATTATTACAAAAATTGCTTGCAAGCATAACACCAAACAACAACATTACTCTATTTGTAATACTAGATTCAGGTAGATAGATAGATAGGTTGGGAGCTTTTAGAAGTTTGTTAACACTAGGTGAATCCTCTTGTGTGGCAACACAGTACATAAACCAGTCAATTTCTTTTTGCTGGAAAAAGCTCTCCTGAACCTACATTACTTGACTTAGAGAGCGCTAGTAATGAATGTTCTTAATGTGAAGTTGAAATACCTTTGATCATACAACAAAATGGCATCCTTGAAGATGAAAGAGCTCTTCTGTGCTGCTAGATAACTGACAGAGCCTGGGAAAATAATGATTGCTTGCATTTAGCTACAAAAAAGGGATTCCAAGATTGGAGCCAATTAATAATGATATTATCCATGAAGTTCACATTAATGCCTCTTAACGACCTCTGTGATTTCCCACATGAAGTATCTTTTGTGAAGATAAAGACAGGTTGGCACAAAGGATGGGTTGAAAAGACCACACCACAACTGTCCACTGTCTGACTTGGTGGATGCTTCAGAGCCAACGGGACACAGGTGAGGAAGGGAGGAACAGAAAACCAAGGTGGCTGCCCACAGGAGAATGAGGTCAATATGCCTACAGGTTTCACCTCCTCACTTGTTGATAACCCTGAAAGTGTTTGCTTTGCAATAAAACTCCTGCAGTTAGGCCTTCAACTTGCGGATCTGCTAGCAGAACAGCCATCTGGAAAATGTCTCCGCTGTTCTGCTTGGCAAGCCTTCCCTGCTGGCGAGCAATCACTCTTTCCTGTTACTGCCCCTTGGTGAGGGGATCCTCTTAGTGAGTCAGGGATGTTGGCTAGGAAATGGGCTATTTGTTAGCTTAGACCTATCCAGTGGAGCCACCCTATTCATGGGTTCCAGCTTATCCCAGACACAGTCTGGGTTCACTCCATAGGTGCCCCCACTGCTCCAGAAGAAGCAAAGCCACTCTGGTGCATCACAGCCAAGGGACTGTTTTCAACCTCATCTGCCTCTGGTACAGCTCACCCTGCCCCTGCCATTGCCCCTGTGCCTGCTGTGCTCCCAGGGCAGTGCAGCCTGGCATGTGGACTCTCACATAGCTGCCCATGCTGTTTGTAGCAGTGCGGTGAACTGGAAACTACTTAGAATGAAGACATCTTTTTGCTTTTAATGCAACAGTCATGGTTTTCCTCTCCTTTTCTGTTATTTGAGTGGAAAGTCTTGTCCAGACCTGGGAAAGCTAGATGCCATGCAGGTGTTTGTGCCCACTGCAGGCTTCCACTGCACCCTGATTGGAAACATTTTGCTCAAGAATTCATCCATTCCTCTTTATTCCTCTTCCACCATCACAATCCTCTATTTATGAAATTTTTTATTTTCTTCTGAGATTAATAAGGACAAAAAAAGAGTGCTTGTAGCCACATTTGTGGCCTACCCCTTCAGTACTAAAACCTTTCTTTTGGCATGATTTTGGCCATTCTCAGGGCCCTGTGAGCTGTTGTATCTTTGGTCTAACATGCCTGACGCTCCAACCCCAACTTAAGGCAGGGTTTGTGAGGAGGCCCTGTGACGGCAGCTTTTGTATTTGCTGCCATAGAAGAGTGTCCCCTGGGATAAATCAAGGGATTTTACAACACTTTTACTGTCCCCAGACCATCCACTGGCAAATGAAATATAGTATGAACCTAATGCTAGAAATCCAGAAAAGTAACAGAAAAATGCAGAAGGTTTTTGAAGGCAAGGGCCTTCTTGTCCTAAAAACACCTTTGTTGATCTGTAACAAAGGAAAACAAACTGAAAGCTACAGAGGAGCCAAAAGGATAGGTGGTTTCTGGATTTCTATCAAACCTCCCAGTGTATCCCTGAGAAGACAAGAAGCACTGCCTCACCCTTTTCCGTCTGTCAAAGGGCGTTGATTTCTAGTATTCCTCTTGCACTCCCCTCCGTGCCCTGTGTCTGCCAGTGGAATACCTGCATCCACACTCACTGGCTGAATATGCCAATGTATACCAATACAGCCCGATTTACTGTGTATATATATATATACACATATACCACATGAAATACAATATGGTTACTCAGAATACCCAAAATCAGATATGCCTGGGGAGTGGCACATGGGATTCCCTGCCTGGAGCTGGGCTCTGACACTGCTGAAGGCTTTGTCATCCCAGGAGGGCTCAGGGTAGAGATTCTGCATGCAGGCTCATATGTGCTGTAGGAGTAAAGGCCTAGTAGCAGTATTTCATGTGCTATCAATACAAGATGGTTTTGGCATTGACTTCCCTCTCACCCAACAACACTTTTTTTAGTAGTGGCAGCCCTCTTCTCCCATTAATATAGGCAATCATATCAAATCACTCACGAGCCTCTACATAAAAAAATATCTATCCTTCCTGGTCCTGAATAGTTAAAAATAGATTGACATCTTTTGTATTCCACAGGCATGAAGCAGGTAGGTGATGACTGAACGCAGCTGGGAATTCATCTCACCTAGTTCAAGCAAGATGTATTATTCATGTGTAGTCAATGATAAGGATGAGTAGTCAAGCTTGAGAGTCCATTAAAAAAAACAAACGTAGATCTGTGCAAGCTAAATTGGTTGGAGCTACTTCATGTTTTTCCAGACTGTGGCTACAATGAGAGGCTTTGACTTTTGACTGAAGTCAAAACTCGCAGTCCTTCTGAGGAGCCGTTGGGACTGAAGGGCTGGTGACAGTGTGAGACAGAGAGTCCCGAGTCCTTGCATGTAGCAAAAACTGTAAAAAGAGAAATTGGCATGACTGCCAATGGTTGCCTGAAGCCATTAAATTTAAATGAAGTGTAAATAAAGTTAAACCTAAAGGATTAAAGAAGGTCAAGAACTGTCAATTCAATACTGGCAACAGAGCAGATGTGTTCAGGCAGTGTCAAGTTTTGAAGCTATCTATGAGGATCAGGAGTTACAGAAAATCCGCACCAGCGGCAATGATGGTTTTTCTTCTCTCTGGTTTTCAACTGATATTTATTTTTCTCAAGTCTGAACTTTCCTGGCATCTCTGACAAATGTCCACTGGCACAGAGACACAAACAGCAACTTCTAGGTGACATGCTCTTCCAGGACCTGGTGCAGGAGACAGTGGCTGCTTGCCTCCTGGAAGGGGCTCTGGGTAGTTGGTGAGATGCTGGTCAGGCCTGATATCTCCTGTAGTGACCAGTGCTAACAGAACATGAGGTTGCACTTGCCTGCCTTCAGCCACCTGAACGTCAGACACCCGGGGCTCAGTCTGAGACCACCTGAGTGGGTGTCAGATGCCTCTCTGCACTGCTGTTGGTACCTGCTCACATGTGACACCTGTGTAAATGCTGCGGTCTGTGGGCTGCGTGCCACTCAGGGTGAGATTCAGTTGCCCACACAAAGATGTCCAATGCCACCTGAGATACTGTATCATGTCTTGACTGGCCTCTGGCTGCTGCTCCAGCAGATCATGGGTACCCTGTAGGCCCTGTGCCATATCCGCTGGCCTAGCAGAGATCTCTCAGATGCCCTAAGAGTGCCTGAAGTAGATGCCTAGGTGTAGGTAGCTGATCCATTCCCCTCTAGTGATGCTAGTTACCCTGGGATCCTTCCTCTGTGCTCTGCAGCAACTTCCAGGACACGCTTTATCTGATCCGAAGACAGGATGGGATGGGTGGCACCTGTAGAGGTGGGTGCCATGTACAGACTGGGCTGACCCATAAAGGATCACCTCCAGCTGAACAGCAGCTATCACCCAGTCCTCTCTTGGAATACAGAAAGGGGGCACATTTGCCAGGAATTGCAGAGAAGTGAAGCAGACCTTGAAAAACAGCCAGAGATTACATGACAGGAAATTTTTAAGGTTTTCTATGTCCATGATATACCAAACGTCAGAGCTGGATTCCACTGTGGGTTAATTCCTGTGTTAACTTTGCATGGAAGGAGTTTATTTTGAGAATAGGTCTGGCAGATGGATACATATTGTCATCAGCCTGCTTTAATGCTCAAATTCAGATTAAGAGAGGGGAAAAAAAAATCCCTTTCTGGTTTGTACGAAGACCTGAAATATGTTCATAATATTATGGCATTTTGTATTTTCTTTTATCAGCAGTTAATAGTTTACCCTCTCTTCGCCTCCTCAGAAAAGTACAAATCCTAAATAAATGCCTGGACCAAGAGTCACCCCATGTCACAACAGCTGGCCCATATAGAAAACATAATTGGATTGACTTTACACCCCCTTGAGGAGGTAAGAAATTCAGAATATAATTAAACTGAATTAATCTGTTTGGTATTAACAGCACCAGATTTAGCTTTTGCTGAAATAGGATGTTATGTCTCATCAGATAGACTTTAGGCTGTCTCAAATCAGCCACCTGTTGTGCTGAGTAGATGATAGATTCTGTGAAAGCCCCAGTAGGCTGGATGCTGTGCTTAGCATGCACTGTGATTAAGACACCTTCCAGGGACGAGTGACATGCTTTTCACAGGGGTCCTGTGATGCCCGTGGGGCGAACAGGAACACCATGGCTGCCACGTGCCAGCTCATTGCCACAGACCTCTGACCATTCTAGCCACAAACCCGACAAAGCACTTCACCTGCCACCCATGTTCCCTTTATCCAGGGAGTCTGGCAAAGAAAAGGGTGTTAACACAAACATACTGCTGGCCACAAGTAACACAGGGGGATTCATTCTGCAGCACAGGAACTCGAGGTGCCCTCACCACAGTGCCTTGCCATGCAATATCTGCATATCGTCAAACTGGATGAAGTCCTGCAGCAGACTGGTTGGGAACTGGAGCACATGATGTGTGTGAGAAGAGGCTGAGGGAAGGGGGTTTGTGTAGCCTGGAAAAGAGCAGGCTGAGTGGGAACTGGTTCTAGTCTTCTACCTCTGGAAAGGGAAGGATGGTTGTGCATGGTCAGGAGGTAGCAGTCACAGGTTGCAGCAAGAGAAAACCCTGCTTGAGATAAGGAGAAAAACATTTACAAAGGCTTAGCACTGGAAGAGCTTTCACAGAGGTGTTGTGTCATCTCCATCCCTGAAGATTTTTCCTACCTCCCTTGAGCAAGGCCCTGAGCAACCAAGACATAACTTTGAAGTTGGCCCTGCTTAAAGTAGGTGGCTGGACTTGTTCACCTCAGAAGGTTTCTTCCAAAATTAATCTTTCTGTGACTTTATGATTAATTTATGCACACCTACACATATACTCAATAAAACTGTTACCTTTATTCTAAATAATTTCACTGAGGGCACAGTGATTTAGTGCATAGTGATGTCTTAAATATTTTACCTGTATAACCATCCATATCCTCATCCTGTGTTTGCCAGTCCCAGAGCTATATCAGTTTGCAAATGATCTCTGATGTTTCTGATAAGTTGCAAAAATATATGTGGCCATCTGCAGAGCAGCCTTGATTCAGCTGAATGATAGGTTTCTTGTTTGTTTTAGCCTGTTGGCATCAGCACTGTCCAGCACTGCTCCATAATAATCAGCCCAGTCAAGCAGTAGCAGCAGACAGCCTCCCTGTTACTTATCACATATTTACTTTGTGATCAGCATGCACAGACATGAAGCATGAATATGCAGCTGAAATGGGCTCTACCAGCTGTTCCGTGGGTGAATGGATGGGAATGTGCATCATGAGACCTGGCACTCACTTTCAGCAATGACTTCTGGTGAGTGCAATTCTGAAGTGGTGAAATACTTACAGAAGACTTACCCTTTGACCTTGCTTGTTAGTTGAGATGATAAATTTCAGCATCTCCCTGTCTGTGAATAGTTACTTGTAAACTATCTATTTACTTTGTGTTTTGGGAGGCAAAGTGAGCAGGTTGGGATGGCAATTTCACACATCCTTTTTATGCTAATAATGAAATTTCAAGAAGATTGCCTGCTGACAGATACTAAAAATTTAAAATCTGGAGTAAGATACTATGAAGAAATATGAAAGAAATGTTTCAAGGAAAATGCCTGTGGCTACTTCTGAGGCAACTGCATGGATCCAGGTAAAATGGTTGCTCAATAAGAAAGATACATGTCTCAAATGTCTGTTCATCCACTTGAGAGTGTGAAGCAAAATACTCTCGAGAGTCATACTGTGATTTTCTGAAATATTTTTTTTCTCAATAGATTTGTTAAGTATAAAATGCCTAGGTGGAACACACTAAAATTCCTAAAAAAAAAAAAAAGAAAAGAAAAGAGGAAAGTAGTAGACACAGCCAGCTTGCTTCTTTGCAAAATGTATGAATATAAGAAGCAGAGTTTTATTTCTTTCTTTTCCTATAAAGTATGGCTACAGTATTCCAGTACTTAAAGGTGGCTACAAAGGGGATGGAGGCTTTCTCTACACAGAAGCCACATGGAGAAGAAAAGAGGCAACAGGTACAAGTTGCCCAGGTGGATGCTTCACCTTGATGTAAGAAATATTTTTTTGCAGTGAGAACAGTCATTGACTGAAATAACCTCCCCAGGGACATGGTGGAGTCTCCATCACTGAAGGTTTTCAAGATGCGATTGGACATGGCGATAGGTAATAATCGTCTAGGCTTCCTTTCCCATGGAAGGTTGGATCAGGTGATCTTTCAAGGTCCCTTCCAGCCTGGCCTGTTCTATGAGTTTACAATTGTACTAACTTAAAGTAAGTCAGCAGCAGCGTGTACCTACTGAGGCTAAGGATGCTTAAAGACACTTCATTTGAAGCAAAGTCTAATAAAAACAAGGCATGATCTGACTTTCTTCTAGTAAGCAATATTCGATTGATCAAACACAAGATGTTTGATCCTATCTGCTCACTGAATTTAAGAAAATGAGGATCAGATGAGCAACTGGTGAGATGGAAATTGGTAACAGCAGGCTACTTGAGTATAGAACCTCATTTTGATGTAGGTGAAGCATTTTCATTGGAATGAAACCTGCTTAAATACATGCATTTGTACTCTCAGAAAGAAAGAACACTCAATACAGAAAATTAATTCCAGCAAGGTAATTTACTTCCAGGGAATAATGGGATTATTGAATTTCTTGTGAAAAGATATAATTAATTTTTCAAGAACTTTTCCTGGATATAAATCTTGTTTTGCAGCTTATTGGTAGTCTGATCACTAGCCCTCAACTTCAGATTCTCTTTCAGATGGCCCAATAACATGTCCATTGTTTGCCTATCATTCTTTGGAATCTGATCCTTTGGAGGTTCAATCATTAGCTCTTGCTCAACATGGCTAAAACCAAGCTCTGTCCCCTTCCTCCTAAATCCTCCTCCACATTTCCTTTTCTCAGTTATTATATGAACAGCAGATACTCCTGTTACCTGCTAACTTCACCAAGCCAAATCTCACCTGAGGCTCTTACTCCCAGCTCTATTTCAGCATCATGGGCTCCTATTGCAGAGCATATCTGAATCTGGCCACTGCTGCCAATCCATATGGCTAATGCTGCTCTTCTTTCTCAGCATCTACAGTATGCTCCACTTGCTCTTGCATCCCAAGCCTTGCTCTGGCTTGTTGCACACAGAAATGCTGTTGCAAAAATTATTTTACCCCATGTTTTGGCTTGTTGCCTAACCACTTGTATCTGCCAGGGTGCAGAGGACTGAGGTGGGGCTGAGGCATTGGGCTGCAGGTTGGAAGGTGAGGTTAGGCATGAGGTCAGCTCTTCCAGGCTTAAGCAGGACCCAAGCAAGGGCTAGATCCAAATTGCAGCTCCTGCACAGGGGGCCATGCCCCAGTTCCTATGGCTTTTTCTCAGACATAGAAAACTGATTTTTGTCCACAAGTTCAAAGTCCCTTCTGGCCTATCGCACTTCTGTATCATCTCTCACTGAGAATTAAGAAGTGGATTTCCATGTCTGAACTAATTCAGTTATTATTGTTATTTTTTCAATCAATACTTTTTCTTTTGCCTACACAACTCTCCAGATGTGAGATGCTGCCTCTGTACAAATATACTGTGTGTTGCCCTAGAAATCCCTCCTTAGTTCTCTGTTGTGTTCTGTACTATACCAAAATGCTTGATGAATTTTACACTACCGGTGTGCTAACAACACTGTCTGCTATGCTGAGCGATATTGACTTATTTTATCTTAGTATTCTCCAGTCTGTCTGCATTTCTATATTATCACTTGCCCCATGTTACACAGTTCTTGGGCTAGATCTAAGCTATTTCCTATCTTTGTTTGTGTAGCATTTATCACAGTAGAGTCCTCCTCCATGATCAGTGTTCTTAAACACTTGGACTATATAAATAATGATGCTTCATTGCAAATGCTAGCAAAGCAGCTCTTTGAATGAAAGCCAGGCATGAAATATAGTCAAGTCATCCTCAGCAATCCATCTCTGACTGTCAGCTTTCTCATTTCAAACAGGTAATGCACAGGTGTGGGTTTTATGCTTGTGATTCTTCAAAGCAACGTGACTGTGGAGATTTATACACCTCTTAGTCCTACTTCTCTTCCAATTTGACGATCATACAGCAGTAGCTGAAAACATTGATAGCACCTGGGAAGCCAAGCTGAGACTGGGTCAAGTGTCAAATAGATACACTGACTGAAATCCTGATGTCTGAAGTAAAAAAAATCGTCTTTGAATACAGCAAAGCCAGTATTTCACATACAGACATTCAGGCTAGAAATGTCATTAAAAATTGCAGAAGAGAAGGCATGAATTAGCTAAAGGTGTGACTGAAAAGAGGATTACATCAGCTGCTCTTTTGGAACCTAATTAGAAAAAAACTACATTTCCAAATACCTTGTACCAAGGAATGCCCAGGAGCCATTTGAAGGCTAGAGATTGGAACTGGGGTAATGGAGGAAAACATGTTTTAAAGAGTATGTTTTAAAGAATTTAAACTGTTTAAAAGTTGAATGAAACCAAAGCCTTACTTTCCAAATGCTCAGGACCTTGGATGCCAAACTTGCATGGCCATCTTGGAGAATCTGGAGCACTGGCACTTGGGTGCCTACTTAAAAATGTAGCCCTTTGCTAGGCAGCACTCACTGAAAAGCACTACTACGGCACTTTGGAAAAGTTCTCCCTAAATTGCTTCATAGCCTGAAAGAGGGAGAAAAAAACTACACAGAGGACAACTGTCAGGATTATTTTGCCCAGGCATTCGGAGCTTCACTGGTCACAAAAAGATTTATCGAAAACTTCCAAAGGAGGAGTCCAGCACCTGCACTGACCAGGACTGTGTGTTGGTTTGGCATGGAAGATTAGCCTGGAAAATAGATACTGGTGTTCCTGCACCTGGATGGGATGCAGGTCCATTCCTGGCTGTGTCAACCCAATGTACTAATTTGATGATAATTCTATCTTGATGATAGTACACTCAATTCACTTAACCTTGTGGCATGAAATACAGATGTACGCTGCAGCAGAGAAATGCAGTAATGAGAGTTCTTTGCCATTAAAGGTAATTTCAGGCTCTCCTGTGTAAGGAATTACTGTTTTGGGACTTTCTGCTCATTTTATACTCTTTAAGTCTAGTATTTATTGTAGTATCTAGTTTAAAATAAGATATAAAAAGGTTACATGTCTGATTAAAGAGGTGATACAGATTTTAGGGAAAAATCAGATCTGAAGACCTGGAAGATGCACTAACATTTAAGATCTTCATATAATCAGTTGCTATCTTCAAGACAAATCTTCAAGAGAAAGCAACTGTTGAAACCCTTGATAAAATCTAAAGTGGAAGTGGCCTGGCTGCCAGCCAGCTGGTCTCCTTGCTGGTGGTTGTGTGGGCCTCACGTGCCTGCCCAGCCCTGGGCGAGCAGCAGAGCCCACAGGCTCCTGGCCATGGGGCAGGGGGTGACCAGCGCTGCTGGCACTGAGAGCGACAGCCTGAGAGCAGTGGGCTGCCGCCAGACAAGGACCATGGATGGGCATCCTGGAGGGTGAAGGATTTACATAATGCTCCCTCTGGACATCACTTGAGAGCTCTTAGAATTGAGTTAACTTGCTTGGTTGTTAGTATTAAAATGTTCTTATTGCTATCACTATTAAAATAGCTGTTCCTTGATACTGAGTGTAAAATACATGTTGCAGGCTCCTTCTTCCAGCCATGTAAGGAGGCAAAGCCCTCCTTTGCCAGCTGTGTAAGCCCATGGAGAGTGCTACTTACACCCTGACAGACATAGCTCTCTCTACATTACAGGCAGTAACAGATGCAAAAGAAAAGGGGCATGACTGCATTTTGCCTGCCTGGTCTTTCTGAGGTGAGCAGACGCTGGTTTAACTTACTGTTGTGGCAAACCTTCATTTTCCTTCTCCAGCAACGTCAGACTCCAGGCAGAGCTGAGGCACAGAGCAGCCATCATCTCTATCAACAGGTACAAACAAAAATCCAGCCTGAGTACCAAGAAATTATTACTGGATTTCTGACCACCTCAACTCCTTGCCCTTGTTGTGCCTGGGGAAGAAAATAGGGCAGAAAATCTGACAAGCTTGTGTATGGGTTTGAACAGGAAAGCTAAAGGTATCCTTTTGCTTGCCAGTGCCCTAATTTATCACTTTTCCCCGCGCAGCAGCAAATGCATTGATACATCATTCACAGCTAGACTGTGGATGCACCTGGGATGGGAGGCTTCCTTGTACTCAGGAAAATTCCAGCTATGCTTTTATTCCACCCCCCTGCTTCACTACAAGACGTATACATCTAAGCTGTAACCACTTGGGCAGACTTGGGCCTGAAGCACTGACCTAATAGAGACCCCTGCCAGGATTGGACTACATCCAATGACAGCTGAGTATTTCTTTTTATTTATACCTGCTTTTTATCTTGTGTGTTGCTTGGTTTTTGCTTGGCTGAATTATTGCTACTTTCCATCCTCTGGAGAAACATCCATTGACTGTAGTGACATCTTGCTTAAAGGAAGGTGGTGCTGAGCAGAACTTACAGCTGCTGTGGGGAGCAGTGTGTTACTGTGCCCAGATGCTGACTGCAGCCAACAAGTTATTTCAGTGCAAGCTTCTGTCTTTAGGCCAGTGGGAATCTGTGATTATCAGAGAAGCTGACTTAATAAGAGAAGGAGGGGGGCAGGAAGGTCTTATTGCCTTCTTCAACCATTGAATGGAAGGTTGTAGACAAGACTGAGCTAGACTCTGCTTGGAGGTGGGTGGTCATGGGATGAGAGGCATTAAGCACAAGTTGCAGCAAGGGAAATTCTGATTCAGTAGGAAGAAGCATTTTGCACCACAAGGACTGACAGACACTGGAACAGATTGCCCGGGTAGTTTGTGGGGATCTCCACCCACAGAGATTGTCAGAACTTGGCTGGACAAACTCTTCCACAACCTGATCTAAGTTTGCCCATTATAAGCAGAGGGTTAGACTATGCAGCCTTCAGAGTCCCTTCCAGCAAGAACAATCCTGTGAATCTCTCCTTACAATTTTCTGTGTGCTTATTCAAGCAGCGATGATTAGTCCTACTTTTCAAGATATAGAAGAGAAGAAGGTAAGATCTCCTTCCAATAAAGGTGTACAGGCACAGATACACCTTGGGTGAGTGTCCAAGACAGCACCAAGGGAATTTTTAAACAGGCAAATGATTTTTGACATGACAGGTATAGTTTCTCAAGATGCCCTCTCAGTGACATATTTGTCATAGTCCCCTCTGACTTGCAAGAGCCTTTTGCAATCAGCTGCTGCTGGGAGCTGTGAGAGCTTCACCTGGGGACAGACCACTGCCAGGGAAACAGTCTATGTATTTTCCAGCTTTGAGGGCTGAAGTTACTGCACGTGTTGGACCATTGCATGTGTCCCTGTGCACAGCTCAGGGAAAATGTACAGTAATTGGAGGGCAAACCCTTCACTGGAGGCTAAAGTAGACCAGGTAACCAGGCATTGGCTTTGGGCATGGAAAGTCAAAACGCATTACTGCGGCTCAGAAGCGTGTGACAAGGAGGTGGTTTTGGAGTCTGAGGCCTATGCTCGTATCACCTTACATCCTTCTGAGATGTTTGGTGTCTGTAGAAAGCTTATTTTAAATAAATTTCTTCTATATTTGATATTTTTATTTTGTAACTTGGTAAGAATTTTAAAGAATTTTAAAGCCCCGGAATTTTAAGGTAGACTTTTTAGGTGGTTTACTTGTTTTAGATAGTTTCCATACCATTGTCATACTGCTACAGGTTAGGAGGTTGTAGACATGGCGAGTTAAGTTACTTGAAAAGCAATTTTTGCTTTCACAGAGTTTAACAGTTGACTGTGGCCAGACTATGTCATGTAGGATAACTGGCTTCATCCTGTTCTCTAAACCAGATTTAAGTCTTCTATTGGAAGGGTACTAAAGAAAATGAAATAAAGCATAGTACCGTACATTTTTATACTTAATTTTAATGTTAATCTCAACAGTTTCCATTTTTTTTTTTTTTTTTGGCAAAATATCAAAAGATCAAACTGTAGGTTCCTTGCTGTGATCTCACATCCCAAAGAAATCCCTAGTCAATGGACTTCTAGGACAACTTAACTAGAAATTATGATTTTCAATCTCTTCAGGCTAAGGCTGAAAACAAACTGACCTTTTGAGAAATTTATTTAATAATTTCTCTGGGAGGACAGGGAAGATTAGCAGGCTTCCCCACAGGAAAAGGATGTAAAGTTAAAGAAGCAATATGGGATGGGGATCCCAGAAAACAGTGCATAGAGGGAGCACATCTGAAATGGGGGAGCTGAGAGGGGGAGTGCAGTGTCTGCCATGGGGTGCCAAATGTCCCACTACAGCTCCATTTGTGCATGGTGGACATTGTTAAACCTGTACATCTAGGTTGGATTTACCCAGTTCTGCACCTAAGAAAAGTACAAAGGATGTTTCCAATGGCACATGACGCTCAACATCTAAATATGTGCATGTAGTTACGTGGAATTCCATGGGAACAGAATTGTCTCATGACCAAACATGAGCTAACACCATACTATGGAGTGCCAGTGTGAATTGTATGGCACACTAAAGGGTTACCTCTGGAATCAAAACCTTGCACACATAGGATCACTGTTACACAAAATCAGGTTTGTATTTTTTTATTATCTTTTATTTCCTTCAAGCAGTGAAAAAAATGTCAGATGAAGTGACAGCATCCACTAGATTGTGACTAGATTGTCTCCCTTCTTCTCTCTCCAAGTCTTGGAAAAAAAAACCAAAACAAAATTCAGGCAACAGGGCTTTCTCATCAACCAAACTCTTGTCTATAATATGCTTTCCATCTTACAGGTTTTATTTTCCTCTGTCATCTTTGAAACAGTAGGAAAACAGGTGAATGCTATAATATGCCTTAGGAACTTGGCAAGTTAATGAATTCAGAAAACTTCATGATTTTATGTGTTTGAATGCTTTAAAGTCAAATGCTGCTAGGAAACTTTGGCTTCAGGATTTTGCATTTTACTTTGAAAAGGCCATGAAAAGTAATCCTGAGACAGCACAGTAACCTTGCATTGTCATAATGGGCTTTAGGTGAGGCTGAGCAAGAAGATGGAAGATGTATATAACATAAGCTGCAGAGCTCGTATGGTCTAAGCCTCTAAAGGTTTATCAGTGGCAGAAATAACTGTAACCCAGGAGGGGTGTCTGCAAATGAATACACCAATACTACCCACCAGAAAGTGCACTGGGTAGTTTGAAAGTCACAACTGCTTTCTGAAATTGTGTGCATTCACAAGCTACACCTCATTAATATTTATGTTGGAGTCTGATAAGACCTGCAAATATTTAAGGTTTAATTAGGAAATATTTTAATTAAGGAAATGTGTTTTTAAGTGCTATTTTGAGTTCACCTGGCATAGACTGGACAAAGGTTGATGTTTCTAATTATTCAGGCTGAATAAGCACACTGATTTACAGAGAATTTCAGGAGAAGAGTTCTGTATAAACCTAACTGATTGCTCATGTATACCTTAGTAGATGAGTCATTAAAAAATGACATCTGAAATATTTTCCAAGCTTAGAATTTGCATTTAATCATTGTATCAATGCCCCAATATCATCTGTGCCTGAGGAACAGGTATCTGAATTTGTCTTTGGCATGACATCACCTAATCAGGGAAGATCGATAACATGGCTTTGCAAAATAAAGTCTACCCAAAGCGCTGTTTCTAAGAACAGCCCTAAATCCTGTTAAGAACGACAGGTCAGTGACAGCCCTGACTGTCACAGCTATCAAGGCAGTGAGCATGAACAGTGTTTCCTTGTGTGTCAGTCCTCATAATGCCTAAATTACCAGCACTGCCCTTTCTGTGGTAACGAATAAGAGCACCTGTAGGAAATGGGCTTTTGGAATGTGACTGTGAACAGGATGAACATCAGCTTTTGATGTCAGAGAAATCTGAAAGGAAGAAAACCCATGTGAATGGGTTCTTATGTGTCTAATTCTCCCCCATATGACATGGACTTTCCCTTCGGCTCTACACACTTCTCCCAGAATACCTAGCTCTATAAGTCATATCCATAAATATACAAAAGTAGTGGATTGCTATGTAAGA
>JAVJGJ010000014.1:92810359-92827719 GCA_035590215.1 Microhierax caerulescens | reverse complement strand
CTACTTTTGTATATTTATGGATATGACTTATATGTAATGGAGTAATGTAGTAATGGAGATTAGGGCATAGATATGTTCTGTGGATCTTGTCTGGATCTTCTCAGACGTATTGAACATGTTAGAAAGCACATTAGAAAAGAAGAAAGTACTTATTCCTTCTAGTTAATTCCCTTGGTAACAACATACCCAAAATTACATTTACTGGGTTCCATTTGAAAAATTATCATATCCTTTTCCTTCATTTTTGTCACAACAGAAAGCTCATAATGAATGGTAATATCTACAATCTTCCAAAGAGGCTAAGCCAGAAGAAATTAGGGACCTTGTAAGATGCCTACTAACTGCAAACCATCATATTATTACCGCATTATATCCTACAGCTCCTATTCAAAATGTGCTAGAACATCCACTCAGATGAATAAATTGGACATAAGAAGATAAATCTCACAGATCTCCGTGTAGTATGAACTTTATTGTCAAGAAATGAAGGTTAGGTGCATGAAATACAGCACTTCCACAAGTGGGAGTAGCTCTTTCAATGAAGTCCACATAACGATGTAAGAAGTGGTGAAGACTGATATTTAAGGTAAAGGCATCATAAAAAGAGTATTTAAATTGTCACTAAGGAATAAACAATTGTGGTTTAATAATAATATAATTTAACAGAAATGAACATGTGCCTAAAATGAGTGAAATGACAAATGTTTACTTGGAGGACTTCCCAAGCACTTTGCTTATCAGTCAAATGAAATAGAGTAGTCCCCCAAATTGTACTTAGAATAAGCATACAAGAACATGCCAGTGTTAGCGGTCATTGTGTTGTTAACATGAGGATAACTCCAATTAACATTATCAGTGAGACAATGTCCATCACAGAGAATTCATGGCAAGAATGGAAACACGTGTGGTTGGAAACACCGTGTGCTGTCTGTGATGCTGGTGTCATTTCTGTTCTTGCAATGAGGTACTCCTTTAATAACTGGAGTCCTTACTCTGTGTGTAAAGATAAGGAAAGGAAGCTTCCAACAAAGCAGTTACTGAACACTCATAGGTTCAGAAATTTTGGCTGAACATTTGCTGAGAAATGCTGCCTGTAACACAAGAGCAGAAAGCTTGTGAATTATTGCTTAAAAGTATTCAAGGCTCACAGATACACAGGAGTGAGAGGTACAAATTTCCTTGTTTTCCATGAGGTTATGATCAACCCCTCAGTCTCCAGTCCCCCAGACTGTGAAGGGAATGAACAGCCACAGGCAGGAGACTAAAGCCAGTCCTGTCAAGAAGGCTCATCCTGTTCAGTACCCTGGAAAAGTAGATTTTGCAAATTTTTTCCATTACCAGCTCCTGAAACATGGTTTCATGGAGGTATGGAATCCCAAGCAGAAGGTGTGAGCACGTTGCCTGACCAGTTTTTCTTAGGAAACACAGAGCACAGCAAGATACATGAGGACAAAGAAATTATCATCATCCTGCTCCACATCCCAGCCCAGGCACCAAAGCCTGACCTCCCTGTTACAGAGGTAAGTAGAGAGGATGCCCACTCTTTCTACAGAAGAGCATGGGCCAAGATGCATTCTCCCTTTCAAAAAAAGAAGCAGTGACTCTCCTTCCCACTGAACAGTGAGGTGGCAGGTTTTATTTGGAAATCCTTTCTCAGCTGTGCAGCAAGTCGCCCACAGCCCAGTGACTTGCTCTTGCTGCAGCTGAGGTGTTACTGCTCATCAGTGAGGCATTACCTTACAAATCAAATCCCATCGTAAGCTGTGACACCATGTTGCGTATGTAGCAAGAATCAGAGTCATAAATGATTATCCAAGCTCTGTACATCCCACTGGCAAGCTACCTTTGGGAAGATGGGGAACTATAAAGAAGACATACAGACTTCTTGTTCTGTAAATCACTGCAATAAAATTTAAAGGCTGGAAAATGTGCCACATGTGTGTGTGCTAAGAAATATTTAGTTTTCTGTGTTCTGCACCTTTATATTTTCTGAGTCTGAAACCATTTGAGATAGTCTTTATTTCACCATTTGGCTGCACTAAATCATTAGCATGTAGAGAAAAAAAAAAAACCCAGCGCTTCCTCTTGGAGATTTAACTTTTGCCTTTGATGTTTTGTAGCTTTTTCTTCACCCAGAAGAAGTTATTTGGGCATAGACGAGTGCTTTTTTTGAGCATTATCTTGGTAAGAATGAACATTCTTACTGAAGAGGGTATTTTGCTTTCATGTTGGCAACGATAAGGGTGTGAAAGGAACATGTGACACAGAGAAAGAACTCATAAACAGCATACATAAATCCCTTGAAATGCTGAGAGTGTTTTAGAGGTCATGCCAATATATTCACCTTCACTGTGGCACAAGACTGTTCATTAAACATGCTGTTTCACGAACTGCAGTAGCAGTAAATTCTATTAATGCCCACACTCTTATTTATGTGACTTAAGCTTTCATGCCTTCACCTGAGACTCATAGGTGCCTCAAAATTACTCTGTATCTATTCAGCAGCCCTATTTAGAGCTTGCATGTCTAATGCATGGATTTGCCCATATCCTGTCTTTCCTGTTTTATTACCATGACATAAAACAAGAGTAGTCAGAGTGCCCACCTGTATTAGTTCTGGCTGAGATGGAGTTAATTTTCTCCATAGCAGCCCTAGTAGTGCTGTGCTTTGTATTGATAGCTAGAAGAGTGCTGATAGCACCAATATTTTGGCTGCTGCTGAGCAGTGCTCGCACAGCACCAAGGCTGTCTCTCCAGCTTTCCCCACCTCACCTTCACCACTAGGCTGGGGGTGGGCAAGACCTTGGGAGGGGACACAGCCAGGACAGCTGATCCAAACTGACCAAAGGGATATTCCACACCATATGACATCTGCTCAGCAACAAAGCTAAGATAAAGGAGGAGGAAAGAGGGCATTCATTATTTACGACATTTTTCTTCCAGAGTCACCGCTATGCATACTGAAGCCCTGCTTCCCAAGATGTGGCCAGACATTGCCTGCTGATGGGATGTAGAGAATAGCATCTTTTGTCTCCCTTTGCTTCCACATGTGACCTTTGCTTCTGTTTTATTAAACTGCCTTTGTCTTGACCCAAGAGTTTTTTACTTTTCTCCTGCCCTGTTCTGCTGAGGAGAATGATACAGCAGGTTGGTGTGCACCTGGCCCAAGGTTAAACCAGCCAAGATCAAGCCACCACACCACCTAGGAAAGTGAGATCTGGGGTCCATCCCTGGATAAGATAAATATTTAATATGCAATAGTCACACTTAATTTTAATGTCTTGATCATTTAATCTTTAAAGGAGAGAGGGACTGTAAACCAGGTCTCCCATGTCAGTCTTCTAGTAGCCAGGCTTCAGGGTCTGCACTGGTCCCTTCTCTCTGACCCCATACAATCGCTAACCATTTCCACAGCAGCAAATTAGCATTTGCAGGGTATGTTTTGGACTGGCTCATCCCAAATGCCTGGCCACTTGGATTAGAGCTATACTAACAAATTAATCAGGGTGAGAGAGTTGGTCTTCCAAGGACCTCTTCCATGCGCAGTTCAAATGTAGCACCCCTGTCTTTTGAAAGGTTGGGGAGTCCAGCTGTGACCTCGGGAGCTGTGCTATGCCAGGTTTGTGGCAATTTTATTCATTAGTAATGTCACAGCCATGGCACCCTGTGCTCACTTATGGATGACAGTGAGGTTCTGATCCTGCTTGTTACCTTCTAGACACCCTGCTGCATCCCTCACATCTTGGGTTAATGCTGTGACATCTTGTCTTTCAGCTGTGTTTTGTGAACAGGGGCTGCATAATGTGCAGATTCCTGTTAGATTACAAAGTCATAAGTCCCTATCATTGGGCTCTAAGCCCTGGGGACCCACGTCCCTCTCTGCAACTTTTCTTGTTTCAGCCAGTTTTCTCATTTATTCCATTAGCTGCTAGCTAAGACAAATCCTACTTGTAGGGCTTTGAGCAACTCCTTGCTCATGTCAGGGGTGCTGGAACTAGATGATCTTTAAGATCACTTCCAACCCAAACTGTTTTACTGTTCTATGATTCCATGATACCAGATACACCTGTGGTTTGGCTGTGGGTTCTGAACAGTCCATGCAGGTCTGTGGGCTCCCTGAGGTGCTGAAATAGGTAGTGCCAAGCACTGCAGCGCTGAGCACTGCTGTGTGCAAGTGTTCTGGTACACCAAGTGTAAGGGATTGCTGTGAACACACTGTATCAACATAAACAAGTATGAAATATGTGTAGCTATGATGGAGCTGCTTCTTGGTTTTCTTATTAAAAAACATAAAAAAGAGTCCAGTCTGCACTTGGGGTGTGACACTAGCATTCAGTTTCTCTCTACTTCACCTTTTATTGCATTATCTGCTGCATATAATTTTTCATGATGTCATGATACTGCAAGACTTTCTCATTCTGGTAGTTGCAAGGAGCAACTCTCTAGACTTTAAGCAGAGCAGTTTTGGCCTCAGCTAGGCAGGTAACAAGACACCCTATGGGTAGGAGAAAAAACCCTTATCTTATTTAAAACTGAGCCAAAGAAATAGTCTTACAGATGCACACTGAAAGCTTGACTGGTGCTTAAAGCTCTGAGTTCACTGGAAAATGCTAAGGTGGCTGGATGGAGTCTCAGTCACACAATCTTAACACAATTGTTGCATTACTCCAGTGCACAACCTGTTGCTAAAATGACTCTTCATGATGTGAGATGCTGCTTTTGTTTTCCTAATAAAGCCACAGTTGCAGATGCTACTGGTACATTAAAACACCACAGGGTCAGAAAACCCACTCATATAAACAAACATAATCTAAACATATCAAGCACTCAAAATTGATATGAAATGATCTGATGGTAGCTGGTGTCATTACATCTGCACTCTTTTGGACAACTAACCAGGTAATGCTATACAACAGGCTCAATGTGCATGTCATCGAGAGGAAAAGTTGACTTACTCCCATTAGCAGTGCAGGAGAAAAACAGAAAGCAGAAGAAGAAGCAGCATTTTTAAAGGGAACTGACAGTCTTCTGGTGTATACTCAACACTGTGCAAACTCTGTCTTAAAAATCTTGTTATACAAGTTTCTGATTTATAGTGGGAAATTAGAATTTATAGTTTATTTATAATTATGAGTTATGCTTCATAATGTCAACTATTAAAGAAATAAGAGTGTTTCTGAACTCTTAATCTTTTTATCTGTTAGATCAGGAAGTTTTTCTAGTGCATAGTATTGACCTATGTTGTTTGTCTATTTGATGATTAACTCCTGAAATCAATTTGGACCTCACTTACTGCAAATTGGTTTTGAAAGTAGATCAAAGAAAGATTTCAGAATTACTTTCTTCTATTTTTTTTCATGCTTGTCCAGTGATCTGGATAAAGAAGACTTCAGAAGATGAGGGTGCTTTAAAGTGGATCATTAGTAAGATAGTACACAATGTTCACATCTAATAGATAGAAATAAGTTGATTCTGTATCTCACTTGAACTCTGAGGAAAAGATCCGGTTTTGTCGTAGATTCTACAGGTAACAACAGGATAGAAACCACATTTCACAGTAGGAAAGTGTGATGCATCTAATTTGTAGGATTTTTTTTCTGCTTCTGAAGAGTGGAAGGAAAAAAAAAGTAGTGATAATTGCAATTAAAGATGCAGTAGGTGCTACTAATGACATTACACAATCTGAGAAGACTAGGGGTTTTCCAGACAAGAGTGCATTTAGAATAATGCACTGGCTGTAATTATACAGATCCTTTTCCTAATGCAGTGCTCTTGCTGACATTGTAACTTCATTATGCACTGACAGATTTAATGAATGTACCTATTGCACACAGAAACCATTACTTTGATGCTGAGCCCCATGGAATTAGTTTCAAAACCTACCTCTGAGTGGTTTGAATAATCTTAAAAGAAAGTGGGGGTTCACACCCTGGTGTGCTTAAAAGGAGGCCAGCTGTCAATCTAAACTTTGAGACATGGGCTGTTGCAAGCCAGGAGTGCAGTAGAGGGTGATAAACCTGTGTTTGCATTTCAGATGACACTTTTACATAAACAGAACACCTATAAATAGTTTATGGAGAGTTAATTAATGTTATCAGCATGTTACAGACATAAATAGATAGTTACATGTGCCCCAACAGAAGGCAGTAGGTGGGGATGAGCCTCTGTTTCAGACAGCCTATTCACCTGATGGACTTCAGCTGGCTACAGCAATTTATTAAAATGTCTGTTAATAATGTAGATGTAACCTAAATTTATATACTCCAGGTGACTACAGCATTCCTTACAGAGATTTGGGTACATGTTTGGATCACCTCAGCATGAGGTGGGAGTGAAAGTCAGGTCACCTGGCAGGGGTGCCAGGGATGCTGCTGTAAAAGCAGAAAGCAAGTGCAGGTGTCTTGCTGTAAGAGCCCAACTGCATGAGCACAAACACCTTTCAGTGCCTTTTTCTGCAGTGAAATGTGGAGGAGCACTGGCTTCTGGTGTCTGGACTGGTGCAGTGTTTTAGCTAATAAAAATTCATGGGCAGTTCATGGAGCTATGACTGGAGACACTTCAGTTAGTCCCAACACCACTATACTACAGACATGTTCTGTGTCCCTCTGACTGACCCAGGTGATATGTAGGGTGGCGCAACAGGAGAAAGGGAGTATGCACTCACCCCAAAGTAGTCTCTGTCTTCCTCCTCCTTTACAGATAAGAGACATGGATGTGAACTGCCCAAGGGTGAGGAGGAAACTGAATCCAGCTTTCCTGTGGTATGTAAGGACACCTTACTTACAGACCGTTTGTAAAATGCAAGCACTGCTCTTTCCACAAAGCAGAGAAAAATCCTGCTCAGTTTTTATGTGCTTTGGGAGACATATCAAGTCAGGACTTACTGTTTTCATCTCTGTACCTTCCCACTAGAGAAGACTGGTGTTTCAAAGTATTTTCAGCCCATCTTAAAGATGAGCAACGTACAGCCCTCCTTGCCCACTGGGCTGCTCTGGATCTCCATCCTGCAGTTCCCACAACATCAGGGCAGCAGTAACACTACCTGACATGAAATCACCTCTCTAGATTAAATCCAGTTCCCCTGCTCTCAAGGTATACTGAAATTGTGTTACAGTGTAGGCCTGCTAGCTGCAGGGGAAGTGGGGATGGGACCTATGTGTGTGTATGGGTTAGAGAGGCAAGGGGGATGGGGGCAGAGGCTGTGCTAGCCCAGACCACCATTACTCTCACAGAACACAGCAGCTCCTGGTTTTCTGGATTTTCAGCAGGGCTGGGGTGAACATGTTGAGAAACCTTTTTTTCTAACTGAACAGAGAGTAAGAGGAAAAGTATACTTTTAAATAAGACAATTCTACTATTTCACAGCACTTTTTTCCTGGATTTTGCTAGAAGTGGTCCTGTGATGTCTACTTACGTAATTAACTTCTTGCCCACTTCAGTTTTCCTTTTGTAAGCCTGCATCTGCTGCTGATACACATAGCTAGGATTAATCCCATTAAAAATGTTATGCTAATTAGAATATGCCATTGACCTTTCATTTTCACATAGACTGTGGCTTGCAGGAATCTTTTCCACTTATTACATTATAATTCTTCTGCTTAGTGATGGCTGCACTGTTCCTTTGAACAAACTAGTTGAAAAATTGTCTCTTCTTTCTATAGGATACACTTTGGTTCCCTTCACTAAAAGGGGCTAAAATCAATCTTTCATTCTTTTCTGAGGATTAGAGAGAGGCTAGAGATAAGATTTTCCCGAGTCTGTGGTTTCGGTGTGCTACCTTGTTGGAAACGAATATAAAGAGAAGAAATCCAAATCACAAATGCACCTGGCATCATCCCACTCCCTGACCTGTCTTGTGTGAGACTTCCCTCTCTTATCCCTGGTGCACCTCTATGGATTATTTGGACGGAATTCTTCCTGGAAAAAAACTTAAAGCTCCATCTACAGTACATGTTTGGATTTACAATGGAAAATTACAGTAGGAATTGTTGAAAAAGTCCCACTGGCAGAGAAAAAATGCACAGGCTGTGGGGAATAAAAGAGGGTTTTGTATTATTACTATTTCTTTGCTTCAAAAATAAAAAAGAGGTACCAATATATCAAAATGAGAATCAACAGGCAATTTAACACTCAGCACACCGCAAAAAGCCCACACTGTGTCAAAGCACAACAAATAAAAAGGCAGACACTATTCAGAGAAACAAGTAAGTTACTGTGGAATATCTCTGTAAAGTATAAATGTAGTCTACAAAGCAAGAGTGACTGCTACTTAAAAAAAGCAGCAAGAATTTTTTCCTTTCTTATTATACTACATACTGACAATTGTCACAGGGAAAGTCTGGCTTTGGGCAGAAACAGGGAAAGAGGGAAATATATTTTGAAGAAAACAAATCCATCAACCAAAACTCACGACACAGTTGCTAGGAACCAGATTTTGATCTCATCATCAAAAATGTGAAGAAGGGTGGTTTAAATTATAAATCCTGGTGACATTAGTTACTGCAGATTTTTGTGCCACCACTACTGAGATCACAAATTGATCACTTGTGTTAATATCTTCAGAAACATCCTTGGTTTTCTTCACAACCACAGTAAATGTTCTGCCCAGCCACACTGTGCTAATTAAGGAAGAGAGTACCCTTGTGATAAAATTTTCAAACAAATTGTGTCAAGTTGATCACAGACAACACAGAGCTTGTTCTCTACCAAGGGAATGCCTGCTTAGTTTTGCTAGTGTATGCAGTCATTCTATAAGTACAGTGACTTCCTTGTACTCAAAGAACAATAAGTAACTTGCACTCATTTGATGGTTAGGCAAAACATAGCAAACTTTAATTACTTTGTGATTATCTAAAAAGCAACTATCTTTAGGTGACCTTATAGGTTTCTCTGGGCAGACTGGCTACTTGGCAATAGAGCTAGTATAGTCAGTGCAGAGAACATCATATAGGAAAACCTGCACTTTAGAGGACATAATATTTCAGGACTCCCTCTGTACTTAAAATTTTGCTAAGAACTCTTTTGCAGGTAGTCAGCCATTTCACACATGGTCATTACTATTCTAATTCTTGCTTTTGTTTCATTTTTAATGACTAACAAAACAAATTAGCTATCTCCTCTGTATTACTGGTGTGAGCCTTAAGAAACTCTAAAATTATTCCAGCTTGCATCAGCAAAAACATACAGAACTCAATCCTTAGTGTCTGAAAATTTATGGCAAGTAATTTAGCTGGTGTCAACTGGTATGCTTAATGGAATTGGTGAATTTAGGAATATGTCCACATACACATGATTTCCATAAATGTTTGGCTTGTCAGACCTTACATTTCCTTATCTACTAGTATTAATATTTAGTATCAAATAAATTACTGCTTGTTCAATCTTTTATTGTATTTAAATCTCAGTGTGTGGAAGTGCTTACTAAAAACACAGGCATGAATTTCACCCCCAGTAGAAGTGGTTTAAGGTGTCTCCTATTTTGATTCCAAGCAGTTAGATTTGCAAAGGTGCCTAGATGGCTTGGGAATGTACACCTCACTCACTTAAAAAAAAACCCAAACAAATATTTGGGCCTTTAGGATGCATCTTCTGACATTCATGTAAGCATACTGAAAATTTTACCTAGGTCATTCCGACTAAGATTCTGCTGACAGACCTGTGTGGTATTTATGGTCTAGCGAAAAAGGTGTGTAGGACACAATTGAAAATAGTGTCAAAAACACTGAAGAGCCAAACAAAGGCAAAGTCAGACTTGCACCATCTCTACGAATCGAGACTTCTATTTCCTGACCAGCTGAAAAGTGGAGGGTGGAGTATTCAGAAATAGGAAAAACAAAAGGAAAGCTTTTCATTGGTAAGATCTTCTCTCACAAAGTGGTCTGTGGAGTGACACAGCAGCACATTTACTGTGTTAGCCCAGCAGCACCACCTTGTGTATGCACGTTTGCTTTACTCTAGGTGTTACCTGTAAAGACCTAGCGATGTTGGCAGGTTTTAGTTTACATGATGCTTTAGCAGGATATTATATCTTGCATATAAAAAAATGAGCCATGTGTTAGTTCTAGAGGAACTGATGCACTTCTTCTAGCCAGTAACCTTTATGGGCACAAAGTATTGATATCTGCATTTTTCATTTTGTCTCCAGTACTGTATTAGTGACAGGTTACTATGGGGCTCAGTAAGGCTTTCACAGGTGCAGCATAAGCATGTCTGAAGAGTTCTGTGATATACTTATAATAAAAGTTGAAACTACTTTTGTTGAGAGCCTTTTGCCATCAGACAGTAAGTTTGATCCATAAATAATTCATAAACAGCCATATGAAACTTGTTCCAAATTTCAGTAAGGCTGGAGCAATTTACCCCATGATTACAGAACTGGTTGTCCATGAAGCTTAGAAGGTGTTTCTAGATCAAGACTTAAAGTACTGTGCTCCTTTTCTTTTTCCATTTTCAGTACTTGTCTAGCCCAGCTTGCACTCTCTACCTTTAGAGTTGGATTAAAGACACCAGCTGCAGACTGAGGACATACCTTAAAGCCCTGTAAAAACCATGTTTTCAGTGTTAAGCATTCTGAAAATAGAAGGGCCTAAAAGGGACAAGACTGAGAACACAAAATGTGATGGGAACTCACACACATTCAAACTGAGAAATACTTTTGTATTTCTGCAACATGAAATATGTGTAGTTAATATGTGCTCAGCTACTCATTGTTAAGGTGTTTCTCCCCTCAAGAAGTTTCCAGGCTCAGGATTTTGACTTGACATGAACATCCCTGAGTCAGCTGCAAAAGGCAAGAGATACAACACACTCCTGAGCTTGACATCTTTTGTTGCCTGCGTCTAGGTAAATTATGAGCAGTCTCTGGCCTGTAGGGGTTATAACTTGCTCTGTAAAAGCCCCTATTTGTTTTCAAGGACAGTAGGGTAATGAAGATGCTTAATGTAAATTGTCTGTAATATTTTGCCAAATATAAATATAAACCCTGCAAATATTGCACCACTTCACTTTGGCACCCAGAATTAGTAGCCCTGAACATGCCCTGCATGCCTGCCTCTGTTGTTTGGGGTAGAGGTAACTGGAAAAGACACTGCTTAAGTGAGCTTCAGAATCATGAAAATGTAAAAGGCATGAAAGTAAGCTCTGCTGTTTGCAGAACCTCTCTGCAGGAAAATTATTTTTTGTGATGTAACTACAAGAAAACAAATTTAGAAGATACATTCTTAAAGTAAGCACATAGCCAGTAAGTAGCTGATTTTCTGCTATGATGCTGTTCTGTATAAATTAGAGTAACATACTACTGGTTCCATCACATGTGTGTATTCTGAATATTCTGCCAAATTTTCAACAGTGCTGCCAGCTGCTAAATCAGTATTTGCTGTTGGGTAGCATGCTTTCTTCTTCACATTCAGACTACAAATAGATAAAGTCTCCCTGCATGACTGTTTCATTCAGATATTCTGCATAAACAAAACTCTCTGTAGTTCTATGGTGCTTTCACAAGGCATCTCTAGGGCTTACAGCTCTTAAGGGGATTAAGTCACACAAAAGCTGCCTTGTGGCAGTAAATTCTATTCCTGCTTTGCACTTGTGGAAATGGAGGTCTTGGAGAAACCGTCCCAGCACTTAGACCAGAAAGGTAGGTTGTGTGGCTCCCAGCCCTACCATACCCTGGCAATAATTCTCGTGTGATTTCTGTGTTATGAAAGTTCATTTTGTTTTGAGCCAAAGATCTCTACTGTTCCACCAGATGTTTACAGCCTGTATTCCAGTGCTTTATGGAGTGCTAATGTTAAGCCCATGCTGACAGTGAGGCTGGCAAATGGCTATGTTAGGCTGTGCTCTTACCTCTGCTGCAACTGCACCGCAAGATGAACACATCTGAGTTAGCTTGAGCTAGCTGTCTGGAGTGGTGGTAGCCAGGGAGCTGCAGTGATTTGGTAAACACTAAATACAGCCTGAGCAAACACCTAGGCAGTTAGACCATGCCAGGGTCTATCCAGGTGCACTGATGGCTTTAGCTGATTGTACTTAGCTAATTATTAGCTCTGGTTGTACCCCTTGTAGTCACAGAGCTGACTGCTGAACAGACAGACCTTAGCCAACATAGTTTAGCCAAGTGAAAGTGGCAGTTTACTACAGACTCTTCTGTCAGCAAACTCCAGTCAGTTAGACCTAGAAAGTCTTCCAAGCCAGTTCATTTTGTCTCTCCTGTTATTGAATAAACTCAATAGTTATCACTGCAAGGAAAATACATCTGCTTGCTATTACGGAAAGTGATGAAATTAAATCTATTTTAGTCACTGGAGAGGTGGACATTTGTGTCTGAAATGAAATACTAGTAATTTCTAGTGAGGGGCAGGTGGTTACCACAAATTTACAAATGACGTCTCCTTCTATGTCAATATAGCTTGCATTTCTCCTTTCCTGAGCTACACAGTTGCCTACAGCTGAAAATGGGCAGTTGTCAATGACAGATTTAAATTACTATTCTTTCTGTATTGACACTAAAGACTTTTGACATGATAGAGCAAATCATCAGTGCTGTTCCTCTGATCAAAAATAAACTCAGTAGCAAGAAAGCATGTGCATCCTTGTTTCTGTGTTACTACTCAAGGCCCAGCTCACACTGTTTACTCATGCCTATTTAAACATTGAAAATCACACTCTCTTAAGCTGAAGGCATGTCTGCCTGCCTACAGTCTGCACCATGGTTTATAGGAGGAAACTGAGTATCCATATAATTAAAAGTTATTCAGAGTCAGCTACAGAAGATAAACGAGCACTCTGGACGGCGTGGGAGGCAGGTATGCTTCGATATTTCTATGCATAGCAAGAAGCCTGACTAGCAAGTGCTGCTGCATTTCTTGTGTTTGCTTCCTCTGTTGCCGTGGCTGTAGGAGCACTAATTGCTACCTCACTGCTTGGGTTGGCTTTGACAAATTTTTGGGTTAGAAGCACTCTGATCACAGTATATCCCAGGGTGCACAAAGAAACACAGAAGCACCCAGTCCTGTGAGGTTTTCTAGCTAGTTTTCAGGGTCCACTTGATTGTTTTTTAACAGAAAAATATACAGTGTTGTAAGTGTTGAGGATTGGCTTTGTTGAGTCCAAGACTATAAATGGCATGTTCCTTGACCCCCATAACTCCATAGTAGTTATGGTGCTCTTGACCAAAATGGGTTTGTGATCTTTATTTCGTTGATTTTGTTGATCCCCTTTTTCAGGCAACATTGCTTGATACAGAACCATTTCATTCTGCAACAAATGCAACTGTAGGTAAATTTTTGAAACTATTTCCAAAAATGTGAAAAACTAGAAGGTAATACCTAGTTTGTGTTTATGAAGGCAAGATCAGTCCTGACCAGCCTTCTATGACAAACTGACTAGCTTGGTGGACAAGAAGAGAGCAGTGGTTGTCTCTCTTGATTTTAGTGGGGCTTTCAACACTGCTGGGCTTGGAGGTTTGTGATAAGCAGCACAATGACCAAGCAGAAACCAGTCAGTATTGGTGCCTCCCAGGGGTCAACGTTGGGCCCAATACTGTTTAACAACTTCATTAATGACCTGGATGAAGGGACAGAGGGCATCTCACAAAGTTTGCGGATGATACAAAACTGGAAGGAGATGTCATTTTACCAAATGGGTGTGCTGTCATTCAGAGGGACCTTGACATGCTGGAGAACCGGTCAGTGAGGAATGTCGTTAAATTCAACAAAGACAAATGGCAAGAAATACCCCAGACACCCATGCATGCTGGAGGTTGATCAGCTGCAGTGCAGCTTTTCAGACAAAAGGCTCTAGGATCCTGGTAGAGATCAGATTGACCATAAGCCAGCACTGCACATGTGCAAGAATTTTGCTGTGGAGACTTACACATCCCCGGAATCTTCCTGGGCTTTGCTTGATTTGCCAGAAGCAAGGTAGTCCACTACGTTAAACACATGACCTCTAGTGAAATATATTTTATGCTGCTCATGGTGAATCATTTGTTTGAAATATACTCCAGTGATACCATTTTAGGGAAGAGAGAATAACAATCTAACATAAAGTCATAGTTTTCTAAAAGCAAAACCAAATAAACAGCTGCAGTTTTGCAAAGGCACTATTTCTTTTTTTCACTGTTATTATATCTTCTTTGGATTAATTTAATCTATTCTTTTATGCATAAGAGAAGGGTGAGAATTCCTTCCACAAGACCCCTTTTCACATGAGGCAGTGTAAGATAAGACATATATAGGCCACATCTTAATTTTTACCAGTCCCCAAGTTTCTGTTCCTTCTCTTCAACATGCTTTTCTATGGCAAATTAGAAATCAGCATCTGGTGGCCTTTCAGGGAAAAAAAATAAAAATAAAAATCTGATATTGGGTGTTCTCTTACAGAATTGCAGTAAAGTTAGAAATACACTCTCCCAGAAACCTCGCCAAGCATCTGTGAGTCCTGCCTGTATGGATGGGTGTAAACAGCTACACATTCACATTTGTACCAATGCAGACCTGAGTTGAATCAATGTTCACAGTGTGAGAGTGCAGCACTGGAAGCATAGCTGTGAATTGCTTTGTTTCCATGGATTGTGCAAGACAACTGTATTAGTCATACACAGTGGTGGATGGAGGAAGGGGAAGCCAGGAGGAGGAATGGGAACTGATATGAGCTGCCATCACTTTATCTGCCCACTATCCTTTGCTTTTCTCTGAATTGAGGTAAGGAACAAAAAACCCAAGATACTGGGGGCTAGATTAGTAGTCCTGGTGGCCAACTGCACACCACAAGGCACAGATCCAGTATCCCTTTAGTAGCGAAGGCAAAAGGCCAGACTGAACAGAGGGCCCATAGATGATTAATCCTTTCTAATCTAATCCTAGCCTCCTTGGTCAAACACTAGGACTGTAACTAAAAGAGGCTGACAAAGAAACCTAGGAGATATAAGACTCAGCAGGTAGGAGAATTGGCTTGGACTTTAGGCCAGCTAAATATATGTCCTAAGTATTAGGTCTAAGCTCCCACTTTAGTCAACTGAGAGCAATTGAAATGCAGTTGTGTAGAGCTGATTGGGCAATAGGCAATTTCTCCCTGAGCTTCTGCTGCCTCTCCAGAAGGGCATGAGATGCCCTTACTATCGTATCTACCTGCCTGTTATAGTCTAGAACATTTCTGGTGGCATTGAACATCTATGACTGGGCACTGGATTGATTCCTGGGTGCAGACTGTGACAGGATTCAAGAGACATTCAGTTAAGCCAGTGCAGATGTCTACTAAGGGTGAACTGTGCTGATTGGCAGGACTAGAAGGGTGAACCAGTTGTTCCCAAGCAAGATCTGGTGCCATGTGAGATGTCCTCAGGTGTCTGAGACACCTGCATAGGCTGGCAGGTTTGTCACAGGACCTGTGGAAGATCCGTGCTTCCCTAGAAGTGCATCTGTAACCCAGCCAGGATACTCTAGGACATCTCAAACACATATGTGGACAACTGGATCCTGCTTCCAGTATTCCTCTCAGAGAGAGAGTGCTATTGGCGAGCATATAGTTGGTTGCACAATGTATTTTTGCACAATTTCTTCCTCTCTACTGTAATCCTTCAGCTAATGGTGTCTCTGCAGGTAATATTTGTATGAACATATGCCTCATCCTCCAGGGCATCTGCAAAATCTTTGCTTTGGCTCTTCTCTTAGGCCATTTGGTTACAGGTACTTTTTCTCTTCCCCACCAGCTGGCTGGAGAACTTTTGGGGAAGAGAAGATGTAACAGTGGAGCAAAGTTGTGTATTTATGGTATAAATTGCTACAAATTGCCAGATGAAAAACACACACTTTGGAACTGTGAGAAGGCCTAGTGTTTGCTCACAAATGCCTCATGACTGAGCATATGGATGATGAGTGTCACAGTGTTGCCAGCCACTCAAATGGAAACTGGGACTTTGGGTGGAAAGAAAAAGAGCTAAAAAATAGTTCCCCTGCCAATAAAGGTACATGGAGGAGCACAGGTGCAAAGCCTTGCTCTGAGGGACAGAGTGCTCCCCTGCAGCCTCCCCTGCTATGCTGTGGTTCAATCAAGCAATTCACAAAGTGTTGGATATTTGTACTTGTTTCTTTTTTTGCCAGTTGTACATATTTGGAGAAGACACATGCAAGTGAGGTGCTGTTCTGTGGAGCAGGCAGAAAATTCAGTAAATGAACATCTCAAGGTACAGACTATGAATGCAGAAACCAGTGACCTCATGTTTTTCTTCTTCTCTTCTAGCCGTCTCTTACTTCATCTGCAATGCATGTATGATTTGCTACCTATCATTTTCACTTCCAGGCTCTCTTGTCGTCTAATGAAATGAGAGCAACAGCAACTTTTTGTCTACCTAAGTGGTATCTAAAGCTGCATTTTAAAGAAAAAGACCCTAAATTTTTGTCAGAACTGCTATAATGATGATATTTTAATCTAGGAAATTGCCATCTGTGGTAATTTACTCTGTGCTTTGACACTGTACTTTAGCTGTGAAACAGTTTACATCGCCAAATGCAAAATGTCATTAAATACGTATCCTTTTCTTGGATTCTTTTTAAAACTAAATCTTACTTTGAATTTAGATTCATTTTGCATTGACATTTCAAAGTAGAAGACGCTTGGAGACCAGTTTTAGTACTACAGCTATAATTTACTCTGGATGCTGTTACAGACTCTCCATGTCAGAAACTTGGTTTCCAGAAAATACTTGAGGGCTTTACAGCTGCTGTGCAGATGGGTGGCAGGTTCCATGCCTGTGCAAGAGTTACTGACATCCGAAAGATGCAGCACAGCACAGACAATGTGCACTCACAAACACACCACTGCTTCGGAAACCAGTAACAACCAGAGGTCTTGCGATTTGGCATGAGAAAAATAAGATTTTGTTTGTTTCTTCACTTTTGCAATTCACTTCATGGTTTCTATTGTTTCAAACCTTTCACATAAGCTCATATCCTCAGGAAAAAAAAAAATAATCACAACTCAAATAAAGGGATTTTTCTCTGAGGACTACACTCAAGTTATGGTATAATTGAGGAAAACATATATTGATATTTACTCAGTGTTATTGCTGACCTTCTTTCTTGCAGATTTGTGCTGCCCAGAACCCTACTGTCTATTTTGTTCTTTGTTGGCATAAAAAAATGCTGCCGAGGTTTTTTAATTCCCTGTCATTTGTCACCTCCTGCCTCCTTTCCACCCCCTGAAATCCATCCTTTCCCTATCTGTCCAAACCAGTAACATGCCTATTCATCTCCTTTCTCAAGGGCACTAGATTCTCAAATCAGCCTTGTCATGTTAAGAAGGGGGGTTTCCCTGAACCCTTTATATTTGATCAGCCTGTCAGTTTCCCAAGAAAGATGAGA
>JAVJGJ010000014.1:92758029-92809158 GCA_035590215.1 Microhierax caerulescens | reverse complement strand
GCCTGGCTGCAAGGTTCACTCTGCTCCATCCTCTGTTTCTCCTATCAGCAGGTGCTGAGCTGGCAGGATGTGTTGCTGATGGAGCTGTGGTAAAGTAGATTCTGTGCATGCCAGTCCCCCTGAAAGTGGTAGCTGTGTTTTACCCTAACAAGATTTCTGTAATACTATGCCTCTATTAGGTCCCAGTTTATCCAACTGTTGTTGCCCTCCACCCCCCCCACCCCCCAAATTAATTTTCCCACAAGACTTTTCCTGCCTTCCTCTACACCTGGACAAAAAGGAATAGTGTAATTTAATAGGAAAAATTGAAGTTTCAGCATTATTTCATTCATCATTTGAATGAATTAAAGATGTGCATCTGAAAAAAAACCCCAAAACCAGCACATTAGGCAGGTAGTAGCCCTGCTAGCAGCGTACCCACCTTCTCAGCAAAAGCCTGTACCTGCTTGACAGCATTAGATGCTCATCCTAACATAACAGAGTTGTTGATTTGCTGGAAACTCTGGCTGGAGTTTGGATATTTGTATGTGACTACAATTCTTTGTCTTCTATTGTGTTTGTCCTTTTGAACTGTGTAGAGGAAGCCTATGGAGATTGTTTTCTGTGCCTTAAGCTACATGGGATGAGTAAAGGCCACACATGAGAAACATAGTTTGGGAAAGAGGCCAGTCTGTTGAGTATTTGAGCAGCACCTAACAACTTGCTTAAACCCTGTGCAAGACTGGAGGAGGGTTTGCAAGTGCTGAGGTAGCACAGATGACAGGAATACATACCAGTCCTGACATAAACATACCACATTTAGATTTTGAGATCTCCTTTGGGGTACATACAGCACAGTATCTGAGAAGGAATATTCATCTGTGATAGTTTCAAAACATTTTACACTACAGAAATGCAAGATGATCTTCTTAACCTCTCATTACATGTTCTTCTATCCACACCCATGAGCATATTACACTTCTCACATATGCCTAAATCACACTACTTTGAATAGATTTGTGATTTATATGTAATATGATGTTTATACACAAACAATATAATTTTTCCTTTCAGTCTGAGTTCTCAAAACAGGTGGCTTGTACCGGAAGCTCAAACTTGCTTTTAGTATACTGATCTTACAAGCACTTCTGCTAACAGAAGATGAGCTAGTGATTCAGATTTATTTTCACATTCATCAGGTATCTTTTGTAAAGCTTTCTCTTCAGGAATTCTCTGCAAATGCAGCAGAGACTTATATTTATCCTAAAAAAAAAAAAAAAAAAAAAAAAAAGAAAGTATAAAGACTACTTGGATGTCCATAAAAATGTCTTTGAATGGACCTGAAGCCACAGCAACATAAACCCTGACTGTAAGTAATTAATTGCAAAATAATATGACAAATCCCCTATCCAAGACTGCTTGCCAGCAAGTGCTTAGATAAAGGACATAGAATCTATTTTTTTCCTGATACTGCAAATCAGTGTTTCTATCACTCAAGACAAGAGTACATTTTTTTATTTTCACACAGATTTAAAGTTAAAATGCTGTAATGAGGTGGTTGGAAAGAGTCCTGTTGCTCTCAGTGGACTTTGGGTCAAGTCCCTTGGCCCCAGACCAACAAAGAATTTCAAGCAGACTTCACATGTTCAGATACATGGTGGTACTTAAAAGGATTCATTAGATTTAGGTTTGCAAAGGCTATTCTATAACTCACACTTATTTATGTTACATTACTGGCTCAGAGTTCTTGTAAAGAAACAGATTTTTGACTGATCAAGAGTCTCTACATATGCAGAACAAGAAGTTCTCACCAAAATGAAATCAAAGACCAAGAATATATCCCTCTAAATAACCCCAGTAACTGACTGAATTCTTCACCCTGTAACATTTGCTTTTGTCCAAGCATCTAGAGGGTCTTGCTTTAGTCTGTGTGTAAGGGAAGGCTACCTAGGATTTGGGAACAGTAGACAGCATCCATAACCTTGTGGCAATTCTTCCATGTAGTCATATATCTTAGAGTAAGCCCACTAAAATGTCTGTCTCTCCACATTGTGAAAGTGATGAATTTCATTAAAAATCAACAAAAGGAAATTTAAATATTTATGTGTTTACGTTGATAATCTGTAAAGAGCAGTGAAACAAAATAGATCATAAACCCTAAGCCTCCTTGTAATTTGATCAGCCCTAGTTACTGGTAATTTGAACTTTGTTTCATTTTTTTCAGTAGTTTAGTGGCATCAGATGAGACAGAAAATGGGAGCAGAGCACAAAGAAATGTCTGCACTGGTCAAGAAGTAAAATCACTCAGGTAGCAGAGACCTGCCCATTTCTGTTTTCAGTTGTTAAGCACAAAACCGAGAATCTCAACCTTTTATTCAGCCATGACCCGGAAAGCTGAAATCACCCTAAATCTATAAGCATGTAAACATGTGAGGTGAGATAAATTGCTCAGCGTATTCATGGGGTGCTTGTTAGTATATCACTTACGACATGATAAGACGTTTAGATCACTGTCACTGTTGTTATCTTGGCTATAAGGCAATAGCTTCTTACATCACCTTTCACTGATGGTTTTGCATGTGTTTGTGCTCCAAGTCAGTCTTAAGGTAAAATCAAAATGATAAGACACCACAGAAGGATATTTTTCAGCCAAGAAATGAGGATATTCACTCTTGCATTGATATACAAGAGTTCCTGTCCCACTTCTCCTTCAGGGGTTTGAACATGCACTGTCAGCTACCTATCTGACTTTGCTAACCCAGCAGTGAGGCTTTTATCAACCCATTCTATTCATCATTACTTCACTCTCATCTTTCAGGGGATTTCAAGCATTTTATATTAACTTGCTATTAGATCAGAGAATGTAAATTGCTTTCACATTTCTTTTCTTCGTCAGGTGTCCTATACACTAATCCCACACTTCAGCCAATGTGGTTTTTTTTGAAGAAGGAGCAGGTCACAGAGAGTGTCCTCTAACAGAAAGCCAGACTACAAGACACAGAAGGCTTGACTGCAGTGAGATGTGTGCTGCTGAGAGATATCACACTGGATGTACAATCACATATGCTGACAATCTGTCCTTGGCCCAATAAAATAAAATGCAATAACTTTGGTTGGAGGTATTCAGAGGTTCATCATGCTCAGACCATATTGTAACCTAATGTTTATGGCATGTGAGAAATGAGGTTAAATCCCCTCTAGCAGGAGAGGAATTCTACCCATATTGCTCAGATATGTTGGATAAACTTTCTGCTGCATTGTGAAACGAAAACCAGAGGCAATGTGGCTGTATCATTACTTTGTGGGTGAGACTTAGTTGCTGTCATGTAAATGGTGCTACATCAGATGCCCAGACCCCAGATTATTCTACATGCTTCCCAGGTGGTATACCAGAAAGGTCCAGGTCTCCCAGAGATTTTTTGTCAAATTTGGTCCCATTTGGATGTCTCAGATACCAGCAGACATAAAATGGCAATGGGGGCTGTATTGAGGCAATTGAAGAATATCCTATTTTCTTCTGAGACTAGATTGTTGTAGTTGTCTAATAACATGAGAGTTTTCATGTTATAAATATTAACGAATGGACATTCAGGATGAGGAAGGAAACAGCCTTGTCCCAAACCTTGGCATCTATTTTGATAAGTTTTGCATGCAAGTATTTTATTTGGAGCTAGGAGTTTCATTGGGTGACAGGGTACGCAAACAGAAGGGTAGGTGTTGTGCAGTTTTCTGATGTGTAAGTCAAAGCAAGTTTGAACCCAACTCAAAACAATGCCCAGAAATTGCAGGTAAGACATAATTCTTATTGATAACTATTATTTTTAGCCTGTTGCATTCATTTAGAATGTAAATGACACTTGGTTATACATATGTCACATGCCCAGGCAAGCACACAGAAATGCACAATCAGGGAGCTGGTATTGATAGGAAGGTTAAATTTAAGGTACAACTTTATTCCTTCCAATTTAAAACTTTTTTTTTTTCCAGAGCCCAACTTGTTTTACTGTCTTATGTTAACTTTTAAGGACAGTGGGCCTAATTCTGAGCACATTAAAGCAGGTGTAAATGAAAAATAATTTCACTGGGTTGAATTCTGTTTCACTTACACATCAGAGCCAACATTTCTTTTGAAGGTCTTGCTGTCAGCTTCACTTTCAATTGAATGCATAGCCTTTGAAATATAGAGGAGATGAACAAGGCTTTTAGGCAAACCCAGAAATTAGTGAAAGGGTTATTAGAGTGTATGTGCATTCAGAAATATTTTTTTTTAATGAAGACAAATTCTAAATGACTAAAATTTAGACAAGATGTTCACAGACTTCTCTAGTATAATGAATCATATACCAGCAACTCGGTTGGTGTGTCTAAGTTAACTTCCCTTCATTACTGCGACACTTATTATATATCATAGTAACAAGACATCAGATTGGCACCAGCCTTGGCTACAGATAAGAATTTCAGCTGATCAGGTAGATGTGCTTCAAAGAGCATAATCACTGCCCTTGGGTTACTTTAATCTCCACATCTTTGTGTGTATATCAAATATGCCATAACTGTCTTCTTGCTTCTACTGTATGAAATGTCTAAGTCATTTCAGTCTTAGAATACATTTTATGTATACGTATACATAATGTATATGTAAATGTATACAAAATGTATACATTTATGTATATGGCAACATATTCAAATGTTTCTGAAATTCCCTAACATTAAATGGAAACATATTCTCATCAGTCAATTAGTCCTTGAGCTGGATTTTCAGTTTCTTCACTGTTTTTTTCAGGGTAGATTAGCCCTTTGAGAAGTGGATGGGGAGAGACATGGTCAGTGGCTTACTACTGCCTGATTTATTTTATATTCCCTGATGAAGAGAATTACACTACAGTTGTAAGTGGTAACCAGATGGGAGTAGGATATAAAAGCAACCTGTATTTGGCAGCTCCTGCTGGGGAAGAGCAACATGGACTTAAACAACCGAAAAGGAGCTGGTTCAAACTTTTCCAGCAGAAAACTTGAATATTGCTGCCTCAGGGATGAGAGATAAATGAAGTACTTGATTTTGACCCTGTGCCAAACACCATGAACCTGAGCTATTCAGGGAGCACTTGAACCTCTGAGATGGACAGCCACTCTGCTCCTTTTTGCCCTTGTCTCCTCTTCCTGTGCTGGGCATAGGTGCTGAACTCCAGTAACATACGTGAGACCCTCAAGCTGCAGAGGAAAGAGGAGGGAGACCAAGCCAGACCCTAGCCTTCCTCTTGCCTAGGACTGCCAGAAATGCCTCTCATTCTCACCTAACTTTCTTGCCACAGCCAGACATGGGTGTGAATGTGGAGGGAGGAAAGAAAACACCCAGTAAATGAGGGGAAAGATTTTAGTACTAAAAGGAAAGCTACAGGGATGCTGGAACTCACTATGGACTGAAATACTGAGGCCGGGAAAGAGAGATGTAAGACTGCAGTCCTATTGACTGATACTAAAACCTACTCAAAGGAGAAACTGTGTTTGAAAAATGTGATACGTGATCTTACCTGATGTGAGGCAAAGGAAGGAGAGATTAAACCACAATTTTTACAAGCATTTAGGTACATAATTTGTGATGCTGAAGCTCTGTAAGTGAACCACAGCTTGCTTGGTACTAATAACACAGTCAGTTAAACACCGAAATACAATTGCCTCACTGAGATGTCTTGGTGTATTACATCCTAAACGTGCTAGTCTTTCTCCACTGCACGATGGAGAAGCAAGAAGCATCAACATTTTTAAGACCAGTGTTTTGTTGAGAACATAGCCTTACAGAAAGGTCAAAAAATAAGTGCAGTGAAATTTACTTTTCCTGTGTGTAATGGGTCACTATGGTAACTTGTTACTGACTTACTGCCATAGTCCTCTGTTTTAGGAAAACCAACAAGCTCACATTCATTTGCAGCCATCAATACAAAAAGTGTTCTTGAGACTGATTCTGCCTAACTCATCCAGAGGTTTTTGTCAGTGCAAAGCCTATTAATTTGTGCATCTCCAGCTCTTCAGGTACAGGGAACTGCAGAGAAAGTACTTATTATCCATCATACAGGTTTAGCAGGCGTTTTCATTCATGACTGCATATAGCAACTATATACTGCTTCACTGTGTGAATGCGGTTTCAGAAAAACAGAACAAGTTTTAGGGAACCATTTGAATCATCTTTTCTTAGACAGTAAGACGAATATATGGAAATATGGAAAGTATAACAATGGAACTAAATTTATATCAGGTATCAATAACAGGTTTGGAACTATGTTCTGCTGGATGCTTTCTCTGTATGTGGAGAGATTAATCCAACATACACGCATGTGTGTTCATATGTTAGATCTTCTGCCATTCTGCCATGAGGCAATTTGTTTGGAAGGATAATCTCAGTATGGCAACATATGAAAGACAAGAGAGAAACAGCTTTTTGATTATGCTGATTTTTGATTGCCTTTTCTTTTCATATATCTAAACTGAAAGCAATTTGACTGGAAAGTGTAGATCTACTTATTGCCTCTGACTATATAATATGTTTTCTCAGAGCAAACCATATATATTTATTTTTAGTGAGATATGTGAATATAGACCCATAATAGTGACAGCAAGTGGGACGTGGGCTTAGGGAGAGTCCCAGGTTGCTTATAAACATCCTAAACTTCAGGCTATGGTCAGTCTTCTGTTGGGTCTGAGTACACAAAATTATAGCAGATATGGCAAAGGAATTGAGACATAACTTGAAAGCACTTGAATCTGGGCTTTCAAACTTCATTTGACCTCCCTTGTCTTGGGAGAAGATAAAAGTCCTGGCCATACAGTAGGAGTGCCACGTTCAATTCAGTTTAAGTGGGCACATCTGCATACAGGTGCCACCTCAGCCCCCAGACAGACTACAGCAAGAGGACTTCTGTGGCCCCTATCTAGTGGGTTCATACAGCTGAAGAACTGGATCATTCAGTGCTACTTTGAAGATCCATCATGGTGGTCTCAGGGTGTCCAGCCCTGTCCCTGTAAGTGTGGACCCAAGCCCATACTCTGGGACATTTCTAGTGGAAGCTGCACCTAACCTCCTTCCATACAGGCAATACATTTCAATTCACAAATCTTCAAGTGAAAAATAAACAAGCAACAACGACAACAAAAAAGCCAGTTCTCTGTCAGCTAATTTAGTATATGTTCTGATTAGTACAGAAACTCTCCTTGTTTAAGCTGAGGTTTAATTCCCTTTCCATATTTGTTTTTATCTATTCAGTGCCCTCCTTTCCATAGCTGGCCCATGATGCTGATGCAGCTTCATTGTTCCATTGTCTTTAGGGTCCTTACATGCATCTTCGTAAGTATCTCAAGGGCATTCACATCCAACAGAGATGAGTAGAGTCATTTATCTGCTAAATTATACAGCAATAGATGCTGAAAAACCCAATTTAATATTATTTTGGCTGACCCTTAAATGCAGAGACTGCCTCTGCTTTATAAGAGATGAAAAGTGAATTGTTTGAAATAAATGACTTGCAGGAAAAGGTTTGGAACAGATCAGACCACTTGTGGCAGTTTTCATCTTGAGGGATGTCTGTCATGTGTCTTACAGACAATGTGCTCTTATAAAGCAGAAAATATTTGGCACTAAGCCTCAAATTATGAGTTCTGAGATGAAAAAATATTCAATAGCAGAAAAAAACATTGAAGCAAAACCTGTTAATTAATTACAGCAAGAAAAAAAGGCTATAGCTGTAAAGCTTTCTCTCCTACTAATGTGTTACTGAATACAGTAATGGAAGACTCTTTAGACACAGATGGGAAAACACTTGTCTTTTTATTCTGTGTCTTTGCATAACTGGCACAGTAGAGTTTAATCTATGGTATATTCTCCTAGGTTATATTTAGTCTCAACTGCTAGGAAGCCCTGTGGGATCAAGGTCAAAGAACTAGTAGAGCTCATATTAATGTTCTTCTGGCCTGTTTGCCAGGACTTCTTTTTTCTTGGAAATGTAGGTGTGAGGAGAGGGTTGGAGAACAAAGATGGATGGACATGTGATATGGGATTTGGATGAGCCCTGAACATGTCTTTGCACCGTGGATTAATCCTAATGTACACACAGCTGGTACTGCTATACAGGCATCCATCAAGTACAGGGTTAGAAAAGTGTGTTTCAAAGGCGATTCAGAGCTCATTGAACAGTGAAAATGTCAGAAAAATAATAAAAAAAAAAGCTATTCTGGAATTTCAGGAAATGCCAGTCCATGGAAAAGGTAATAAGATCAGGCTGGCACTTTGACAGGGCTTGTAAATTATATTTAGGGATAGGGCACTGGTAGGACACATCCATTGCTGCAGTGACAGAAGGCAAGTAAATCCCATGTTCCAGACGTGAAATCTGGAGACATCTCTAATCCCTGCAGACTGAAGGCAGGTGGCAGTTGTCATATGCCTTCTCAGAAGGAGTCTAGGGAGCCATGACTTGGAAGAAGCATCTGTTGCATACGTACAAATCTCTACTTACAGAGTAATTCTCAGTGGCACAGTGTCAAATACAGGGCAGCAGTGGCCTATCTTGGCCTGTCTTGGATCTGCTACTATTTAATATTTTCACTAGTTGCCTGAAAGATGAAAGATAATATGCTTATTAATTCTACAGGTGGCACCAATCTGTGAAGGTTAGTATGTGTAGGGAAGGGCAGGACAGACTACAATTTTATTCTGTCTCAGAAGTCACCACATGAGCGATCCTGTCATCATATAGTTCTGCTATCACATTTGTGGAGAGTCTCGGGCAGGTAGCAGTGCAGTAACCAGTATAGCTGGTTGGATGCTGACATGATCATGGATGCTATAGCCCCTCATAATCTGGAAAGTCATGGGGCTTTACGAGGCAAGGGGCTTATAAACAGCATATGCACTTAAGGTCACCCAGTAAAGGCTTGGTCACCTGAAGTACGTGCAGCAATGTACAGCGTGCAAGTAAATCACAAACTGAGATGTGCATGTAAGGCTACTGGTTCAGACATGATCTGCAAGGACTAAAACACTCCAGCACTTTTGACATTTTTTTATTATTTAACTCACCCAATTGTACTGTAATTCACTTCAAAAGCTATGGGAAAAGGGCTACCTGCCTGAGTTGTAACTTATTTTTATGTCACTTGGAAATCTCTAGAAAAGCATGAAATTGATGCTTTAATATGTGTGAAAATTTATGAAAACAACAAGGTTTCATTTCCTAATATAATTGCTGAATTGATTTGCGTATGCAGCAAACTGCTCTGATTTTCTTAGTGGCAATAATAAAGTAGTGTCTGCAGTAATTTAGCAGGTGTTCACAGCTGTTCCAAGTAGATGTAAAAGGTCACCACTTTGATTTAAAAGGTTCATTCAGAATCTTCTTTCCTTTGCAGAAGTCTAATGGAAGAGGGAGGGTTCAAGGTAATGAGAACAAAGCCCATTTGAATCCAGGGTATAATTTCTTTGCAGAAAGTCTAAGGGCTTTTTCATGTCTTTAGGACATTCTGATAAAGGCTTCCCCCCGCCATAGCCTCGCTCTGCCCCAGCCATATCTCACTTTGCCTATCTTGAAAATGAAGTTTACATTTATGACTGCAGTAGGTTTCGACTGTATTATATCTGACTTCTATTCAAGAGAGACAAAATATATTAACTTCAGTATGAACCAGTTGTATCCGTCTTCCATTCCCATTTTTAACTAATTCTAATGGTAGAGGTATGCCAGATTAATAAATATATGTGAATGAATGTGATAAATGCCACATTTCTTGCTAGATTAAGACATACTCTTCCTGCATGCTTTATAATGTGAGGTTGAGGGCATGGTTTATGATAATACAGTGAGTCATACTGAAGGTGAATGAGAGGGGAAGTTAGTTACTGACACCTCTCCACAGACTTCTCTGGGGTTTCTCTCTAATGAACAGTTAAAAACCTCGTGGTGAAAGCTGTGTGAAATGCTTCTGGCAAGCCTCACCTTTCGGTTAAAGATTTCATGACTTCTGTAAATTTTAGCCCATGGTTATCAAAGCAGAGAGGACTCCTCACACAGGTGATGGGCAGGAAGTCTCCTTCCACAACCTTCTCCCTCAACACAGGAGAACTATAAGCTATTTTATCTCCATTTCTGTGCCTGCAGGATAGAAAGGGGGAAATTCTGCCAGACAAGGGTGTGATATGAGTTAGAAACTATACAAGGAGAAAAGCAATTACTAAGAAATCCTTGAAGGTGTGGGTTTCTTTAGGGAAGGAAAGATTTTGCTGAAAAACACAGCCAGTCCTTAAGATTCCCCAAATTGACTGCTGGGCCTCCTAAAGGCTTCTTGTATAACACTGGAAGAGATTCTCAGGTCCAAACTGCATTTAGTTTCCTAATTTCTCATTCATTATGAGGACCTGAATTTCAACAGGGGCTTTGGAAGGGGCATTTACTCTTTGCACTTCATTTTCCATATCTATCAAATTGGGAGCAGTTAATCCTGACTGCTTGTGCAGTTAGTGGCTTACATTTCTGTGAAGTGCTTAGCGATGACAATGAGATTTTTTACAGGCAGGCAAAGAGAGAAAACACTGACATCGCTTCCGTCCATCACTTCTAAATATGTCCCAGAGATCTTATTATTGTGTACATTAAAGCTTTAGAAGTAAAATCTCCCTTTGTTTGCTGAGCACAGTATACGTGATAGAGATGTGAGTTCATGAAGTTCACTCTTCAAATACACAGTTTGCTTTACTGAGTCACTAATAATTTACCTTCTGAAATCTGCTGGGGATTTCTCACCTTAAGAGTTAAATTGATTCAATCAAGTTAAAAGCAATCATGTATCTACTTCTGTTCCAAATGAAGTTATCCCTCCATTTTCTTTCTGTCAGCTAAGATGCTGGACTGCCATCCTATTGCAGCATTTCACAGGGAATCAAACCATATGCTGCCTTCTGCCTTTTATTATGTCAGCCTTCCAGGAATTCTCCACTATTTAGTGGAGAAAAGGGCATACCAGGTGGTCACCATGGGGAGAACGACAAAAAGAGACTGGAGGGCACTGTGTGGTTTAAAAAGGGCACAATCATGAGATTTCTGGGTCAGCAGGCACACCAAGGGGGTAAGCAGTAACGTGGGGCAAGCGACAGGAATTCAGGACTGGAGTAAGATGCTTGGGTCCTTCATGTGGCAAAAAATCCTGGGTAGAAGAACTCAGTTACATAAAACATGGGGTTTGAAGGGGAAATTATTTCTGCTCATGAGAGAAATGATCAACAGTAGTAGGAGCTGGGCATAAGGGTTTCATTCATAACACACTGGTGTCCCAGTCCCTTCTGTTTTGAGTTACAAGTGAGACCAGAGAACTTGTAGAAATTAAATTGTTAGAGGCACTGTTTCTGATAGAAAATTTAGAGAAATGCTCTTTGCTAAACAACTTGGCTAGATTTATTTCAGAACAGTGCACACCTGAAAAGACTTTTTCAAAGCTGTAAGGCTTCACCTTTTTGCATGTTCGTGTAGTTCTCAAGATTCATTTCCAATTCTATTGCTTCATGTGGGGATTAACAGATTTGCAGGTCCTCACAGCACATCGCTGTTGGCCTCTCTGAGGACTGCAAAGGTTTCTTCAGTAATGAAGAATATAATTCTAAGAAGAAGATGGATTTAGCAAATTAGTCAGGTTGCTTACTGTTTTTTTCCCCAGGCCTATTTGTTTCAGAAATGCCATTTAACATAATAACACAAGACCAGACACAGCCATGAAATTCTTCTGTCAGTTTTAACTTTTAACCAAGTGAGTAGGTTGCAGAGTCAAGGCTGATTTTCTTTGTCTTCAGCTGAGCGGTAGGTATGGTCTGTTTCTCAACTTCAGGCTACATACATTACTGTGTTGAAATTTTTAAGGTGATGTGATTTCATAAGCATTGTGAGACTAACACTTTCCTTGAACTTTATTAAGTTCTGTGATGTTACTGAGCCAGGGCTTGTCTGTATTCACAAACATGACACCTTTGCAATGGAAATGTATTTGAATCTTTTAAATCACCTCCACATTCAGTGGAACTTGGTCCCAATGATCCCCAAATTATGGAAGTAGTCTTCCTGTGAGGTGTTTTATTTGTTTGGAAGCTTTTTTTTTTTTTTCACCAGAAACTGTTTCATTCCAGCAGGCAGCTTTCTGGAGTGTTACTTTTCTTTACAGAAGCATCAGTTTTGTCTATAACAAAATAGATTTGTTGTAGAGAGGATGTATTGCTACACTGAAATATAGGGCACAGAGCAAATGATCTTTCTTCTGATATGTGTCTTTATATAAATGGTGTTGTCATGACAACTGCAGAGCAGAGTTGTCTCTTCAGTAGCAGAGGCATGACTAAGAGCCTTTGTCTACTGATGAACATGCCCGCAATTCTCAGTCTTTCAGCAACAGAAAACACAAATACCATCCCACTTGATTTATTTCTACTCACAGAACTTTCTATGTAAATGGCACATTACTTATAAACAGGGAAAACTTTTGATTCTGCCAGCACTTTGCACTTCACAGCCAAAGCAGCTTTGCAGACTACTCGTGGGTGTAGAAACAGCAAATGGAGGAACAGAGGAGCTGCCAACAGCCTCTCCCTCATGTGATACAGCAGATACCCCAATGCATGCCACTGATGGGATGAGGGAGCCTACCATTCCTTTAGATTACCAATGAGTCTACTCCAATTTTTAGGTGATAACTTCCAGTGAGAAAGTGAATAAAACAATAGGTGTACTAAGTTATAGAAATAAAAGCTGAAAGATTTAGATTCTTTCCTCGTCTGAAGGAATGAACTTATGCCTGGTGCCTGCATACCTTTTGTGTCAGTTGCGTCACTTTAAGGATAGGGCAATAGTAGCTCCCACAGCTACTATGATCAATATTTTATTGATGTCTGCAAGATGTTCCTCCCATGAAAAGAAGCACAGAGTGGAATCAACATTAGCCAGTGACAGAGAGGAACAGGGAATGAGCTTGTGTTGTTTTTAACTAAGTTATTGTGATGTTCTGCTTTAGTGGACAGAGGTTAAAATTAGAGTGCCTTGACATAGGTCTGGGAGAAGCAGTGTGTTTATAAGCTCATGAGTTAGTTATACTTTCAGATTTCTGGTGGACTCATGTTTGTAGCTACCCCTCTGGCTGACCTTGGCAGGGTCTCACAAATTCCATTGGACACCCTAACCTACATCAGGGTAAGCAGCATATATGTTGGATATAATTTAAAAGGTTAGGCAACACCTGGGTCAGAGATAAAACAAGGAATAGCTGAATATCACTACACATACACAAGAAAACACCATTAAATACCTCAAAACAAGACAAAGTAATCTTTGGGAGCTTTGTCTAATCTACCCCTGATTATGTAAAAAATCACAGAAGCATGAAAACATAGGTAATGCAGCCGAGTAACTCCTTTTTCCTGTTATTTTATAATTGTTCAGTGCTGCAGTACAGTATCCAGCTCTGTCCTCACCACCAAGAAACTGAGCTTGAAACAGAGGTATAGCCTTCTATTCACTGTGCAGGGGACAGAACTTAAATAGCCAAAGCGTATTAAGGCCATGTCTGATTACAAGGTTTCTTGACATTGGGTTTCCATCAAACAGAACTCTATTAGTCTCTGGTGCTTGGCCTGTTACAGTAGGATGCAATATTCTGGGTCCCTGTGTAATACAGACAAAAACACATGCTCAGAAATTGATTCCAGTCAGTTATCCCACAAAGCTATTTTCTGTTTCAACAGTTTCCTGGTAGCATGGTAGCATGTTCAATGTTGCAACATGACACTGATGGTTACTACCACATTTATGTGGTATGATGATTACTATCTTTTTGGATAGCAGTCCAGAAACTTTTAAAACATGTAGTCACTGCTGACTTTCAACTGTCATTACATAACTTCACTGTAGTTGCATTAGTTTGTATATTTTATTATTTCATATTCCCTTGCTGTCATTTTGCAGGCAGTTTGCTATGGCTGTGTGGACTGCTCTACTTGGGAATTGCTGCACTATATTTCACATGAGTATTGACTAAGCTTTTGATTTTAGCAAGCATAGGTGCCTATATCTAAGATGGTTATATTAGTCTCCCTTGACAACCAACAGAGAGAAAAAGGCACCTCTTGCTTTACACAGACAGTAAAGGGAGCCAAGGGTGACAAGCTGTGTGTATTGGTGCCACATAAGTGTCACAAATGAACTCTATCCATGGCATCACACTACTGCAAAGAAAAGCATCTTGGAAACAGCTGCAAAGGTAGAAAAAGCAAAGTACTACATGTCAGCCAAATTCTGTATGTGTTCACTGTTTGATAAAAAAGAACTGGTTTCATTTTCTCATTTGCCACTTGAAAAACAAAAAGGAATCTTGCCAAAGTAGGTATTTTATTCTCTATCATTCAGAATGGGTTCAACATTTTCCTAATGCAAAGCATTAGCTTAAGTAATTACTTGACATGCATAGCCAGAGTAGGTGTGCTGGGAATAGAAACCTTTCTGGGCTTGTCTGGCTATGAGATCCATGCCTTGTCCCTCAAGGACCAGCTTTCACGAAAACTCATAAGAATGACACCTGAAGCACTAAAATCAGGAACAGAGGCACCTCTATTCTAGGTAGAGTTGTAGTTTCCCCCAGTTTACACATATTTAATGAATCGTGAACCTTGTGTGAACTCTGCAGGGAAAAGTGCCAGTCACAGGTTTGAGGAGCCCATGGCACACAGGAATATTACATGTCAGGATGGAATAGTTTTGAGATTATTTATATTGTCATATTGATTTATTTACCTGTCATAAGCACTGAAACAAAATATCTCTAAGTTTAGATCTTTAAAAAGGCCTCCAGTATCCCTCTTAGAAATGTATGCAAATTGAGATACATATTTCAGACATGCTGTTTGATCAGTCAGCAAAGAAATATAACGTCATTTGTCCACTTCATGAAAGCAGTGGCAAACTTTCCAGGGTTTGAAAAAACCCATATTATGCATACCCATGTCAGATGTGTATGCTTTACAAAAAAACAGACCAGCTGAGTCCTTCCCACTTTTCCGACAGGCAAGGCGTAGTAAGACTTCTGACAGGAGATAAAATGCAGAATGCTGTCTGAGGACTCATGGGCTAGCTTTTTATGTAAGTAATGCTTTCTTAAGCCATCCTTTGCATTTTGTGCTTCACTTTGAGTTGTTTCCATTTGTTGAGCAACCATCATTGCCCTTGATACTTATTAATATGCTGCTGGGGAAACCGTACATCAGACACATGCTGTATCCAGATGGATCCATGTGGCTACAACCGGACATCACAGGGACACATGGCCACCCCATGGTGTTGAAATGTAATTAAAATAATTCTTGTCCCACTCTCTGTTTTCAGCTGCAAGACAAGCTGCTGTTTGGGAGTACAGAGCAGGAGATCACACTGTGCCAGGATGATGCCAATACTCCATTTGCCCCTGCTCCACTTTGACACCAGAAGACAGCTTCAGCAAGGCACATGCCAATAGGGCACTGAAAGGCTCACACAGCAGTTTTCCATCCATGTCGATGTGGACTCTTTGACCTACCCTGTCACCATGGAAAGCAAAAAAAAAGGAAACCGGTCACTTCATGCCTGATTCTGATTTGCTTTCCCCCCCTCAAATGATAAGATGGCTGCACCTTGCTGCCCAGGGCCTGCAAGCTGCACAGCTCTGCCAGGCCCTCCCTGGTACCCATCAGGAAAACCCCTCAGGAAGGCTTTTTTTCCACTTGCCACACCAATTTGCAGAAAAAAATGTTGCTGAGAGCAGGCAAGACCCCACTTTACACCCTGGAAGCCAACTGGTCAAGCGGTGGCTGCATGCCCAACCACCATGGAAATGGCTGCTGTGCCAAGGCCTCTGCCGTCCCCCTCCTTGCAGCACTCTCCTTCAGGGGACTTAAAACACAGCTGTTAGAGGGAATCTCTTTGAAGAAAAGAATACCATACACAGCCAGGAAGAAACTCAAGGGAGAAGCTGTAATTGATTTCTTATTTAACTTGGCCTAATTGCGGTGATTAGATGAGGCTGTGCAAGGTGGCGGGGAGATGGCTCCCGGTGGTTCGACAGGCTGAGGCAAGACTGCTGGCGTGCCTGATGGCAGGAGAAATTTTAACTGTGTTTCCATTGAAGCAGCACTGTATAAAGCAGTGCTTTATAAGGCTCTCTGTCATATCTATATGCCATATCTACAGGGTTGTATCATTAACCGCCATATTTATATGGTCAGATCATGTCAGGAACTAGAATTTATTGTTTGGTTTTTTTTTCTCCTCTAGTTTAGGAAATAAGTTTCTATTTATATACAGTAGTTTCTTTGAACTAGTCAGAAGATACAAGATATCTTGCTGCCAGTGTAAATTTATGCAGGGACACTGCTCAGCTCAAAGTACAGAAATGGCCTTGTCAAATGCTGGGGCTCCTCTTCCTCTTCATTTCTGAAATATGGAGGGCTCTGGCTACCTCAATTTACATGTATAATTGGCTTCAAATTCCTGGTTTATTTGTGCAGCCCAGTGGACAACTAAGCTCTCTGTGTGCAAGGCAGAGAGCAAGAAAAGTTTCTGCCAAAGGAGCAGCTATAATTAAAGGTTTTCCCATTATATGTAGATCCTTGATGACAAATATCTACAGCTATGGGCACGTCATTTCATGTGTAATTGCAGGTATTGCTTTTGCAGTGTGATCACATGGAAAAAGACGTTTCAGTGTGCCAACACTGCCAATATCCAATTAACAGAAAAAATTAGGTATGCAGGTTTGGAAGTAAATCAGTCAGGCTAAAATCTGCTTTTACACACCATATTATCTCCTTTGCCTCCCAACCACCTTCTCCTTGATTTTAATAAGAACCCCATTGGCATAGGAAACCAGTGGTGGGAGAAAAACTTGGAACAAGACTGGAATTTTTCATGGGATTTTATGGAAATCAGTGGGCCCATATTAAAAAGAAGAAGCACCCGATTCTGCAATCTTTCCTCTGCCTGAGTTGGCTGGATTTTCTTTGTAAACTTATGAACAAGAAGTCTAAAATGTTCTTCACCTACTAATAAATGACACTGCTGCTTCTCATCAGATGGACCTTAGGAGGTCAGTTACATATTGGGAGCTTAGTTGAGGAGTGTTTTCTGCCTTAATGGAAAACAGCTGCAGATGCAAACCTGCCAAAGCTGAGTATGATAGCAGCAAATGTGCACTATATGGTAGGGTAATTACTCACTTCTGGAGTGAGCCAACAAGTAGAAAATCCCTTCCTTAAATTCCCCCCAGGCCTCAAAGAAAATAATGTAAACTCAAATGCAGATGACTGGAGTTTCCAATCCCACCTCCTCTATAGCACAAGCCCAGAAGAGAGAAGACAAGATGATTTCATGGGTGTGAGGCTATGGGATATGTGGGAATATTTGTCTACACTGTAGGCAACACACACACCAGGTGTGAACTCTCCCAGCAAGCCACACGCTAAGGCAACTCTGTTACTGAAGCATTAGCCTCAAGCAGAGCAACTGCAGGAAATAGATGGGGAGGTGATGTGATCAAAACTTAATCAGCTATCACACAGTGATCATCTGCCTGCTGTCTGAGTACATTTGTGCCAGCTGCAACAGCTCAGGAGATGCCTGGCAGCAGGAGTCATTCCAGTGAGTTTGGCCAGTGTGCCTAGATAGAAGTTGGTGTTTGACAGTGAGAGATGTGGAGAGTTTATGACAGTGAGTAAGACCAGCTGGACTAGCAAGCTACAGCTGTGAGTAACTCAGAGACACTGCTGGAGGGAACAGTAGGGTGACAGAAGACAAAAGTCTCTCTCCTTTATTTATTAGAACATTTTTACATCTTTTAGTGGGTGAAGCAGTGTCTTACTAATAGATATCCCTTGACTAAAGATACATATCAGGACTTCCTTCTCTTAAAGTAATACCCTTACTTGATGAACAAGATCATGCCATGTCTCTCATGGTCATGTACTTCTGTCCAGAGAGCAGCAGCTCTCCACATGCTCTCTTGCCTGCTGTGAGTAGCTACACAGCATGAGCTCAGGGGAGGCTGAGCCCCCAGCACACCCTGAAGCAGATGCGAAATTCACTTTGTTCTCAACATTACACCTCAGTGTGGTTCTCTAAGCAACAAAAAGCTGAATTTAAAGGACTTTTCTTAGTTCGTTTTTCTTTAAGTGTGGAATAACTGTGTGACTGGAGAAACAGTCAATAAGAAACTCTTGCTGTCTGCCAAGAGAAATGTCAGTGGGAGCCAATTTCCTTCACTGTGAGGATTGTTAGTGCTGTCCACCCAAACTTGCCACACCAGCAGCAATGTACTAAAAACATTTAGAATCTCATCTAGTGTTGTAACAACCACAGTGATCCTATGACAAAAGTCAATTGTACATAATGCCTGCCACTGTGAAGTGTGAGATAGCACAATGGAAAATCACTGCTAGTGCCAGAGGCCAGAACAACCCCTGACTGGAAACAACTGACCTGAAATTTTAAGAGCCAAGGCTAAAATATTTTTCTACATTAATTCCTCAGCATATAACATGAAGTATAGTCGTCAAGTGCAGACAATTATGGCTTCAGTATAGGCTCTTTAGAAGTATCACAATCATAATACAAAAACAGAGTAAGATTTGTTCTGGTGAACAGATTCATGATAAACTTCTGCAAATTCAACCATAATACCCAAAGTTTGAAATAAGAAAATTCAGATAAATTGGTACTTGCAATCTCCTGCTCCATTTGCCTGATAACTCTTACAAATTGTTAGTAGCGTCCCTTTCTGGTTACAATCTGTGTAATCTATATTAGCCTATAGACAGACTCTTTAGTGCAAACCAATAACCTTCAGACAGACATGAGTCTGGAAGCATGCTTTTTTTGTACATTTTCGTGTAGCTGCTGTTTTAAATTCATAAGACGTCACCTGAAAGAGAACTCAGCTTGCTTCCTGCTATAAAATGTCTGCAGACCTATCACCATAGAATTTGGTCCTCTTTAATTTAATTTGAAATAGCAGCATGGTCTGCAACTGCCAGCCATACCAAAAAGTAGATGATCTTTTCACAATGGTTTTGTAATGGAGTTCTTGGAAAGAGATTAGATTAATTTAATGAAAGTTCTTATATTAAATTTTTAACAGATGGATAAAAATTTTAGTTTGTTGGATGGATTTCTCACTTCCTCTTGACAAATGTGTCCTGTTTTCCCACTTTCTGTTAGTTTTTAATGTGCAGTTGCAGACATTCAGGTCAGCTAGACTGATGCCCCAGAGAAAAAAAATCAGCAATGCAATCAAGTATATTCCAAATGTAATTTTGTTTTAATGCTTACATACTCCAGTCCTGGAATAAAGGTGGTTCAACAGATGCTTCCAGAATGCAGCTCTGTATCATAAATAACCACAGGACAGAGATCAAATTGACTTCATCTTCATTATCCTGAAACAGTCACAGTGTATGTACAAGACACTGCAGAAAAAAATAATCCAGAACCTAAGCTACCAACATTGTCTAGCTTATCTTTCCAGTTCTCCCTAGGCTAAGAAATTTGTTAAACTATGATTACCAGTACTATCTAGTGTTACGGGCTATAATCAAGTGCTTAATACTGTGGTTCTGGTCTGCTTCTGTGACTGTTTTCAATCAGAGCACAACCAAACAGCAAGTTTGTGGGACTGACATTATGCAAAGAAATCCCTGTCCTCTCTTTTTAGAAACTGATTCTAAGCTGATTTAGTTTTGCAGAGGTGATAGATTTCTTTCTCCCCTTTTTTCTTTCTCTGCAATTTGATGGTGATAACTGAGATTTGTCAAAAAATACAATGTGTTTGTTTAGTTCAAGGTTAGGTGATAGCAGAAGTAAAGCAACTTTTTCTAACTGTGTCAGAAACAAGAGATGACTATTTGTTCTGAGTGTTCTGGGTGACATAACTCAGCATTCAGGTATAACTCAGCAAAGTGACATAACTCATTCATAACTCAGCAACAGATGCTGAGTGTGCAGGCACCTCACTCTGCAGACTGGCTGTAATCTCTACTTGTAGCTACTAGACATCTCTGACAAACTGCCAGTTAGGTGAGTGAGAAAAGATTGGGATACAAAACTGAAGGAAGCTCTTGATTCAGCCTGCATATTCCCTTTGCAGTTTGAAGTGATATCTAAAAGACAGAAAAGCCAGATAAAGCTTCTCTGAGCAGCACTAACTGGCTGATGCACAGCGGTCTATGATTTCCTGCTGACTTTGGAGCCCAGTGGAGGATTCAGTGCCCAGGGGAGCACTGTTTTCCTCTTAAATTGTAAGGCTGGGGGATGGACTCTGCCACACTCTCTGCCATCTAGTTTCCCTCAAGAATTCAGATAAAGGAGGAAAATCTGCTTTCCCTTTGGCTCTGTAGAAGGATCTGGTCCTTTCTTAACCATTGTCTTTCACTTTGTACAAAATGTTTGCTTCAACCAAGATACAAAGGATTGTTCCTTCATATCTATGCTACATGAAATATTATGGAAACATTTTGTTTAATAGTGGTGGGATATGAACATACAAAGTCCCAAGACATACATATTGTTCTTTGCATTTCTACCTCATTAGCAGTGGGAACTGATTTTAATGCAAATAGACAGCAATTTCACAAGGCTAATATCCATGAAGGCGAAGAAAAGCTAATTCATCAAGAAATTTTACTTCTTCTAAAACCTGAACCCGATTTTTTTTTTTTTTTTTGTAGAAAGCAATACATCCTTAACCCTTTGCTTGTGTCTAGTTTTCTTCCCAGCACAGATTAAGTTAGTAGATATATTACCCAAATGCATTGCAGGTCGTGCAGGCTCTCCCTGCCCAGCCTGGTCATGTCCTCCCAAAGTGAAGTTTTCCTTGCAGATAGGTTCAACCAATCTACAGGTATTTTTTCTGCAGCTTTGCAGAATAAAAATCAGGAGAGGAAGCTGCATAACTGAAACTGAGTAGAAGAGCAAGAAAATGTTACCTTGTGCCCTTACCAGGAATTGGCTGGGTTTCTGTGTTACTCAGGCGTAATGTGAATGCAAAATCAGCATGTTTCATTTATGGTACATTATAAAATCCTCCACTAGTTCCCCCAAACTTCTGTTCCTTTCACCTCCTTCATAGAAACAGGACAACTGCCAAATCTAAACCAGCATAATTACAAAAAACCAAAACATAAAATAATATCTGGACAATGCCCATGTACTAAAGCACTTAATTAAGTATTTGAGTGCTTGCATTTCTGTAAAGTTTATCATAGAACTAGGTATCAAACAGGTTTCAGGCTCCAGGATAGCTTTTCAGTTTGACCTCATGCCGTTCTTCTGTGGTATCTCAAAATGCCTTCTCTGTTATAAACAATGAATTTTCTAGAAAAACAATCCATTTAATCAAATATGGTGTATTTGACTGTGCACGCAGCAATTTTAAGATTTGGCATTTCATTTCATTCTGCTTATAATCCAAACTAGCTATGACTTCTTCAGATCCTATGGCCCAAATCATCTTAAGGATATTAAATAGGTCATATTAGAATACTAAGGATGGTTATTCCAATGAGAAAATTAGTTGCCACTTCTTTGTTGTCACTTGATAGTCCACACAGGAAATCAAGCAGGGGTGGCAAATTGCAGTAGATAGGTTGGCAAACAGCACATATTCGGGCATGACCCCTACTTATGGTACAGTTTGAGCCATGGGCTATCGGTCTGGGAGACTGTAGAACCGTTTCGAATACAACTGCTAAAGACAGTATTGGCATACTTGATGGGACTTTTGCAAATATAAGAATAAAATACTAAATAATGTATATAAAATAAAGGCTTCAATGGAGCTAATGAAATGGCCCTGTTGAAGAAATATTTTTACCTGATCACAACACAATGGCATTGTTACAATGAAATGAGAAAACTAATGTATGCATCAAGCTTTTGACAAAACTTGATGTGTTTCCCTGAAATGTCTTTGTTCCAAGAAAATGGTCCCTTTTAATGAAAAAAAAAAAAAGTGCCATAAGAATTTCCCATCACTTCTCATTTCATGCCTCTAACCCTTCCACGCCTTTTTGAAAATTTCACTTGTTTTATTGCAGAAACATTTTTTTTGTGCTTAAAAAGATATAGAGAAAAGGCTGTCTCCTTTTTCATGAAACAACTATTTAAAATACATTCTGAGGTTTAATTTGAGGAAGAATTCATGAAGAAGAACTCCATTGTTATACAGGTTGCTTATGTGCTGTGCAGTAATTAGCAACATGACATTTCCTAAGAGAAGAAAAGTCAATTGACAAATTCTTGTAGGTTTTCTTTGTAGTTCCTTGGAGATGAAGAAATGTATTTGCTTTACATAGCTAATATATGCAAGTTTGCCAATAATCAATTAAATCCTCAGTTGCTGAAATCTTCCCAGTGCATCTTGGCCCAATACCAAATGTTAATGTCAGCCAGACCTGACAGAGGCTTGAGCAAGCCTGTCTCATAATTCTAGACCCTGGGTGGGATGACTCCAATCTTACTGGAAGAACTCATATTTATTGGCTACTCCTGCCCTGACTCAGGCATGGTTTTGTGTGGTCCAATGACTTTCATTACCGAATCTGATACTGTCTTAATTAGTTTGCAACAGAAAGGAAGAGTTTTGGGGAAAGTTCGTTCACACTTTCTGCTGAAATATTCTGTAATGGCTACAGCAATGCCTTTGTCAGGACATCTGTGGGAGGAGACTTGGGCAATGGTGAAGCAGAACCTTAATGACTTTGCGAAAGATGTCTTCTGAGCACTACTCTTGCTGCTTCTGAAGCATAGCAAAAGTCATGCAGTTGAGCATCCAGGCTCCTTTGTAACTTTTGTGCTGATAGAGACTTAGAAAATACCTCATTTCCCTAAAGCTAAGTCTGAGCTTGTGGCCAAAAGGCAACAAGTAGTGAAGTCTTTGAAAGCTTGAAGAGTAGTTAAAATCAACAGCTGGATCTTCAGCTGGTACAAACAAGAACACAGTGATGGAGTTTGACAGGTTAGATTTGTAGTCTGATGTAATTCTCTTTTTATAGATGCTTTTTGTTCTGAAATGATCTACTTAAAATGTTTAAATAGCATACAGTAAACCTCAGAAACTCCAGTTGCAGTCAACTAACTCTTAGTTCTGGCATGTAAGTTGTAGTTAGTCATGTGTGCAGTCATCTGCCCAGCTTTTAATCACAAAAGCGAACTGTGACCTGTGTTTATAACCATTTGCCTGTGCAAAATAGCAAAAGTCTGTTTTTGACAGCAAGCTAATAAAGTTACATGTGATCAAGACCATTATCCTGTAAATAATTTTGTTGAAAATTACATTACAAATTAAGGGTATTTTAAAAGCATAAACTCCAGAGTGTCATTTTTTGATTTATTCCTCTACCTGCACTCATTGCATTTCTGATTCTCTCCCTTTTCTTCAGTGCATGAATAGCTTTGAGTTTCCTGTTTCTGCAAGGAAGCATCATTCCCAGCAGCTCAGTACTCGAGAGTTGCAAAACAATGGACTGGTCCATTCATGCAACAGGGATGTCAATCTTGATACAAATTCTATTTCTAAGCTTTCTGAGGAATAAGGAAGAAAGATTATTTCCTATTATCCTCTGCTTGGTGAGGTATCTGGACACCAAACAACTCATCAGTTTTGGGGTTCTTTTCCTTTAGTTATGCCATCCCAGCTGCTTTACAAAGACCTTGTTATATTTTAATGTAAGTATGAACAAGTTGAGAAACTTTGAATATGCAGCCCAGTGCATATTCAGTGTTAGTACACTAAATAATTTTAGAAGTGAGGGAGATCTTTGAAATGAAAATTACTGGCTCCTGGTTCTGTAAGCGTCACTTTTTAAAACTGGAGTTGATGTTGACAACGTATGTGGCTCTTGATGGAGGTGACCTATCTTCCCAACGATCTTCCCGAATTGATTTATTGCTGTAAATTTAGGACAAATTTAGGTTAACTGGATCTTCAAATATGCTTAAATATGAAAATTATTATTCTGCTTCAGAGGTATTTCTACAATTCATTTTAATCAGGATACATACTACTATTCTATGTTTCAGGTAAAAAGTTAAAAAAAATCCCACTTTTTAAAACAAACTCCATCAAACCCAAGCGCTCAGCACTCTGCAGTGCATGCAAGTTTATTAAAGAGGCAGTAAAGATTCAGAGCTGTGTCAGGATTTGGCTGATGTCATTATCTCTGTCTGAAACTGATGGAGAAACTGTGCCTGGATATTGTTCAGGCTTCAGATATGTCACTTGATTTTAAGGAAAGAAGTAGCACCTCATTTAATTGCCTTGGTAAGCAGTAGCTGGCATGACAGCCAGACCCCATTCAATAACGGTACAACCTGATTCTCTTCTACACATGTTTCACATAAACATCTTTATAACTGATCTCAAGGCAAGAGTAAGGGAGCAGAGAACATAAGCAGCCTCCTGCCACAGAGCAGGGAAACTTAACTGCTATGGAAACAAGAGCAGCTTAGTGAAAGGAGAATTTACTGGATAGGTTTCTACAATCTGCTTGACATTTTACAAATGTATGGGGAAAAGAAGAAGCTAAAACTCACTGAAGCATTACCACATCTTCTTCTGCATTTATCTGTTGAAGGTCTAGTTAGGAATGGGCTTGCATACAACAAAATGACCTTGACATTGAGTTCTTGGTCTTGTTTTGTGAAGCAGCATTGTTGTGTCAGGCATTGTCGAGGCCTGGGTCCCAGCCCCAGTTATCTTACAAGCAAAATAAACTTTGCCTGATATTTACTCAAATAAAATAAAAAAAGAAAAAAGAAAAAAGAAAAAAAGAAAAAAAGTAATTACTAGTGCTTTGAGAAAAAAGTGGTGAGCTCTGTTACTTCATTTAATGTTTGGCTGTGCTTTGGCTTCATCCAGGAGTGTCAGTTTGAAGAAAACACTCTTTCTGCCTTTTCTCCACAGATAAAATTGAGAAGCACCATCCATCTGGAAAGAAACTTCATTTTCATGATTTCCAGAGCAGCGCTTTAGAAGTGCTTGGATAACCTTCAGAGAAACAGTAACTGTCCTGCATGCTGGTGTGAAGCACATTCCTGAACTCTGAGGTTTGTCACCAGTGTTTGGCAGCCAGGATTATTTGTGGACTACTTACTACATTATTCACCCCTCTGCGCCACAACTGCCGCCATCCCTTTACAATGATATAAAGTGAAAATGTGCTGTCATGTCTGTTGTAATGTAAATAGATTTATAAAAAAAGTAATGCCAGCTGTCAGGAAAAACTTAAATACTTGTGCTCATGTTCATCGTGAGTGTTCAGAGATGTTTTTCTGCCCTTCTTGCTTATGCACAATTCTGAAGGAGGCCTGGCCAGTAATAAGAAGTTCTTGCCATCATAGATGCCAAATTCAAAAGATACAGGACACCCAGATATGCTTCCTATGCATTATTACACACACTGCTTTCTATTAACTTTTATTAAAATCAGAACAGAATACCTTGCAGAAAATTTCATAAGCAGAAAAATTAATAACTATTTATGGAATCAGTATACCTATATATATATATATACATACCAAGTACCAATACTATTCATTTTCACTTGTGTGGGCAATACAAGCAAATAGTTCATCCTGTGAGCAGAGGAACCTGCCCCAATCTGGCACACAGCATGAAAGAGCATGGGTAATCCTATATAACAAATGAAGGTGCTGATAAGTGGGGAGGAAGATATGAAATATGTATATGGCACTTCAGGCAGCTAGGGCTTAATTCAGGTGCATAAACACAAGAACCTAATACTGTTTGAGTTAGCATATGATATCCTTGTCATGCTCAGTTTTAGGTAGTAAGTGGCTTTTAGCTATCTAGAGGTAGGTAAAATGTTTCCTACATCTGTAAACCCCAGGAAGCTGAGACCATGTGAACTTCTGACAAAATCACAAGTATCTGCATCAGCTTATGGGAAGAAGGAAACACGTGGAAAAAATCACTAAATCTCATGATTCTCATGCTACATAGCATCATATTCTCAATTTGATGTGGCAGATTATCTTTACTAATTTTTCATATTTCTGTCTAGACGTTGCTATTGTAATTACAGTGCCCTTAAAATCCACATAGACAGTGGATTACTATGTTACTTATATTTTCACAGACAGCTCTAAATGAATTATTTTTAGGCTTCTGCTTCTGAAAAATGAGGTGCACAGCTGGTTCTGAACTTCTGTAGGTTGCTACTCACTGAACAGCCAAACACTAACAAGTCAGACTCCACCAATCTTTGATGAGGGGCTCTAACCTTATCTCCATTTTACAGAGAGTTAAAAACAGAGGCATAATAGAGGACAATAGCCTGTCAAGTTTAATCTTCAAACTTGAAACTCATCCCTTGTGAACACTTTTTTCGCATACAGATCTTTGCTCTGAAGCCCAGGAAGGCTGTTTTGTAGGTAAGCATGGTCCCATTCGTGCATTTGATCTGCCTGTTGTTTCTCCCTCGCACACTGCTAGCACTATGAGCTTTCTGAGGCAGACCCTGTTATTTTTGTTCTGTGAGCCTCCAGCAAGCAGCACATGGGTTTATGGCTGAGGCCACAGGGGGCACAGTACTGCAAGCAATAATACAGACAGTATAAATCACATGTTCAGAATAGCAGAATAACCAAAAACACATTGCAGACCTCTGTGCCAAGGTCTGAACTTTGTACATTCATCTGTCTACTTTTCTTAGTGATATGCCTGCTGCAAATTGATTTTAATACAGAACTTCCTGGATCCTATTGATGGTATATTTACTTCCCTGATGATTATTTTTTTATGTTCTTCTTAACAAGGCTTTGGTGATTTTCACCTAAGTGTGATTAAACATGATTCTCTGAAATGGAGCCACTCTACTGGCCCTCAAAACGGTTTTGTTTCCCTAGGGCTAGACACTGTCTGACATGAGCTTGAGGTAATTTAGCTGTCAAATATGGTTCATGGGAGAGACATAAATTCAGAAACAGCTCCTGTTGTCTGGACCACTGTGGTTCTCGTCAAGGGCTAGCTGCCCAGTATTACCTGATTTGGATCCTTATTAAGTACCACTACTTAAGGTTGGTTGGTTGGTAGGTTTGACTATTTCTTTTATGTTACCCAACAGTACTGACTTTGTGATTAACTTAAACCAACTTGCAGCACAGCCTTGAAGGGTCAGATGAAAGACCATGACATAGTATTTTCTTTGAAATTTGAGTGTACATGGGTTCCTACCATCTTGTCACCAGCCCAGCCATCAGTCCTGGGGCCAATCCAGATCCTAGGGACATTGTTACAGGATATTGCCTGTGGCCTGTCCCTCTAGTTGCTTAAAACAACTTCTCACTCAGCATCAAAGACAAGACAAGCACTTAGATACATAAGCAAACCAAAGAAGGACAGATGATTTCCTGTATCACTGCAAAAATATCAAGGCCAAAGTAATTTCCCAAGTGTCACTGTAGTTACTAGGAACAAGTGATCATGACTGTGACTACATGGTCATATCAGAGAACAAGAGGTATAGGGAACATCCTTTGTGCCCTCATTTTTGATAGTAAGTCAGAGGCCAAATTCCTGTACAAGTGTTTGAGAATGTGCAGAACCTTATTTTCATCTTCCTCTCCGATATGCCAGGCAGGAGGCAATGTAGGAAGGTCCTTTTTGATTTTTGGTGTAAGGCACTTCCTAGCTCATAGTCAAGACAGAAATGCAAGTTGGATGTCAGAATATCTTTGGATATGACCTAGAGGACACTACACTGAAGCTTTTTGAAACTATGGCATTGAAACTACTGAACCATAATAAAGCAAGCTATTTTGACAAAGCTCTCCAACACAGACATGGACTTGAAAGCTCCAGATTTTTTATCTCAGAGGCAGGTGTACATTCAGGATGCATTTACATGGTACATACCTACCTGGTAGGCATAAGCCAACCTTGCCTGAGCTGAAACTCCGCCAAAAGCCATATTGCTTTGATTAGTACGGTGCTAAGCCCAGGTCTATAAGCCTTGAGGAGAAGTATAAGACACTGATAGGCCCAGTCCTACAAAAGTGTCCTGGCAAAGCACTTCTCTTGGAATATGGACAGAGCTTGCCCATGTTTGCTTGTGGCTTGCATGTGAAAAGTAAGCACATGCAGGTGGACTGATCTTCAAGACAACATGACAAACTGGTGTTTGCAAGTTCGTTTCCTGTGCATCCCAAATATTCACTTTGCGAGACAAATGACTATTTTTTGCCTGCAGTGCTGTACTGTGCTTTGTAATGTCCACGCTGAGCAGCAGGACTGTAACTGTCAAGACTGAACAAAGAGTTTTAAGCTCTTTTTTCCACCATCAAACTGAAAAACAGCATGAAAATTATGGAAGGAAATTTGAAAATTTCACAGTAAGTGTGAAAAGCATTGAGTTTCAAGACCTTCTTTTCACTCATAAATGCTTGAAATTAAATGGGAGTGCTGCATGAGGTGAAGATGGTACTTAAAAAATTTGGGAGCTGTAGGCAAAAGTAATTCCCCAAGCATTTTCTGTAGCCTGTATAGAGAGACTGATTCCTGGGCTAAAGGGGTACTGACAGTACCTACAGTTAGATGTATTCTCTTGTTCACAGGGACAATCATCTCTTGACTATTGAGGGAACCTAAGGAAACTAGACCTTCTGGCTAAAGTCGGTCTTCATGGATAATCTACTACACCTGCACAGTCACTCTAATGAGGCAGGTAGACCATGTATTCTTTATTTATATTTTGATTCTGGTCCTCAGTGTGGCAGATGGCAATGAATTTATTAGTGTGGTTCTGAGTTCCCTGTAACTTTTTCTCCTGCTTATTAATTTTTCTTAGCTTTACTCCTGCATAGTCAATGAGCTTTAGGGAATCAAACCAGAGCAACTGTGCTTAAAATATTGTTCGTGTGTTTAAGTCTGACCCAACTTGCTAGAATATGAATGCCACTAAGAAGCTGCTACTTAACAAGTTCGTAAGACATCATGGCATAACTAAGGACATGAAGACAAAAGAAACATAACTTGCAGTTCTCAACAGGCCCTCAAGAAACTTGACAATACTGTCCTTGTCCTGCTAATGAACTGTTCTTCTTTCTCCTTCCCATCATTACAGAAGGAATAGTTGAGGGGAGCAGACAATTCTTACCAGAGCTTGCCTGCCATGAGTTTCACATTAATAGTGTATAACAAAGAACAAGCTAAGGGAAGCTGTTCTTCGCTGTGTTGTAGTGGGACTTCTGGATGTAAACCTTGTGCCTGGTTAATCAACTTGCTATGCATCATACTTCTACTCTCTGTACTACTGAGGCTAGGCTTAACAAGGCTTCTCTGTGCAGAGCATGACCTTCACATCCTCTCTCAAGCAAGAACAAGGAAACAGGCAAACCACGAAGATCTAGTGAGGTTAGAGGCCCGTGTGGGGTTTATATCTCTCATCTATCAATGCACACATAGTAAAGAGTGGCATGGCACGACATGTTCTCTATCACCATGCTCACTTTTCTTCACAGTATCTCTAGGGGGTCCCCGAGTGACTATTGTCTTATTATAAGCTAGATTTTCTTCTATAAATTTATATGCTTGCTGCATAATGAGACATCTTCAGTGTTCATTTTCTGAGTCAAAGTCTGAAGAATTATCACTGTGTATTTTTGATCAAAATCAAAAGGCTTATCTCCTGCTAGTATTTAAGCAATGGCACAAACACAATTAGTAATTTTATGCACATATAAGAACTTTGCAGCATTGGGACCATCATTATCATTTGTCTTTCTCATGTGGTGTATTTCATATTTAAAATTTAACAGACCTCTGAACATAAAAGTACAGGATGAGATTTTTAAAAATGCATGGCACAAGATGAAAGAGTTTGGAAGTGAGAAGTTCAGTATGTTGAAGTACAGGTTTGCCACGAGTCTCAAACAGACATTGTTTTACTGCACTGTGGAAAAAAAAAAAAAAAAAAAAAAAAAGCCCTGTTTAGTTAAGTGAAATACAGATCTCCTAACTTTACCCATCTAAAACATCCTGAGAATTAATCAGATTAGGTACAATAGCATGCACTAAAGGCACCAAGTAGTCAGTCAAGAAAATGCAGCAATCCATAAAGAGATATAGGGACCTCTAAAAGGTGATCCATCTCACCTTAACATTAGGGGTTGGAGACTAATGTGCACAGAATGAATCATCTTTTGCAACTGCCTGTTATGAACAGCTGAGTTGTTCAGACTTCACACAGCTCATATCAGGTGAAATGAAACACTGTTCCTCCAAAGCTGGTTCCTGCCTCATCCCTTTCTCATAAGAAGAATTAACACCAGCTGTGTGCCTTGCTGGGATCATCTCACTGAGCTAACAGTAAGCAGCACCGAGCTAACAGTGCTTACTAGCAGAAAGGAAAGGGCAGTCAGAGCTGCCCCACCTGTTATTCTTGGCCAGGTACTGGTGCTAATCCTAAATTGAATTCCTGGACTGACAGTGGACAGAAACTTGATGTCATGATTTGCCTATTGTTTCTAATGCTTCTGGGCAGTTAAGTCTTTAAAACAGAAATTTAAATCATCCCATAGCATCTTCACAGCATATTGGGGGGTTGAATTTTTATTTTTATACAAGTTTACACCTAGTCAAGACTAATCTCATTTTGTTGTTTTCTGCCTAATATTCTAGGTTCTGTTTTACTTTGTATTATTCTTAACACAGCTGGTACTGTGCTCTTATTTGAAGTTAATTACATTAACTGTTTTCTGTCTTCTGTGGATCAGTAAGAAACAAAACACATATTTGGGATACTGCTATGGCTGCTTCCTTCAGCTTGATGTCTGATCATATGTGGTTACTCTGTGTGGACTTTAGGACAGTCTTCAACGAATGTAGTAGGTCCATTTGAAAATAAGTCTTCAAATAACATGTTGAAGGTCTCTTTATCAAATTAAATTTGACATAAATTATAAATTAAAATCTGAATAAATCATACAGACTTTGTTCTGCATATTCACTCTGTTCTTTTGATTAATCACATATGACCTAATTCAGCCTGTCATACTTCATTGTGGACTAATAAGGTACCAATATGTATTCAAGAACCAGTTAATTTAATTCATAACTGTTGAAAAATCAGTTCCACTCAGTAAAATTGCAGCTCAAGTTGATTACAAGGTTGCAGAGGCAATGGCTATATGTTGTGATGGTTACAGCATTTATAGACAAAGTCAGCGTTTCACTTGCATGCCTAAAGTGACATGAATCTAACAAAGCTATACACAGCTCAGACAGAATGCCTCTGAAAGAAGTGACAGTTGTCAGAGTTAGTGTGAATCTTCCATCTTTAGGATATCTGTGAATGGCATTGCCATGTATTGAAGACATTTATTTTAACATGAAGGCTCCTTGTTTGTTTCTGGTGTGGTTAAGTAAGTTAAGTGACAGGAGCTGGTTCCAAGTCAGTCAGCTCACCCAGACCAAAAGGGGAGAGGTCTTTTGCAATGATTTGCAGAAGTGGAAAATTAACCTTTGCCTGACCAAAAATCCAGATATCTAAAATAGGAAATTCAGACTTCTGACGCCTCCTGAACCATTGAAATCTAGAAATAAAACGTCTTTTTGACCTGATGGCAAAGGATTCAGAATTAAAGAAAGCAGAGAAGATAAAGAACACTGTTCCCTTTGTAACTGGTGGGCAAGAGTCATTGCAAAATTAATGCAAACAGTTCCCATTCCAGCACCTGTGGCGGAAGAATCTTGGAGATACACTGGCAAGAATTTGTGAACTGAACTGTAATGCTTCAGTTCAAATGCCATGGGGTTATTGATCAACATATCTTGCTCTTAGAGAGGCTGCAAACATCCGTGTTTTCTTACAATGCAGAGAGAGAGAGAGAGAGAGAGACTGGCCTTGACAGGTCAGCCACGGGGATGGTGGTGTCATCAGCCATCACTGCCAGGGAGCACATTGCAGCAGGTATATTGGCAATAACTTCTACAAGTCAACAGAAGCTGCCATCAGTTTAAATGTGAATAAAAAAATAACGGGAAGCTAGCAGCACAGAAAGCACACACCTTTGCAGGTGTACAAAGACTGATGTTTTGCTGGTGCATGAGCTTTGACGGATGTCTTTATGTATAGACAGATAGTTAGCTTACAGGGAGAACATCATATAAGGGGATGAAATTGGCAACAAATATGTAAATATTCCTACTTTTTGTATCTATGTTAATGATCAAGGAATGCCCTTGTTGCTGTACAAAAGAAAAAACAAACAAAAGAAAAAGGCCATTCTTTTTCCAGCTATCACATCCAGCTTTACAGCAGGCAGCTCAAAGAAAATAGTGTGAGGGAAGGGATGGATTTCTCTTACAGCAGCTGGTACCCTGCAGTCACTGGCTGTGAACAGAGCAAAGTCCAAAATAGCCTACCTCCTTTCACTGAGTAATTAACTTATCTTTACAGCAGTGAAAGATAACAGACCACCTCCCACAGGCTAGTTACCAGACTAGCGAAAGTGCTCTAGTTCACCTCAAAGAAACATGCTTGTGGAGCTGTACACTTAAAGCTTAATAACACAGGATGTTCAGCAAGATTTGATGGGTGGAAAAATAGAGTTCTTTCAGGAATATGCATAAATCTGTATTTATTAGGTATAAACATGCCTGCATTCAATTCCCGGAGGCCTACTGTCTTTTTGCCTAACAAGATTTTCTTTCACAGTGGTATGAACATCACTAGCAACAGTATTTTTCTACTGAAAAACAAAGCAATAGATCGGCTTTTTGAAAGGTTATAAGCACATATATTTATGATACTGCTTCTTCTGAATACAAGACTTGACCTTTCCATTTATTAGAAGTTAATTTCAGTGCTACCAATTTCAGCCACGTAAAAATTACTTTAGAAATACAACAAAGGTTTGATTTTTTATTTTTTTAAATGATAGAATATATCAGGGCTGCATGTAGAATGTAGACTCTAGTGCCCTGCTTCTATTTAGCATTTATCTGCTTTGTAAGAACCCTCAGTTGCATGCAAGATATAATTTAGAACTACAGTTTCTTTATAAAACCGGAGATACATAGTGGAGATGAAAATAAATCAGGTTCCTTTGTCACTGCCAGTTTAAGTTAACCAGTTACTCCTGGTGTTATTAAAGCAGAATAGGCAACGTAAAGGTAATAAAAAAATAAAAAGCTGATGTGTTTTTTATAAAATCATTAATAATTTTACTACATGTCATAGATGACCCTCTATGTAACTGCAATGGAAGGTTCTGATCCAGACATTACTTTTGGTAAAAATCCCCAGTAAACACCTGTCCAGTATAATCCTACTTCATTGACAGTTAGAATTGAATAATACTATAAGAATAATTATAGTCATACTCCTCTGGAGTATGTTCAATTTATGGAGTTCAATTATGGAATATGGAGTTCAATTTAAGCATCCACTTTGGTGTTTTCTGGGTTTCAGTATCTGACAAACTGACCTAACAACAGGCTTATGCAGTGGGTTCCAAAGCTGACAGTGGAGAATGACAGAAGCGAAATCCAGGCATATTCCCTGGTTAAACAGGTCAATTTTAAAATTATTTTAGAACAGTTCATCTCACCTCAGAGGAGGGCTTTCACATATTAAATATTAATTCTGTCCCCATCAAAGCCAATGGGACCTAGCTCATTTAAGTGGGAGAGACATTATTGCTTGCCTGTGTATCCTGTAAATGTGAAATAAGGAGTTTCTGAGCTGAGCTAGATGTTGTTGGAGTTGCTTAGTTTAAAAGCTGCCTTTCACTCAAGGTACGTGTGAAGGGGACATCCAACCAGGTAGCAGAAATTATAGGAAAGCTGTCACAAGCACTGGCTTGCATGCTGCAAGGGCTGAGAACAAGGTGAATCATTTGGCAGTGGAGAAGGGCAAAAGAAATGCAGGTATGCAAGAACTAATTGCTGAAACTGTGATTGCCCACCATCTGTGACAGAAGGAGGGAAGGGCACCTGCCACTAAGGTAAATGGTAGCAAAAATCACAGGGTATATTAACACAAAATGTTGGTAGTGGGGTCTGAGAAGGAGCTAAGGGGTAATTTCTGTGGAAGGCTGGGAGTAGAGAACCTGTCCTCTGATTGCTGCTGTGACCAGAGAAAACAGGTCCCAGCACTTTTTTTTTGCAGCTAAACATCTTTGATTACATCAGCAATGCCTAAATTCACTGTCAGCTTTTCCTCCTCATGGGAAGAACTCCCCACTGAGCTCCATCCTATTAGCTAAGGTCAGAAAGGACACAGAACAGTTAACAAGGATTATTTTATTTATTTATTTATTTATTTAATTATACTGTTATGGGAACCAAAGTAACATCTCTGATACCCAATGTGTTTAAGATAACTCATTTTAATTTTTAAGATAAGTATTTTATCAACTCATCCTTTACTTATTATCTTTCTATACTGTCTATTAGTGAATATTCCTGGAGGATTTGATTTAGTATGTTTGCATACACAAAACAATGAGCTTGTTGCATCTCTGCCTGGAACAGCCATGGCATGGTCTGTTTTGTTTTGTTGCTTAGTGAAGCCTAATGGGTTCATGTCTGACAGAAAAAAAAGCCTCGTTCTCTTAGAGCTACCTGATGCTTTTGCCACTCCAAAGGTTTCTGGCTTCCTCCACTCCTGTTCTCAGCTACTCCTACCTGACATGCCACGCACTTGCAGGCACCTCATTTGGCAATGTGCTCTGACTGGGGTTTCATTTAATCCATGTCTATTTTTAAATTGTATTTAAGTTGGTAATGGAATGCTAGAATTCAATGGCAAAAATGGATGTATTTCTGAGGTAACCTAGACATCCTTGCAAAGGCAGAGTGTTCTATTAGGATAAGAGAACTATAAATACAACAAGATAATGAGATATTCTGACTTCACAATGTATCAGATTAATTGTGTGAGCTCCACTTAAGGAACACAAGCCAAAATAATAGGAGTCCAAAAGAAAAGCAATATATGCCAAAGTATGGCTGAAATGGTCTTAAAGTCTACTTTGGCTAAAGAAGTGAAGATATTTTCCAAGCTGAGCTGAGAGGAATGTCAAGAAGGTAAGTGATCTGGGAATGAATGAAGAAAAGCGGATAAACAATACAAGAGTAATCCATTAATTCTTATCCTATTTCTCTGGTTAGATTCATCCTCTGCAGTGAAAGCCATAAATTCAGGATTGTGATTGACTAAAAAGGGTGCTGCTTTTAAAGCTAAGGTGCTCAACAAGAGTATTGAATACATAAAGGTTTTTTACATGTAAAGACCAAGTTGCCAGGTGCTGAGTTATAGCAAAAATGTCTTCTTCCTTCCTTAATCAATTTAAGGATTGATGCATTAGGCCTTTCATTATATGGCTCAGTGAAAGGAACAATCATTATAAATGTAAATCCTATGCTCTTGAAATATGATGGCTGCTTTCTTTGATTATCTACTGACACCCATACTGTGTCTTGAAGCACTAACAAAGCCTATCTCTCACTGTCAAGTTAATTGCAGCAGTGGTGAGCCATATTACTGCTAAATCCCAGACTTGGTGCCTCTCAGTGTTCCTAGGACAAACATAATCCAGGCAGTCTAGCTTTCCGCTGAGAGTGCAGCTCAAGATGTTTCAGCTCCTCCCTGTCTCAGGTGATGTGCATAGAAGACACACACACGTTCTAGCTACCCCCCCCCTTTCTCATAAGTGTAACTATGGATAGTAAGTTTAAGAGGTTTTTTTTATGATACCAACCTTTTCTATCTAGAAAGGTTTCTCCTCCGCAGAAGTGCCATGTCTTTCAGTGGGACAGTTTGCAGTTTGATTTACTTCTGAGGCAAAATAAGAACATCAAAATCTGACACTAAACGTGAGTAACTTCTTTGGCCATCTGTAGTTCTCTCACATAATTAAGACCTTTATTGTGTCTGGGGAACTGTTTTCTCTGCACATTTCTTCCACAAGCCTCTTACAGCACAAGTGCCTTCCTATTAGAAGCTTTCTGTGTATCTGCAACCAAATGAAGACATGATGGCGAAGTTTGTGTCACAACTGCCAATGTTTTCAATGTGGCTATCTACTGCTAATGTGGTCACAACCTCAAGACGCTGGTTCCTCATGTCCTGAAGCAGATGTCATGTCTGTCAGATGGATCACCCCTAAAAGTCTCTCCTCCTCTATGCTTGCCATAGAGGAGCCTGACAATGACTAGCCCAGATGTAAATGACCTGTCTGTAGCTGCTTTTTTGAGTTGACTTTGAGCATCTCTTTCACCCAAAGAGCACCACTAAACAAGAAAAATGATAGTGGACCTACACCTTATTAGGGATAAGGCTTTTTAAAGGGTATCCTAGCATGTGAGTATGAATTTCTATTTACATGATAGAAATAATTCACCCTTACACTGTGTTGTTTAACAAGTAGTGATGTTTGCATCAGGAGACATCGAGATCCTGTCTGGCTATGCCTTGGTCAGCACCAGAGTTAGAAAGAAGCATGAGGGTACACAGTAATAAGGTGCCTACCAGAAAAGAAGCATGGATTTGAATTTAAGTTAATACTGTCTGCAGAAATCACCTGAATGTACGTGTCTGGGAAATGAAAGGAAGCAGAAGGAGGCGTATCAGAGAAGGACAGTTAAATGTACTGTGGATTATCTCCTTTAAATAAATCCAAAGAAAAATATCAGTCCTCACTCTTTGGCATCTTTCACATATCTGTCTGATCTGTGAACACTGAATGGTGTTATTCCTAATTACCACAGGAGAGGGAAAGAACTGGAAAAAAGTTGTCTTTTATTTCAATTAAAGGTGTTATCTGTGCCAGTCTAACAGGTGATCAATGCTAGTGCACATTTAGGGGATACTGCTAATATCAAGCCTATAGCAGCCCGTGAAAGGGCATGCACATGACTGGAATTCATATTATGCTGTTCTTCAAAGCTTTTCTGATACCAGGGAACTCTTTTTCCCCGGCTTTAATCAATACTTCAAATTCTGACAATAAAATCAGTCCCTGGACTGAATAGCATACTGAATGAGAGAATCTGCAGTATGCTAGCACAGAGAAAACTGGCAACGACAAAAACCTGCCTTTCTTAATACTGTCTTCTTTTTTCTTGTATTATGACTATAAGTTACCTCAAAAGAAAGACTGCTACTATTATCAAATCCAATGCCTCCTCTTAGGATATGTTCTGTCTACTCTTATAAAAGCACCTATGTACTACTTCATCCTGGAGCTCTAAAGACTTCATCTGATATAAAAGGAATCAAGGGAATAGAGTTAATGTGGCCAAATATAAATACTACACTTAGCAGAAGAGTCTGCTGCATTGTTATCTTGTATGCTAATAGGAATGTGTTGCCATGAAAACAAATATGCATGTAAACTGTCCTTGTGTGTCACACTGCTGTTCAGAAACCTAGCCAACAGTTAGATTCTGCCACTATTGTGTTTCTCCTTCTACCTCCCTTGCAGTGCATTTCAAGTCCTCTGCTCCTGATGAAAGGTCTGGGTATTTATATATATTCTGAATGCAAGCCCAGCCGATTGTGGCAGTGTGGGGTTTTTTTTTTTGCATCAGAAATGCATCTACTGATTAACCCTACTGATGGCTTTCCTTGAGAGTAACAGCACATTGATTCATGGAAGTTGCCACCCTGGGAACTCTTGGTTGACTATGCTGGGACACCATCTCCGTATGCCTCCCACAGAAAGTCATCCTCATGGCAGGACCTCATGGAGTGATGAGCCTGGGAGAGACATGTGGAAACTAGCACCTCTGGGTGAGGAGGAGGTGTTCAAACACCATGGAGCCACATAGGGGTGGCAGCTGTATTTCAAGGCAAAGGAAAGGGCACGGTGCTGAGAAGCAGCTACATAGAAGAGTTGAGAAGAAAAAAAACCTGGATCACCCCTAGTTCTCTGTTTCTTATCAGCAGGACCAAAGAAGTGTTTTCTTCTGAAGAACAGGAGTGGCTGAGCTCAGACGCTTGGCTGTTAACAGCATGTGAACAGCAATCATGTCCTGTTCAGTCTCTCCCAGACCTATGTCAGGTCCCTGGAGTGTAGATGGGTAGTATATAGACAAGGGTGAGCAGTGAGCTAGGAGGACACCAAATGACCAATTGTCCTGTAAAAACGATGGGTATTTTTAATTTCTTATTTCTGATAAGTTTTGGATATTCAAGGTTTTGTAGTTACTGGTTTTCATATTTTGTCTCCCTCCGGGTGTAGAGCACTGATGTGCAGGCTTAAATTGTTTTGTCTCAGAGAGGTCCTACCACCCCAGGGAGGGTCACATGAGGCAACATTATCAGGCTTTCCCAGGAGCTAAATAGGAGCCCGGAAAAATGCAAGAGCTCTTGAGGAAACAGTCAGGAAATGTCAGAATTTAGTTTCTTTCGCCTTCCCACTGGGCTGCAACACCCTCTGGGATGTCTGCACCCACCACCTGCACTCCGCTGTATGGAATATCATGCTGCAACCTCAGGGATTCCTTTCTGAGAACCGCAAATAACCTTCTGTTCCTCAGCTCCCCTTGACAGTTAGGTTTGCTGAGCAGCCCTGGAAAGTAAACCTCATAGTATTCTCTAGATGCCAGAGATGACAACACCTCCATGTGTGTGTCAGTGTTTTAAGACCTGCAGGTTTTGTCTTGGTTAAAGCCAGAAAAGCAAAATTGGAGACCTAACCTTATGTTTATACTATTCCTAGTGTAGAAGACTCTCTCCTTGAGTCACATCCTTCTGTGCTTCCATTGTACAAATACTATACAGGAGGTGAGCACTGATCTTTGGCATCCAAGGTACCCAAGTATACTCAAGCCACCTTTCATCTTGCTAAAAAGCATATTTGACACACTGCTATTAACAACCATATGCCCCTGCGTTGTCCTTTTAGCTTCTTCTCTTCAAGAGATGATGGCAACGTTAAAATTAAAAATGAACAAATATTGTGCAGACTCCGCAATCCTTCCAGCAAAGTGCCAGTCTTGGGGATCCAAATGAGAAAATGGCTTGGCAGGCATTTCAGTACGGAGCCTACAAGACGTCTGCAGCTGTTTTAATGAGGCTGATATTTCAAATAATCATTTGGAAAAAAAAGAAACCGTGGATGTTGTCATCATCTTTATATAGCTCTCGTTCATCATAAGATTTCTGAAATTAAAACATTTTGTCAGAAAGCTGTTATGAGGTCTTTAATGCTTTTGACTCTTTAACAGCACTTTTTCCGTTAAATGTGGTAATAAGGATGAACTTGTCATGGATTCTTCAGAGACTATACAATGAAAGCTACTGAAATGTTCTGACTCTTGGGAGGTTACCAGGCTCCCAATTACTGTGTGTGGTTAATTTTAGTTTATTCCTTTTTTTTTATTTATTTTAATCCTAATGTAATCTTTATATTTTATCTGTTTAAAAGATCAGAGAGTATATCACAGCTCATGTGAGCTACATTTCCTTCCTGCTTTGCCTGTGTTTAAAGACATACTTACCAAAGTGGAGTCCCTGCTTAGCATTAAGTGGTTTACTGTCTCCTCTATGACTTTGAAATGACAAATTTAAGAGTTTAAAGATGTTTACTACCAGTTTACTGCTTTTTCTGTGAGCACACTGTAGAGGGACTACAGAGAGCCTCTGGACAGAGCTGAAGTCCATGGGATGATAGGAAGACACTGCCCTAAAATGTCACTTGACAGATGAACACATATATAGTAGCTGCCCATACTCATGTTCTCAACTTTTCCAGCCCTGATTTAGGGTACACAGTTAAAATACCTCCCTGGCATGCAGATTTAGTTGCTCAGCTGACAGATAAGGTGGGATTCAGCTCCCAGTTTGGACACTGAAATGAAGATGTCTTATCACAGCCTGCAAGTGTGCCTCTGGGGAGATGCAGGGGATAGGGTAGGCACCCTCATCTGCATTGCTCCAGGGTTGGCAGCATCCCTGGGGAGATGCAGGGGATGAGGTAGGCACCCTCATCTGCATTGCTGCAGGGTTGGCAGCATCCCCCTCCCTTGCAGCTCCCATTTCAGAGGGACACACATCCTTGCCCCATCCACCATCCCATGGAGATACACCATGCCATCGCAAGTAACCCTGCACACCTGTAAGNNNNCACCAAACTGAACTCCTAGGTAATGCACCAAGAGGAGTCAGGAGGGTTATTCAGCTGCCAAGGAGTAGGGGTGTGATTGAATAGCTCCCATGTAGGTATCTAGTACTGTTCAGGCTCCCTAAAATGCTTGATATGCCCTCAGCTGACTTTCAGGCATAGCACAGGGCCAAGAGGATGATGCCACATGTGTGGTCCAGCAGCTAAACCAGGCAGGATTCCCAGAGGACCTCACACAGTGACAGGTGCCTACATCTGGACAGTTGAGCTAAGGCTGGGTATGAGCTAAAGTTTGGCAGGCTCCAGCTGACTTCACTGCCTGTAAGAGGAGCTGAAACAGCAGACTCACATATGGACACCAGTATTCATGTGTCAGAATGAATCCAACCTAAGGTAATCTACTGTACCTTACTGCCAGTACCTGGGTGGCAGCCCTGATTCTTCCCTCCCAGTTATAGCTCTTCTGATCTCTTCTTGCATTCAAGTCACAGGACTTCTAGTGGGGTTAAATTCAAAGCTGACAGGCAGAAAATGTTATAAAATGATGCAATTGGGATGGCAGGTTGTTTGGTGGAGGTTTGTATTTTGGCAAAATAGATCCCTTTTGGTCCAGCTCTGAATGTAACCCAAGTTGTACTTTTTTTTTTTTTTTTTTCACCTCTCCCTACTTTTATATAGCTGCAGATGAACCATGATTACCCTTACTTTTTCACAAGTGTAAATGATGTGCAGCTCCAGGGAAAACAATGAAATTATGCTGGTATAAAATAGTGTAAGTCAGAGAAAAAAAAAAAAAAAGAAAAAGATCTGCTGTATTGAGTCTTTTATGTTCTTTAATCTGGACTTCTAAATACAGCTCAAAAAGCAAGAGATAGTTGCTTTAAAGACCTGCAGTAATTTAAAGTTCCATACCTAAGAGATTTGATTCAGGCTTAAACTTAAAGTGTTCTGCAATTAGGGTGAATTACTGAGGTTTAAACTAAGGGACAATTGAATATAGAAAAAATTGTCCCTGCTACCTTTTGAATTGAAACCAGAGGCAAAAGTGCTGCTTTTTAAAGTATATATAGTTTGATCTATAGCTTTCAGCTAAGCAAACTCCTGGGAAAATGAGTACCTTCATCTCTGATGTACAGTGGAATTCATCCAAAGGACAAGATCCCTAAGCTGATACAAATCAGTATAAAGCCTCTGAATATCACCACCTCCAGATCTAACTCACAATATCATGTCTATAAATACTGTTGTGAAGTAGCTTTTAGGTAATCTGTCTCATCTGATACATTCACAGTTTATGCTTATTAATTCATTATGATGGCACCAATTAACATAAGACTTTACAGAAACCCTTTTTTTTTTTTTTCTGGAAGAAATCTATGTTATCTGGTATGAATAAGACACCCTTTACCCACTTCTGAAAGGCAACTGTGGAACCTAGTGCAGCCTCATCTGTGGATTCTGAAGTGAGAAGTGATGCCATATTTGGTTGCATGTACATGAACATGGGAGGTCTAGGGGGGCAGATCAGGAGTTATCCAAGCTCCAATTAGACCATGACACAGACCAAAAACCCCCTCTCTGCTGTGAAACGTGATAGAAGTTAAAGCAACCACAAATCTCAAGAAACTCAGTTATGTGAAAAATGAGTCTAACAACACAGCTGACCTGTGGGTCTGGGTTCTCCCCAGGGCTCAAATGTTCTCTTGTCATCATTGCACCAAGGCAAGTCAGACATGCTCTGTTATACCTTGGGCTCTTAACATAATCTGTAATACTTATGAGATGTTTCATATGGAAACTTAGACACATGAGCAACGAAACCATTTTGTTTTCAATCTAAGTGTTACTGGACTTTTGAACTGAGAACACGTTTTTGTGATTGAGTCTTTCCTTCTAGGTTTTTACAAAAAAAAATGCCAAAAGTGCAACCTATAAAAGTGCAGTCTCTTTTCATTTAAATATCTGATTTACAGAAGTGTTGGTAAGACTTGAGGTAACTAAGTATGAAAAAGGATTGTTTAAGGTAGCAGCTCATCCTTTATTAATTTCTTCTTCTTTATAGTCACTTTCAATTAGAAAATAATTCTAACTTTCTACTGTATTATGAAAAATCATTTCATAAAATGCAATGAGGTATATAAAAAAGCCTGCCTCTACGTTTCTGTGGGCATCTTTAGAGAGTACTGAATATTTAAAAGATCTTATATATAGAAGCAGGATCCATATGGCAAGATAATAAATATTCATAAAACTATGGATAGTCTGATTCTCTGACTCATTTTTATGATTGCAGCACTGTAGGAAACAAATATTCCAGTCCTCCATTCAAGTGCTGCATAACACATTGATCTGCCTGCCAATTCCGTCTAGGCACCTTAGATAAGAATTTTTTTTTTTCTCATTGCGTCTCATAAACAGCAATGTCTTTTAGCCTTTTACTTTTTGAATACTAAGCTGTAAAGTTTTGGACTCCTTGGTTGGATGTGACTGTATGTGTAATGTACAACTTGGAAGAGGTATTATTTACAGATTTCTTGAAGAGTGTACTGCATTAAAATGCATAAATTTTGCACAACTGACAAAAAAAACAAACTGTTGAGCCTAAGGTGGGCCACGTGAAATGAATAATTTCCCAACGGAAGCATGTCTGCTATACACAAGGTCCAGCTTGGCATTAATTGCCACACTTGTTTAAAATCTCAGTTCCAGAGACAGTTACTTTCTCTAAATATGCACTCAAGGTTCCATTAAGGCAGCTCTTGAACTGGGCCAGGGAGGCTCCTGGGGGGTGGTAGGTTGCCTCTGCAAAAGGACGCTTGTAGTCTAAAACTCACCATAAAAAAGCAGTTTTCTTCAGCCGGGACATCTGTAGGTGCCCGGTGACCAGCAGAGTGCAGGGCATGCTCCTCAAACAGTGGCTCTGTTTGCCCATTCTTGGGCTGCAGAAGGGTGCTCTACTACCTGCACGCCACCTGGCATCTCAAATTAAAGAAAAGTAATTAAGCACTTGATATTTTTGCTAGATTTGCTTCTGAAAAGTCCATCCATAATTAGTACTGGACCCACAGGTTTAGCTCAGCAGAAACTGAGTCATGGAGAGAAGTTCCCTGCTCATTTCTCAAACGATATTTCTTTTAAAGGCTCAAACCACAGCAAAGGAGAAAGACAAGCCATAATTGCTATCCTGCAACAGGGTCCTGGAGCAGTGCTTTGAAATCATCCTCTTCTCTCCTTAAACATGTCTTCATCTCATATTTTATGTAGTTTATTAATTTTCTTCTACTTTCCAACCTGCATTTGACAAAATTCATTGGGCTGTCTTAATTCTTACTGGCTGTTCATGCCATTCATTTACATTTGCGTCAAACCTATAGCCATCCTAATTTTATCATCATGTTTGTGATGTTTTTACAGCCTAATGTTGCTTTTGATTACTGATCAGAAAACAGGAATTTTACTTTAATAGATTAGCGTGTCTTTGCTTTCCTAATGGAAAAGCACAGTAAACTGCTTCTGAGTAACAACTTGTTATTACATATATTTCATAATCATAAGTCTTCTGCTGGTACTAGGCAAATATTTACAGGCTAAATTTTCCATGCATACATTTTGGCAACAGTACTGAGGCCCAAGGATACATAGCCCTCAACCATATAACCTCTAAGGACCAGGGAATGATTATTGATAACTTTTGTTGTTATTCAGTTGTTAATTGGATGTTTGTTACAACTTTCTCGATCAGCCTGAGATATAATAAGATGGATTTCAAATGCATTACATAATCAAAATAGGTGTGAAAAATCAATTAGAGAATGTTGCCATAATTTTTTTTCTTGTTATTACACACTTACTCTGAAGTGACATATTTAAACTACTTCTTAGCTGAAAAGACATTTTGAAGATGAATAAGCAGCCTGTTTGAAAAGATATTATATTCCAGGTACCACGTTTCACTGCTTTTTTTCAGGAAATTTTGTCACTAACATTAGCTATTTTTTTAGCATTCCTTTCACTGCCATGGGCTAGGGGGCTAACATATATTGGGATGTTTCATTTGTGTGCACTGGTTCACACTTCCTTTCTCTTTCAAGCTGAAGGAAAACTATATGCTTTGATCTTACCACTGGAAGATGATGCTCATCTTCTCTCTTCCCTTTCTTTTCCCATTATTTTCAACATGGGTAGTATAATGTCATGGAAATCAAACCTCCCAGTCCCCTTCTGACCACTTTCCAAATATGGGAGGAAAAAAAAAAAAAAAGTACCTTATTTTATTTTAGTTTTAAAAATTAAATAGAAAAGAAAGAGGTGAATATATATATATGCCTTCATATTTCTACCTTTATGAGTGAAAGTTCTGCAGAATCCCCTTCATTTTCCTTTATGCTTGTTAAGGTCTTTATCTTGCTTCTGTGTGGATGAATAGCACCTTATTTTGAACCAGTCTATTAGAGTGGCTAGAAAGACTTTGGCAGATATCCAGTATGGACCCTTGCCCTTTTCTCTTTAGCTTCCCTGCAGGGGAATGGCTCTCAACAGCAAGCTAAAGCTACAGATGGATGGCAGGAAAAGGGCAGAAATGTTTTAGCATCTTTTTTCTGCACTCCTCACTAGAATATGTGGCTGTAAGTGGATTGCTAACTGAATTCACACCAGCACCATAAGGACAAGAACCCAGGTTAGAATACAAAAGGAACAGTTTAGGAAAGACAGTGTAGCTGCATTGATTTCAGCTCAGTTGGACCTGAGGAAAATCGTTGTAAGATATTTAGAGAATGGGCTGAAATAATTTCAGAATAATCAGAATTTGTCTTTGAGAATGCCTGCTGAGTACAGGTGACATTTCAGAAGGTGGAAGATGAATGATTATGGTACCATCTTTCAACAGGAGATGCAGCAATTGCTGGGGAGGTAGAAGATGCTGTATTTATCTTCAGAGCCAGGAGAAATATTGGCATTACTTACTCAGAAAACAACTACAGATGCTGGGAAAGTAGCAAGAGTTTCAGAAAGAGTCAAGATTAATTTCTAAATAACACATCATATCAAAGTATTAATTTCCTTCCTTTTTGGCGTAACGAGTCTAAAGAAAAGTGAAGAATCAGTAATGTGACATTACTAGACTCCAGTAAGCTTATATACACTGTTCTGCCTGACTTTCTAGCAAACTAAGAAACACAGCTGAGATGAAGCTAATATCAGAGGGTTCAAAACTTTTTGTATAAACTTTCTGAGGGAATTGATATCGACAGGTCACCGTGGCACTAAATAGAACAATTGGGCAGGACTTGTGAACTATTCATTGCTTTCAGAAAACATTAATACTGAAATAGGAGACACTCTTTTTAAACTTTAAGAGTACTCTAAACTGACCTTATATTGAAGATTAGACTTTTAAATAATGTTGATCAGTTGGAGTTATGGCCCCCAAACACTGGGTGAAATCAAACTCTGACTTAGGCAGGAATAGTTAGCTGTGCAAAGACAGGGTAGGAGAAAGGCACCCTTCTAAGCAGCTGCTGCTTGTAGTAAATCAGAAGCTGAATATGAGCTGACAGTGCTATGTACGTTCTCAAAAGGTAAGCTTTCTCATGCAGAATGTACCTGAGGGCACAGTGTACAAAGCACACAAAAGTAATCCTGGAGCTCTGGTTGGTAACGGGTACATATCAGCCAAAACCTTGGGGGCTCAGACTTCAGAAAAGACATAATTGAGGGAAAAGCAAAAAATCCAAGCTCAGATCTACAGCTTAGGGTGTCTGAGGGCAGGTAGAAGAAATGGAGGTTACAAGTGGGAAGTAGACTGAAGGGAGACACCAAGTGAATCTTTCTGTATGAAAAAGCTGCTGCAGAGAGGAATGCGATGAACTGGTTTCCATGTCCCACATGGATGGCACAAAAAGTCAGGAGCTTAAAGTACAGGATGAGACAGTTTCTTTAGACTAAAGGAAAAGCTAATTTACAGTAAGGAGACTGATCTGGAAAATTTATATTCTCTGGAAAGGTGTGGGGGTTTCCTTATTGAAGTTTGTGAAACAATGCTAGATATACCTTTGTCAAGACTGATTCACCTTCAGACCTGTTTTTCTAATATCCTGTTACACTGGGGCATCTGTTATGGGAAAAAAAAAAAAAAAAAAAAAAAAGAAAATAAAAAGACACAGGGCAGTGGCCAAAACTCATGCTCAGAGTTTCACTGATAACCTCCTTTTCAGAGTTTCACTGCTAACCTCCTTTTCACTGAGACTCACCCTTTTCTTACACCTGCTTCCCAGTGTTAAAGGTGTGATGATAAACCACGATGTACTTTGTTAATTAGCTGAATAGCTGTCTGAGATGACATAATAAAAGTGATAATTGACATGTTTAATGAGAATTCATGACATAGGATAGGTTAATGAGACACATTGTGGGGATCCTGTGAAGGTGGTGGTTTTTTTCTATAAAGCAGACACTACAATTTCACAATCTATATTATTTCCTCTATTCATATACTTTGAAATTTTTTTTTAATGATTGATGCTATATGCTCAGTGAGTTTTATGAAGGTCTAATAGATGTGACAGTTCTTACTCTGGGTCAGCACAGATATTCACTACTCTTGTTTTCTAGCATTTTTTCCATCTAGACTGGAACTTGTGTGTAAACAGATACAGAAAGCAAACTTTTGCCACCTCCTAGTCCTTCTTTCATGTCACCAGAGAAAAAAATGGGGAGAAGTTGTTTCAAACAAAAGGTCATTTCATACATAAGTTTATTTCATCAGAGGATCAAATCCAATTAATCAAACTCATTTTCAGTTAATGCTTGAAAATCTGTAAGAAGTAATTTCTGACATGATCACCTAACACTTATGTATACAGTAATAACTGTCCTAATAATGAATAATTTATTAATTTTTTACATTGCTAGTTTTTTTTTTTATTTAATAATTGTTATATTTTCCAAGTGCATTAACCATTAAGGGTCATGGCATGGCCTGGTAAGGAAGACTTAACTTGGAAGCATATACCAAACTAGAATGTTCAGTCAAAAGATTGTTTGGACTCCTGGAAAGCAAGTGAGTCAGGGGCACTTTTAGCAGTCCCCACAGTGCTCTTAGTAACACAAAAGTAAGCTGTGTTTTAATGTTTTAATCTAAGTAGATCTCAGATCTACTTAGCAGCAGGTTCTGAACGTAAGCCCTGAGTAAGAGTGGGGCTGGCTGCACCGTCAGACACGGCAAATCCCGTCTGGCTTTGCATCAGCCAGTTTTGAGGCTCCCTGCTTCTCTCCGATGACTGTTACAAGCACTGTGCCAATGCTGTGGCAGTACCACTTTCATAAACCTTGGTGATACCAATGGATGCTGAAGTGATCAGGAGACGGTTATGGTGAAAGATGCAATATGAATCACCTGCTCCTCTCTGCTCCTCTCAGCAGACCCTAGCCCTGGCCTGCAGCATCCTGCATCCCTGGCCTGCTCCATCCCTTCCCCACACCTCCACGGATGCCTGCGTAGCTTCCCTGCTGCTGCGGTTCTTTACCTCCAGCTCTACAGAGGGAAGGACACCAAAGGGCTACACTTTTTCTTTTCCACTCAGCTAATGGCTCTGCAGGCGAGCTCACTGAGGCGAGGCTGGTGTTCCATGCCTCCTCCCGCTGAGGTATCCACCACACGAGGAAGTACCACAAGGTCACTGCCTGCCCTCTTGGCCTGATCAGAGTGTCTGGGGAACTCAGGACCACTGAAAGGGGTGGGAAAAGGGAGACTCACAGTCCCATGAAACCCTACTGATCCTCTGGCCAAAAGTTTAGTAAGATGATGAGTGGTATTTTGATGTCATTTTGGCTCAGTAGAGTGATAGAAAATGAGTACTAAATTTAGACTTTTATAGTTGCCAAAGAACACAGCAGGTGACATGACTGGTTTCTACCCATTCTAAATAATATCCATACAGGTAAAATCGTACTTCTTAAACAAATAGCTGGATACCTAAGAGTTGATTTTCTGTGCTACAGAGATCAGCCACAAATTAATTCTGATAAAATAAGATGTCCTGTGGTCTAACACATATTACTCCTGATTATCAGTTTGTCAGCCTGTACTTGCCTAGAAAGTCAGGTGCTGAGCAGAAGCGCCAATGTCCTTTCTTTCCTAGCTAGAAAGTAACAGCCATGAAGCTCCCTGAGTCAGCTGTTTTAAAACACACATACCCACATCACTATGAAAAGATTGATGCGTGTCTTCTGATGACAACTCTGCAAAGCCTGTTCCATAGCTCCTCAATACTTTTTCAAAGAGAGACCTGAAAAAGAGAGTGTGTGGCTATGCCACTATTACAAAATTGCACCTCAATTCCTGTCCTGGTTTCAGCTGGGCTAGAGTTATTTTTCTTCTCAATAGCTGGCACAATGCTGTGTTTTGGATTTAGGATGAGAATAATGTTAGTAACACACTGATTTTTTTTTATTTGTTGCTAGATAATGCTTATACTAACTCAAGAATTTTTTAGTTTCTCAGGCCTTACCAACAAGAAGGCTGCAGGGGTATAAGAAATTAGCCAGGACAGGTGACCTGAACCAGCCAGAGGGATATTCCATACCACAGAACGTCGTGCTCATTATATAAACTGGGGGCAGCTGGCCAGGGCCTGCTGATTGCTGCTAGGGGACTGGCTGGGCATCAGTCAGTGGGTGCTGAGCAGTTGTATTGTGCATCACTTGTTTTGTTTCCCTTCCCTTTGGATTTTATTCCTCTTTTCTTATATCTCCTTGTCTCCTTTATTATTATTATTATTATTATTATTATTATCATCATTATTATTATTATTATCATTATTATTATTAATTATTATTATTTCTATTATTACTATTTCTATTATTATTATTTCTATTATTATTATTATTTCTATTATTAAATTGTTCTTATCTCAGCCCACGAGCTTTACCTTTTTCCTGATTCTCCTCCCCATCCCACAGGGTTGGTGGGGGAGTGAGTAAGCAGCTGTGTGGTACTTAGTTGCCAGCTCAAGTTAAGCCACGACAATTCCCCGCCAAGAAAACTAGGAAGAGAACACCTTCTTACAATGCTAGAGGTAGTATGAAGCTAAAAATCACTTAGCAATCCTGAGGGGTCCATACAGCTTTATGGGAAGGCCATAACTTTGTACATAGTGATGCTCTGTCACTACAACATCAGTATAAAGGACTGAGCAGTTTTATGAGATTGTTGAATTAGTATTTTAGTTGCACTCAAATTTATAAGAAAAGAGATATAAGCAAAGCTGGAAGAGCTCTTCCCCTTTGCCAACGACTTGTTCTTGTCCATACTTTGTGCTCCAGTTTTCCTGCTTCAATTATGCAGACTCATGCATTATACAATGCTCCTCAACACACGGGGTCAGCATATAAATGAAGAGCATTAATTCGGCATGTCACATAACAGGCACTTCCTCCTGCAGAGTGGTAGCTTCAGAAATGGCCTCATCAGAAGTATCGTCGGATGTGCAAAGCATTTGTTATGAGGCTGTAATGATGGTGTCTCTATTTGCTGGCTGTTCTGTGGGAATACATGTAAAGGCAAAGCATCACTTTCCAGGGAGATTGTTTATTGCACTAGGCCACTTCTATTAAATTTTAAAAAAATTCGGCTACCACAGCTAGCTCCAAACAGTAAGTATCTGGATGCAAGTAGAATACATTAAATAACAAATAAGTTCAATTCATATTGTTACCATTCTGGAATGGGTTTATTTACAATCCAATGCCATGTTAAAGGAAAAATGTGTTTGTTTATGTGTATTTGCAGTGGCAGTATGGATTAGGGGCACACAACATATGTTTTTGTGCAAGAGAAATATCAATGCTTTCAACTAAACTGAACACAGCAGCTTTACTTTGACCTTTTCATGTGATCAGTGATGTTTTCTGCTAAGCTCAGCAGCTAGGTAAAAATGTGAAAGCTTGGCATGAACCAAGAAAATTGTCTTAGAGGTCAAGTATGCAGATTTTTTTCTGAGATATAAATATCTTTGGTGTTTCAGCATCTTACCTAGTAGACAGCAGTGTCATGTCATTACTCTATGTCTGTCAATCTTAAATCAACAATCTCAACAGAAAAAAAACCCTTGAAAGATGGAAATTTTTCACCTGTGGGAAAGATTAAATCTATGACAAAATCCCAAAGCAACATGACATGCATTTTTTATCAGAAAAATCTCATTTCTTGCAGCCATAGTTTTACTTTCACTCAAGCCCTCTCACACAAGACTGGCATGCATACATGCTGCTGAAAGTTATTGCTTGGGGTGTGTGTCATAGTTGTGCATAGATTAATTTGTCTTAGCAGGGTGAAAATTGACTAGGCCATGAAAAAAGAACAAGAAAACCATCTAATAAATTGGGCAAGAGTTACTCTTGGTTCCTCCATTTAATTTGATATCAGATGTGCATTATGCACTGCCAGTGCAGAAAAAAATAAGATACTTTGTTTTGTAATGGATTATTGAATAGACTTGCAGTGATAATAAGGCAATAAATTAGAAAGTAGATCAACCATTTTTTCAATGAGATTTATATGCTCTACTCACCAGCTTTTTATATAAAGGGAAGAACGTGAAACTATTTCACAGGAAGAGTTCTTTACAGCATTTGGTCCAGTGCAACCTGCTGGTTGCTTTGTTCAGAGTTGAGACCCATGCACAGTTCACTGGCTGTATAAAATGTGTCTACAAAATGCATGAGGCCAGTGGGTCTTCTGATAATCCTTCACATGGAAACAGTTAAATCCAACCTACATGTAAACTCATGAAGCCAATGAGCTTAACACTATGGATAATTTTCCCCCAGAGCATTAGTGGCAAGGTGGCAATGTCTCAGAGACAGCCATCACAGCTGCACCAAGGAGAGGAGGAGAACTCTTTGCCCTCACAGACATGCCTCTGTCCAAAGGATGGAAACAAATGAAGTGTAAAAGCCAATT
>JAVJGJ010000014.1:92676512-92756555 GCA_035590215.1 Microhierax caerulescens | reverse complement strand
TCTTAACCGCTCCTCCTAGGACACACCTTCCAGCTCTTTCACCAGCTTTGTTGCCTGCTCTGGACGCATCCAAGCACCTTCACATCCTTCTTAAATTGTTCTGTCATTTGTTTTAACTGCAACTATACAAAGAACTGGGATTTGGTTTTGGTTTTGGTTTTGAGTGTGGTTTGTGTTTAGGGGGTGGGTGGGTGGTGTTGTTATTTTTTTTTTAATTTATTTTCTGCCTGGTCAGAATCCATGGAAAAAATAAAGCTTTTGCTCAGCAAATTATTTCAATAATGGTAATTGAAAAAAGGAGTTAAAGGCACAGTATTTTGTGTTGAGCAATATTTATTCTTAACATCTATTCACTTCTTTGAACTGTTTTAACTTCAGGATATTTTTTTAATAAAATTTACTAAAACCGAAACTCATTTTAGACTGAAAAATGAAAAAAAAGTTCCTTTGAAAATGCTGAAAGATAGCATTTTGGTATCTGTAATTCTTAATTAAGTTTTGTTTGTTTGGTTTGGGTTTTTTTGTCAGAGGAGAAAGACTGAGCTTATAGAAACTATTTCTTGAAATATTTTGGACAACCTTGATCTGTATAATTCCATAAAAGTCAAAATTTTTTTGTTTAAAAAATGAACAGAGCATGTAATCATCTTATGCCTGGAAGGAGCACCACATGCAAGCATGATAACCAAGGTAATAAACATGCATATGATCACCCAAATACAAGCATGCGACAAGCTTGCTTTTTCACACTTTAGTCCTGTGCTATAGTTTAAAAAGAGTTTAAAATAATTTGTGTGCTATATAGCATACACATGATAAAATTTCCCCAAAGGAAACAAACTTTTGGAGGATTTTGAAAGAGATATTTATTTATAATATATAATTTTAGATTAATAACCATATTCCCCTTCCAGCTATTGTTACAATATTTTACTAAGCCATAGCTGAAGTCCTGATAGTTGTTTCTAAGTTTTAAAGGACCTTGAAGGATGTGCTAGAACTAAAGGATTTCATCATCCCTGTCTCTGAGTACCATAAGGAAAAAGCCTATCAGCAGAGTAAGGAGACTACAAAAGTCAAACCTGTGTCCTCCCCTCCTTTTCTCCCCAGCAACAGGTAATACAGGGTCATCCAGAGACTGCTCAGAATGTTTACTGTTTCCTCAAATCTGTGTTACAGGAAGCACAGCTCTGGTAAGTAATGAACCTTCAGTAATTACTTGATAACGGCTGAAAGGTTCCCGTGGTTTTGGGTTGGTTTTTTTTTTTTCTTTAACAGCTTCAGGCTTAATTGCCACATTCTCCACAAGCTGAAAAAGGGATCTTCACAGAACTGCTAACAGAATCATGGCATTTTTGAAACACTTAGCTGTTCCTGTGATCTTGCTATATTACAATTCATGTGGGTTTAATAAAGAATTGCACTAGTGCAATTTTTCTATCTGGCAAGATGCTATGCAGTTAGAATTAATGTTGCCACTAAAACCAGCCCTGGAGCTGGAATGATTTCCAGAGCTCCTGAGCCCTATTCCTCTTTCTGAGGTGGGAAGCTCGTAACAGAAAACCTCAGCCCTCACGTTATTCCTGTATACAGCAGGGCTTTGACAGCACCTGAAAGGACTGCTTGGTGAATGTGAGTGTGTCACCATTCCAAGGAGTGCCAGCCAGGCATCCAGGGCAGCAGGACTGAGAACCAAAGGGTATCCCACTGTAGGATTTTCTCCATCTTTGCCCACAGACAGGGAGGGCTGTGAATAGTTGCTGTTTTCGTTAAATGTGTGTTTTCTGGTCTCCAGGAGAAAGGTCAAGGCTGTACAGTGCCACACGCCAGACTGAAAGTAGCCTGGACCCTGGAAGAAGCATTCCTTGTGTGGTACCCTTCCTGAGTTAACTTACTGGTTTTCAGATGACAGAGGCAACGTGATTACCCCATTGCTGTCCTGCTCCTGATAGCCAAAGTAGTTCATGTGAAGCTGGTTTAGGTGTCTATATGTGGTATGGGGTTGTGCTCTGTAAACATGGACATTAAGACTAACGGATGCTTACTCTTCCCAGCAGGAAAAACCAGCACCTATCAATTCTTGTCCTGCTCCTGCAAGCTTCTCTGCTGCAAGCTGTGTTGCAGCTCCAGGTACAAAGTCCTACATCCCACAATATTATGACATCCAGTTTGTTTCTTAAAGTCCAATTCTTAAATGAGGAACTTTTGTTTGGAAGGGTGAGGGTTTTCTCTCTTGTGACTAAGGAGAAAAATTTCAAAAAATTACTCAGGAGAAACCCCATGGTTCAAAACCATCAAAGAAGTGTAGCTGAACCTGTGGTTTCTGAACATAAAGGCAGCATCAGCACTTTTTGTCCAAAAAATACAGTTCACTTGCTTACTTTTTCAGCCTTTGCTCTGTCACAGCAAAGGGAGTCTGTCTTCCATTAAGCACTGTAAGCACACACCTACATCAATCACAAAATACGTGCTAATTTAGTGTGCTTAAGAAGAAAGGTCAGGTCAGAATGAAGTGACTTATTGCAGTTCTGCATACACAAGAGACTGGTGTGTTTTAAAAACAGCCCCTTCTGCCATAGTCAGGGTTCAAAATGAACATTTAAATCAGGAAAATGTCTTGCTTTATATCCTGGACATAGCTGCACTTTGATCTCTGGTGTGTTACCAGGCATCTCTAGCATGCTAGCCAGGCATCAGTTTGTTGTTGTGTTGAGCTGGTTCATCTCCCTAGTTCAGAGGGGATTCCCCACCATAGATCCAGTGGCACAGCAGGAACCTCCCAGGCCATTCTCCCAATGTGCTTCCTCGAATCCAACCACCACCAAATTCATAATCCGCACAGGCGGCAGAGACACAGAGACCATCCTTTCTGATGCAGCGCCCTCATTTCCTTCCAGTTTTCAAGAGGTTAAGCTCTCATTTTCATGTTCCTTCCCAAAAGGCCAACAGAAACAGAAGCTGGCTGGACTGTGGCTTCCAGCATTTCCTAAAGTCTACTTTTTCCAGACTGGATAGATTTAGCAAACCTACCTTGCAGCTGTCATAAATATATGAAAGATCTTTCTAGTGCTGGAAAGGAGTCTTCTGGTGCAAATATCTTACAACAAATCCTGAAGTTTCTGTGTAGTTTGAATTCATGTGAAGAGAATGGCAATATAGTTATAGAATTCTCTTAATCACAGTTAAATCAATGAAGGACTTGCCTGACTTTTAGTTTTGTATCTGGCTGTCTAACTCTTCTAGAATCCTATCTCATTTAGAGTGGTAAAAGGGAAAAAAGAAAAATAGGCGAAAAATAAAGATACTGGATTCCTTGTACCAGCACTTATATATAGGATTGCAAAGCCTTTGAATTTTGAGGGATTATAAAGATTTAAATAATGCCCAACCAATTGTTCTTCACAGATTAATAAGAGATTTCATGCATTTTATTGCACTCTGATTTCACACCGTTTGTAAACCAGGGCAGGTTGTGTGTTTAAAAAACTGGAACACCTAAGTAATATAAAATGTTTTTCAAGTTTCCAGTCACATGAACTGAGAATATAAAAAACTTTCCAAAAGGGCCTACCCTTGATCTAGTTTGTTGTAAGAAAATGAGAAATAGAGCGCTTTAGGTGAAGGACTCTACACGTTCACACGCAGGGGCACAGTCGCTTCTGGCAGCCCAGGCAGCCTGAAGCTTCAGAGCAAGACAGAAATCACAACAGGGCCTAGGCATGGGAAATACTGAGGGTATTCATCAGATTGAACTAGTAATGTAATCTATGAAAGGCCTCACAGAAAGTGCATGCAAGAGCCGAAAGAAAAGTCTGCTTTCAGTTGTTTGCATCTCATTCCCATCAGTAGATGCTGCTGTCTCCTCTTGGTGGTATGTGCTCTTGGTTGACTGGTTCATTCATTGTACTTGCATTTAGTATTTTTTTGTCTGTTTTCTTAGTGCAAGGTTTGGTCTCCTGTTCACGCAGAAACTTTTGACTTAGTGCTGGTGTTTTAAGTAGACTTAAAACAACTGGTGCTTCACACACTGCATTAAGGAAAAAGGTCAGGTTTGCCACAAATAGGAATGAAAGAACATATGTGGATCATAAATGCCTCCATAAAAAGCTGCTCTGTAAAAAAAAAAAAAAAAGTCTGTATCTATATATATCTTTATATATCTCACAGACTGAGGCAAAGAAAAGGCTCTGCCTCTTTCTGCCTACCTCTCCGTAAAATGCTTGCTGGAGAAGAAACTGTATGATGCATGAACAAATAAAAACAAATTAAAGAATATGTGCGGCGTTGTGGTGGGGTTGTGAGGTGTGTGGGTATATATATATATACACACACACCTTATATATATACCTTAGCCTTACACCCTTAGCCAGTGATGGTGTAAAACTGAGCTTACCTGTTTGTGTAGATACAGCTGGAACAACACAGTAGACCCTGCATGTTCCCTCATGTGATGCTGCAACACTTGGCAAGTAAGCGGAGAATTTTTATTTCAGCCATTTTATTTCTGCGATGTGCAGTTCTCATTGTCACCTCATCCTTACCAAAGGAGAGGGATCCAAGAGGGTCTTGGCTTCTGTTTTATCTCTGAGAAGTTTGACAGGAGTTCAGTTTCTCAAGATCAAAAGCTGCAGAAAGGACACAGCCTGACAGCACATGCTAGAGCATGGTACTTAGCAGCAACAGCATTAAATTTCATCAGTACCAATCATATAGGGAAGAGATGAAGGGATATTTTTTAATCTACCATGACAGAGCTGCTAATGACACCATGCTCTAAACATTCTGTTTTAAAATTAATTTTTAGATCCCTAGATTCACTGCATTTGTTGAAGACTTAGAAGCGAATGTTGGTGTTGCACAGCATCGCAAGGACTCCCTCTACACAAGATGGACTGAATTCACCCTCTGTGAGAAAGCTGGATCTGTTGGGCCTCTGACTGCTTTAGAGTAGGGAGAAGGAAGACGTACACTCAGACCTGCAAATCTTTGCAAATATAAAGCCTGCTTTGCTGTAAACCTGAGGGGCTGCGTGGAGTATAGATGTTTAAGGCACTGTCACACAGTTCACTGCATTTGTGTCAACCTACTCATATAGAGCTTTGCCTGGCTCCTGCCATCATCTCTGAGTCTGGGGTCTGTTAAGGGTATTTAAAACATTATCTTTTGGTTGACATCTCAGTGACTTCCACATCTTCTCCTCCTCTGTGCTCTCTGCAGGGGCCACAGCCTGCTTCCTCCCAGCCTGTGCTAATCCATTTCTTGCCACCCTGCCCCTGCTGTCCCTGCCTCAGCATGGGTCACTGCAGCCTGAGGTGACAAGAGTGGGACTGCTTCAAGTTCCGTTCACTGCAGACCTCATGTTACAAATGCTTCCTTGTGCGTGCTTCAAACTGTGGCCACAATAACCTCTTTAAAATCAAACATATGATGATGTAATAATAGTATTTCACTGCTTACATGACAAACGGACTGTTGCTGATGGCATTGGAGAATTCTGGAAAACCCCAGTCTGGCAGGTCAAGTCATCTTCTTGGGGACATCAATGGAAGATGCTGCAAGGAGAATAAATGAACATGCCATTGGCACCTTAGATGCCATTTCTCTGGTGATAGGCTTTAGAAGTGGGAATGCCAAAAATGTTTCTGCCACAACAGCTGAAAGGAAATATGCAGCAGGTCACGGAGAAGAATCAATGCCGATTGCAGCAGGACCTGAAGGCTCTGGTAATTAAATATAGCCTCAGGTACATAGTTTTATTATAAGTGAATAAGAGCTCTCTTGAATCTTAATCATAACACTTTGCAGTGAGATGGATACAGCACATCAATCTTCAGAGTCCATTTTTAAGAAATGCATAGAAATGAAAAACCTAGTCACAGTCCAGCCTGGTTAAACCTACACAATGAGACACCAGCATCACCAAACAGGTCTTCCCTGTCCAGACAGAGCACAGGACAGATGTGTTCTATTTATTTTCTGCACCCTTAGCAGAAAACCATCAATTTTATTAGCAGTGGTTTGTAAGATTAAGATAAAGACCACAATCAGAGCAGGTTGATAGGTTTTGGATGAAAGCTAGGTAAATGCCATGCCTGCACAACAGATGTGAAATTGTATCATGGCTTTAAAATTGTTTTCTCTGCAGCTAGTTCTAATATTTTTGAAGTGCATCCTTTTGCAAAGAACTGATGGTTTGTATTGTAGAGCAGAACCCATCATTTCAGTGTAAAATGATGGGAAATGTCTGCAGAAGCTTTTTTCCTTCTTCCAGTATTTTACTGCTTTTCCACTTTATTGAAAATGTACAGGACCAGAATCTCCTAGAGGTGTCTTACTTGGTCATGCAGAAAACTGTTTTTCCTTTGTTTCTTTCTATGCAGTTGCCTCCTAATTGTGACACAGCAAGTAAGTGGTGTAAAGCAGGTGTCCACACAACATCTAGGCAAGGCATCAGGAGGACAAAAGCTTTGAAAAGCATCTTTTTGCTTCATTAGGGAAGAGAGGTCTCACCAGTCTAGCACCACAACTAAGCAGAATTGGGATTCTTCATCCCTTTGCCTTTGCTGTCTATTCAGCGCTGCTGCACGCCGAAGGAGACGCAGCAGGGGGGTGTGCGGTGGTGTGGGAGCACGCATCCCATTACTGCCGCCTAAGAACTTACTGCTGCCCCGCTAAGCTATGATCACACCGGGAGAAGGCAGAGTGCTGAAAGAGGCATGACGATGGCTTTTGTGACACAGAAAGCCCATGCTGCCCCAGATGGTGCTTAAGGATGGCTACCAAGTACTTTTAAACTCTGTGGCAACTTTGCCTTTACCAGACCTGTGTGGGTGCTGGGCCTCCCCTTCTGGAGGTGAAAAAAACATTGACTTACCTTTTTGTGAAAGTGGGCTAAGGAATGGCATCTTTTTCAGGCAATCAAGGTGGGTTAAAGCCTAGGAAGCATTACAATAGCTCTGCTGCTGAGTGCTAGTCATTAAAATACACTGTTTGCAGGCAAGCTTATGCCAAAACACCTATTCCATTTGACATGTAAGTTACACCATTCCTTGTCAGTACTCCGTTCCATGGTTAGCCAATGACTTTTCCACTACAGTTACAGCTATTTACAGTACTATCTGAGAAGGTCTCAATTATCAAGCCACAAGGACTTTGCTGCTTGCACAGACTCTCTTTGACTGCTTATAAAATAAGATGTTGTAGAGCAACACCAGTGCAGTTATGTTCCATGGGCAGCAGTGGTGCTTGCCAGCATCTTCCTGAGTAGTGTTCAAAGAGTTATGGATGACCTGAAACATAGACTCATTTAAGTTGGAAGACCTTCAAGATCGAGTCCAACCATTAACCTGGCACTGCCAAGTCTACCATTAAACCATGTCCTTAGGTGCCACATCTACATGTCTTTTGAATATCTCTAGGGATGGTGACTCCACGCTGCACAGCCTGTTCCAATGCTTCACAACCCTTTCAGTGAAGAAATGTTTCCTCATATCCAATCTAAACCTCCCCTGGAGCAGCTTGAGGCTATTCCCTCTCGGGGTGTCTAGCTTTCAGGGACCTGAGCCCAGGCAGCCATACTCGGAAAAGGTGGCATGCTCTCAGTTTTCAAGCATGTATTCTCTGAGCGTAGCACCACAACAGAAGAAACCATCAGTATGTCTCATACACATATGGAAACTGGCAGAAGTGGGAAGAGTTTTCCCAGAGCATTCAAGGCCTTTTGTTAATTGCTTGTTTCTTTGTGCTGTTTTTATTATTGTTGCTTTGATTTGTTTTTCTGTAAAGAAGCAGACGTTATCAAACCAGGTGTGAAGGAGAAGGTAAGTAATGGGGACGCTGGAGTAAACTGTATAGGAATCAGGAATAGATAACTTGGGGTTTTTCTGCTTTCAGCCATGGTCCTTAACTTGCTTGGATGTTTTCTATTTCTCCTTTTCATTGCCTATAAATCAGCTGGTCCAATATGTTGATGTATTTGTTTACAAATAGATTTTAACTATGAAAAACGTAATCTGTTCCATGTATAATGTGTAAGCCCCATTGAAGCTGTAGTGGGTTTTCACGGCAAGGGTTTGGTAGTGGGGGGGCTGCAGAGGTGGCTTCTGTGAGAAGATGCCAGAAGCTTCCCCCATGTCCAGTGGAGCCAATGCCAGATGGCTCCGAGACAGATCCACTGCTGGACAAGGCTGAGCACATCAGAGGTGGTGGTAGCACCTCTTTGATAGCACATTAAGAAGGGAGGAGGGGGCGGCATCTGCACCAACGAGAGTGAGGAGTGAGACTATGTGAGTGAGACTATGTGAGAGCGACAACTCTGCAGACCCCCAGGTCAGTGCAGAAGGAGGCAGGAGGGGCTCCAGGTGCTGGAGCAGAGATCCCCCTGCAGCCTGTGGGGAAGCCCACGCTGAGTCAGGCTGTGCCCCTCAGCCCATGAGGGTCCACAGTGGAGCAGATCCCCACCTGCAGCCCGTGGAGGACCTCACACCAGAGCAGGTGGGTGCCCAAAGGAGGCTGTGACCCCTGGGAAGACCACGCTGGAGCAGGTTTGCTGGCAGGACTTGTGACCCTGAGGGGGACCCACGCTGGAGCAGCCTGTGCCTGAGAGGCTGCAGCCCATCGAAGGGACCCATGTTTGGAACAGTGTGTGAAGAACTGCAACCTGTGGGAAGGACTCACTTTGGAGAAGTGCTGGAGCAGGGGAATGGTGAGGAGGAAGGAGCGGCAGAAAGAATGTGCAATGAACTGACTGTAACCCCCATTCCCTGTCCCCCTGCCCCACTTGGGGGAAGGACACAGAGAAATCAGGAATTAAGTCAAGCCAGGAAAGATGTTTTTTCTGACCTGAATGGTAATAAATTAAACTAATTTTCCCAATGTTGTGTCTGTTTTGCCTGTGACAGTAATTGCTGAGTGATCTCCCTGTCCTTATCTCGACCCGCAAGCCTTTCATTATGTTTTCTCTCCCCTGCCCAGTTGAGGAGGAGAGTGGCAGAGTGGTTTTGGCACCTGCCATTCAGCTAGGGTCAAACCACCACAGAGGCTTAAAAAGGAAATTATGAAAGAGGCGTCTTTCCCATGTACATTTGATAGACATTTCAAATGTAAACTTCCTGTCCTTGAAATTTTACTCTCCAAGCACTGATAGAAACCCCGAGATAAATGAAGCTGTGAATTTAGGGGATTTTTTTCAAATGCAGGCCTTTAAAAGTGTTTGGATAATGGATGATCAGTTTTAGGAAGACTGCTCATAGGCAGCCCTTGAATTACGAAAGAATTGGTTACAGTGATTTTGAAAAGAAACTTGAAAAGGACTAGGTGATTGTATGGAAATAGGCTTCATCTAGCTGTAATGCATGCAGTATTCAAGAAGTGCATGTAGGAATTTTTATTAGGCTGTCTTCATTTCTGGTTTCTTTCTGCTGTTGAGGGGAACAGCTGTGTGAGCTAGTGGGGAAAGGGTATGTTAATCTTCCTGGATTTCATAATCAAATGACCCATGGCTGCCACAGCATCAGCTAAACCCTATCTGTGAAAGAGGGGATATCAAAGGAAGTACGTGTCATTTCAAGGGATTATTAATTACACTTAAACTAAGGCTTGAATGACCAACCATGTCTATGTAAATTTCTGTTTAGATGGCTGAATGTCTTTCAGGGTATAAAACTCTCCAATTATGCATTTTCAAGATCAAAATATCAAGGTGTTAAGCTGAAAGCAGTAATTCCATGCCAGGGAACTGAACAAGATGCTGAGGATTGCCAACAGCCCCTTAATTTCATCGAAAGCTCTTACCACTGAATTTAAAATAAGTAGTGGTAGGAAAACAGATCTCCCTGCCAGATTGCATTTCTTTGTTTGTCTGACCATTGCCTAGATCTTCAAATAAACCTCTAAGCTTTAAAACCTTATAATCATCAACCCGATGGATGTGTTAGTCTAGAGGCACATCTGGACACAAACTGAGGTTGAGCTCTGTTCCAGAAAGGGCATAGACTATGTCTGAGGTCTCAGTCCTAGCCTGAGGGTTTTCCAAGAGAGGCCTCAAGACTGCGAGTATGGTTACATTTCCCTTCCATCTAAACTGGTGAAGGACCTGGGGGCTGCATCAGGCCCTGCAGATTCCTCAGCATGCCAGCTCGTTAGCATCCTGCCAGCTTAGAAGCTGCCAAGCACACCAGGATGGGCTGCCCACAGGCAGCCAGCGGGCACTCACGTCAGCAGCCAGTGGGCTGCCCTTCAGCCCCTGCACAGGGAAAGTGCGAGCAGCAGCAGAGGCTCCCAAAGCCTTTTGCTAAGAGCAGAGAGTGCAGCCACTCTACTGACCTAAGAAGGGAGCAAATGTGTGTCAAAGCACTGTGCTTGCATGAGGGTGCTTCTCTGACACAAGGTCTTTGTGTCTAAACAAAACCCTCTGATACTGGGACATCGATGTGGTAATGAACAGCCTGAGTCCCGAAGAAAGACTGCAAAGGGAAAGGAAGATCCATAAGTGGTCCTCCAGAGAAAGGGGCATAACTTTCACCTCCTCTTGCCTTTTTACTGGACAAAATCTGCGATTCTTCTCTTAGCAGTCTTCAGCACCTTGGATGTTCTTCTGGCAAAGTGTAAATTTCAAACTTGGTTTGGATCCCTTTCATTTTTATCTAAAGCCTTTGTTCCCACAAATACCACTTTTTTTTTTTTTTTTTCAGAAACAACAGTAAATTATTAAAGCCAAGTTAGCTTTAATGAAATTTATCTATAAATCTCTGAAAAAGTTTTATTATTTTCTAACAGGCACAACCGACCTTACAAAGACTCGGAGTTTTAAGCATAATTGATGCAGGAATAAGAGCAAACTACTTCAAGAATTGCCTGGTTGTTTTAAAGACATTGAGTTAATTAGAGACATATTCTTCTTAGTGGTGGTTCATTAAAAGATCCTTGATGCAACTGAAATGTTAATTTTAGCAGAAATGATCTAAGGGAGACAAAATATTAATTGATGCCTGTTTAATAGTTTTTAAATTAGATTTTCATTAGCAGAAACAATATCAAACTGCAGTGACTTTCACTAGATTTTTAAATGTTGACTACACAAGGATGGATTCCCTGATCACATTACTACTGCTGTCTTATTGCCATTCCCAGGATGCCTTCGTTTTTGCTCAAATCACAACTACTTTTTAAAGTACGTTAATTTTGCAGCCTGTGATTAGCAGGGCAAGGTGCTCTGTAAGAAACATTGGGGAGTGAATCAGGAATGGAGATGAGAAAGCCAGTATGTGCAGAAGCCAGGTATTGTTACTCACATTTTGCAAAAGGTATTTGTGGTCTATGGACACAGAAGGAGAAGCTAAGAAGACTGGGTCCACTCACTCTTAAGAAGAAAAGGCTCAGGGGACATCTCACAACTGTCTACAAATCTCTGATGGGAGGGTGTAAAGAAGATAGTAAAACTCTTCTAAGAAGTGAACATTAATGGGATGTGAGATGATGGATACAAGCCAGAATTAGAGAAAAACACAGAGTAGGAGCTTAGAGATGTTCTAAGATCTTCATCCTTGGAGATACTCAAATGCAACCAGGCATGACCCTGAGGAACCTGCCCTAGCTGGACCCACTTTGGGTGAGGGGATGGACCAGGTGGACTACAGAGGTCCCTCCGGATCCATTTGAGCCTGTGATCCCACGATTTACACTACAGAACAGGTAACGACTGTGCAGGGAGAACAGCCCAACAGGTTTCTCTGGTACTTCTGAGTCATGACTAACCAAAGAGACGGACCTCCCAAAGGGCAGACCTACTGTCGGTGACAAACAAGAGAGATTCCAGGCACAAAGATCTAGTACGTGACTTCTCGGGGATCCCACATTACACAATATCCTAATTACATGCCCAGGGGTATGTGTTCATTCACCTGTTACGGTCCCTGCCCATCTCTGCTGGAATTTAAACATCTGATCCTTGAATGTGCAAATCAAGGGGCTGATGTGGTTGTCAGCCAAAAAATAAAAAATAGGACAATGCAGTGATCTTTACTCACAAATTCAGGAGTGGTGATACTGTTTCAGTTCCTGTGGCCTTGGAAAAAGTTGGCAAGGTCTGAGAAAGCACTCTTGTAATGCAGTATTGAATGTGACATGCGCAGCAATGAGGTTTGTTTGTATTGCAAACATATTCTTAGTAGCTTATGTCTCCTCTGCTGCTGGATCGGAAAATAATCAATCCATGTAAGCTAGGAATACTACATCTGCCCTCAAGAATCTTCTCATTTTCAGCTTTCTTTAGAAATTCATATTAAACCAGAGGTTTATTAAAAGCAAAAAAAAAAGCAAATAGCTGATTCATCAGTCTTGTATCACTCAACTGAAGTTAGGGTTGTACCGCATCATTAATTCTCCTCTGTTACCACCATCTTCTCTTTCAGGACAGGGCACAAGCAGGCACTGCACATGACTGTGTTAAGAGCAGGCAGGAGCAAAAAAAACAGGTCTAACATTTACCTTTAATGGATGATTTTAATAGATTCAGAGGCCAGAGAGAGCATATGGCAACTAATGCTTTTGTAACACTCAACAGGGTACAGGATTGAAAGACAGTCAACTGTCCCTGAGGAAAGACTTGTATCCAAGTGGATTATTTTTCCCCATTTGAAAAACTATGGTCTAATTAAGTAACAGATGCAGATGGTGTAATTCAGACTGTGCCTGGTATTTGCAATTAGCAAAGGAGAAATGATGTTTGTTTCTAAATTGACATGAGTGTTGCAGGGGGGCAGTTTATTTTTCCTTTTCCTGTAGTGCTGTGCATTTTTAGGATTGCCACTCTTGACTGTCTGATCTTTCTCCGACAAGCCAAGCGAGCCACCTTGAGGGGTGGCAACAGGGGGAGGACGCAGACCCCAGACAATGAGTTCAGGTGGGGTCTGTCATGTGGTTCTGGCAGTTTTACTGTGCTTTGGTACAAGCTGTTGACAAGTTTAGCTGGGCAAAGCCTTTTGGAAAGCACAAAGGCCAGTGCTTGTGCTATACATATGGGATGTGCCCTCTTCACAGACATCAAGGTGGGGTGGTGTAACCAGCCCTCCCTTCCTGAGCTGCGAAGTTAGTCTGCCCTTGGCCAACAGGACAGGCTTCATGCATGGCAAGAACCTAAATTTTCAGCACAGATCTGCAGTGCTTGGCCCCAAAATTGGAGGGTGTGTGCCTACAGGGACATGTGTACAGCTGCAGCCTGGCCCCTGAGCTGTGCTGGCAGGGCTGGGCTGTGCTGGCAAACCAAGCACCTGCCTGGAGTGGAGTAACCAAATCAAACAAATACCATTTTCTGTTACCCTACCTGATTCCACAGCAGGAATCTCTGCCCAGCATCACCCATACCCCAGACCACACAGGTAAGTAAGACAGAGGTACCTGCGGACAGAAGCTTCACTCCTGTACTCTCTTCCTCACCTTCAAAGAGTGCTTTACCTTCTGCTGGTCAGCCTTACCTGAACACATTCCCTGTAATGGCACGATAACAAAACCAACATGGGGATTAGCTAGTTAAATCTCACTAAGCCCCAGTTAATGGTATACATGGGAATCAGGCAACATATACTTTTACTTTTGTTTATCGCTCCCAGTGTGTCTTATGTGGCAGTCCAAGTATTACATTTTGCTTTTATCTGCAAGAATATTTTTGCAACAGCCAACCCTGGGCATTGGACTGAAACTAGCAGCTGAAGAAATTACTTGCCATTAAAGAAAAAAGCTGTTTCTACACCACTAGTTAGTAGAGGAATTGATTCAGCCAGTTGGGGAAAAGTTTTCATCCGCTGGCATCAGAAGGTAAAGCTTCAGACTCGTCTGGTATTTTTCCACTAAGACTTCTGAACTCAGAGAATTCCATTTGCTGATCATTTTACCAGAAAATTATCACTTCTGAAGGAAAGTTATTTACTCTGACTGCTGTATGAGCAGCCGCAGCACAGACCAGGTGTGCACAAGAGCTATGAAAGAGTGCCATCTCCTGGGTCCTGGGCTGCTCTGGGAAATCGGCTTTTGCACATCCTGGCTCGCACACGCCGAAGGCAGCTGTGCAAAAGCCATTGTGTAATTAGTGTATAATGCTGATTCTAGAAGGAAGGCCTTTTGTTAATGTCATCGTTTAGTAGCCTGGTAGCTGGGCAGATAAGCTCCGAGGCTGTCTAATTTAGAAAAAAAAAAAAAAAAAAAAAGGAACCACTGTGTTAATACTGCATAAGCTTGAAGAATTGCAGCCATTATAATGCTCATGCAGCTGCTGTATTAGGGAGATATGTTGAACCGCAGGTGTGGGGAGCAGTTGTCACATAGCTCAACAGCCCACAAGCACTATGAAATGCCTGCAGCACCAACACTGACTGAGCTGCAGGGAAGCCAGGTGCCTGCAGCTTTTTTTTTTTTTTTGGAGCCTTTGGTTTTGGGGCTATTTAGAAGACTGCTCTTTTCATTTCTACTAGTTGGTAATCTCCTCCCATTTCACATGGCTCAAATGTCCTTTTTCTGTGAGTGGAAAGACACAGAGACCACTCACCCTCCTGTTAAGACTCCCCAGGTGACAGAGCCAAGTTGGGGAGGAGCAGTGTCATGACGAAATCTGTGGGTTTGTGATTTGCAAGGAACAACTGAGATCTTCCACCTTGTGCCTTAGCCCATACTTCTGGACTAGTGCAAAACAGCTGATGTTTTAATACCAGCCTTAAGAAAATGAAAAAAAAAAAAATCTAACCCAAAAAGAAGTATTATGTAATTAATTCCAGTTCCAGGGAGGGAGCTGCCCAATTTCCAGAGCAGTTAAGCTACACTTTTTCCTGCCTGTAATTTGTCCACTTTAGCTTGATCAGAGAAAGCTGTTTTCCATCTCCATAATTTTTAAAGTATACTGGTCTTCCTCTCATTGCAATTAGTCACATCATTACATCAAACTTTAATCACTTGCATAAAAACTATCAGGTGTCCAGTAAGCACAATTACATGTTTAATGCTTCAAAATCCATTCCCATCCTACCTAACCTGTCCATTCACTGAACAGTTGTGATTTTGTCTTGACTGTCATGGTTTGACCCTAGTGGGCAACGCAGCCACACTCAGCTGCTCATTCACTCTCCCCCAGCGCGATGGTGGAGGAAATCTGAAGGAACTTAGAAGGGTGAAGCTGAGAAAACTCACTGGGCTGAGACAAAGGCAGTTTCATGGATAAAGCAAAAGCTGTGTGCACAAGAAAAGCTAAAGCAAGGAATTCACTCACCACTTCCCACGGGCAGGCAGGTGTTCAGCCAACCCCAGGACAGCCGGGCTCCATCATGCATAACAGTAACTTGGGAAAACAAACACCATCACTCCAAGTGTCCCCCGCTTCCTTCTTCTCACCACAGCTTTATATGCTGAGCATGACGCCGTATGGTACGGAATATCCCTTTGGTCAGTTGGGGTCAGCTGTCCCCACTGTGCCCCCTCCCAACCTCTTGTTCTCCCCCCAGCCAGCTCGCTGGTGGGGTGGGGTGAGGGGCAGAAAGACCCTGGCTCTGTGTGAGCACTGCTCAGCAGGAAGAAAAATGTCTCTGTGGTATCAACAAACCCAAAATGTAGCACCATATCAGGTATTATTAAGAAAATTAACTTGATCCCAACCAAAACCAGTCCATTGGACTATACTCAAATTTCTCTTTATCTAAATCTGCAGTAGAGGAAGTGTTGCAGGGGATTGCAGTTTTGCCTGCTTCTCTTTGTCTTTGAATTTTCCGAGACTTCCCTCCTACAAATGATAAAAGATCTTAATTTATTTGCTCTTTTTTCTATTGCTGTTTGTTCCCTTTTATCAGATTTTCCAATGCTTTTAAGATGCATGAAATAATAGAAAATAATCTGATAGACCTGCATATGCAATGGTTTTGATAACAACCTGGGAAGACTATTCTGTGTTTCTAAAATTATTCCATCTCTTCATTAAGAAATTCAGTTACAGTTCATTTGTCACTGCACTTAGCATTCAGGCCATGCCCATAATAAAAAACTTGCTCAGGATTCTTTATGTTCTGTGCTCTCACAGTCTGTGCTCTACCCTGCAGGTCCCAGAAATGCCACTAAAACATATAATGGAGTATTTAATTCTTAGAAGATATAAAACTAGCATAGATGAAATAGTATTATAGTCTTTTTTAATACACGGCAATGCCTAATAATAATAAAAAAAATAAGCATACCTCTATTGATCAATATATATTGGACATACATTTTGAGTACAGTCTGATTGAAATTTGCCAGGACAGAAGTAAAATGCCTTTTCATTTTCAATACTGAAAGCAACATCAAAAAATCTGAGTAGGTACTACATCCTGCCTCTGTCAAACCAGCTGGCAAGATCCTCGGTTTCCACAGGACAATATTTCAATTTATTCCTGGCCCATACCAAGAAGTCAATAGCATTTACAATCCAGTCCAATACCTTACAGTCAGTGCTTGGTTCCTAGACAAACTATTTGGGCTTCTTAATATAAGACCTGTCAAACACTCTCCACTCTTGCAGTACTATGTTACGTGCCCATGCTCCCACTTTTTTATTCTTCTGAGAATGGTGCGAGTGACTTAACTGTGAGAAATAATACAGAAAGTAATCTAACTAATACTGATGAAATGTATCCCAGTTAGGTTCCTAAATACCTACAAAGACTTGTCCTATGGTGTTTTCTACTGTGCCATCTCTCTCTTGATTGATCTCTAAAATATATTGCTCTGTTTAGCTACTAGTCAGTTTTATTGGTGGCTCTGTAGAGGTTTGTGATGGAAATACTAAGATTGATACGAATGCAGTATGAGTGAAAATCTTTGTGTTTAAGCAGCAGAAGAAGCAGCAGAGCAAAGATTTTAAAAAGGTCTGTAATGGTAAGAAAAGACAGCATGCTTGGCATATCACTCCCAGAACACAGTTTCCAGCAGTAAAATGGAGGCATGCATTGTCGTGCCAAGCCCAGAAGATCTGCATTATGAGAAGACCCCAGCCCGCTGTACTCTCCAGCAGACCTTGCATCCTAAAGCAGGAGGGTGGCACCAACATGGCAACAGGTCACATATACCCTTTCCTGTTAGCCTAGCTGGAGGTCAGATGTATTTTCCAAGGGAGAACAGAGAATGGGCAGTAAGCCTGCTTGCTTACAGCCCTTGAAGCCAGCACCGTGCTGAGACTAGGGACTGCTCCATAAGAGCTGATGGGTCCTAAGGGATATAACAGGTCTGTCCAAACTATCGTTTGTTGCCACTAGTCAAAAGGAACTCCAGAGATGGACTCATGAGGACCTGACAGCCAGTCCTGCCCTCTGAGCACAGTCCACTTGCACACATATGTCTTGGCACTCATGAGCATGGGGGTGTAGGAGTTGTGCGAGAGGAGTGCAGATGCATAAACACCACTTAATTAGGGATCTTGTAAATAAATATCATCTTCCGTTCTATACCATCTCACACTGATGTTTTTCACACAATCCTCCCTACAGTTTATAACTTGTTTCATACTAGTGTTACTGGTTACCAAATACAGTAGGTGGTGAAGAATAAGCCCTTGACTGAAGTTACTAATCAGAGCATCTGAAGAGCTGCTCTGCATTTGTGTGGATTTTGTGTGCTGATGGCTTGGAAAGGAGTGCCTGTATGGACACAGCTGGGGACAGGAGCCTTCCACAGCATCACTTAGGGATGCTGCACAGTGGGAGAGCAGTAGGTGTGTGTCTCCAGAGGTTGTTATGGTGGAGGATCCTGTGACAGAACAGCAACAATCATAGGACAACTCAAGGGGTGATGTTAGAGCAAACACCAAGAAACGTGGAGGAAAAGGGAGGAGAGCGTTGCACATATGTGGTGGAGGACAAAAAGAATAAGGAGGTAAGGAGGTGAAGGAGGTGAAGGAGGTGAAGGAAGTGAAGGAGATGAGGAATCCAAGGATACAAGCAAATATATCACATGAAGAGTAAAAATATAAAGACTGTGAGAGGAAGAAGAAAAATAACCTGGCATAATATAAGATAGAAATTTGGAGAAGGACAAAGCATAAGAAGACTATGGGAAAACTTAAGTAGCATATGGCTAATAGAAGAAGTGCAGTTTGTGGCTCTTTTATGAGGCCTATCCATTTCACAGGAAAGTAGGCAAAGTGAAATAGAAAATAACATCTCAACCTGTGTAGGTCATCAGCTCCATGGAGGATGTTGGAGGTTTTATGCATTTATTGCTGTTGAATTATGAGGCTGAGTTGATAATTTTGAACTTAGAAAAGTAGGAGAAAAATAAAAACTCTGGATGATTTATTCTTTAAAATAGGTGACAGTTCTGGGAGGGAGGAGGAGAACCTTGGTCTCTGGGGGGTCAGGGTTTACAAATCTATGGTTTTCCCTCAGTATGTGCAGTGAACCACAAGAATAATCCTCCATCTAAACTAGGTAAATGGCCAGGACAGGGGGGAGGTCCATCAGCCCTCACTCAGCTAGTTTCAAGCTACAGGTAGAAAGACACTGACGAGGAGGAGGACCACAAGACTTTCCCTCAACATAGCATCAGCCCCGTTGTGCTGCAATGCACAGCACTGGGACAGGCAAAACCAAAGCAAGTCGAGGCATCAGATAGTACTTGCTCCCAGAGATGCTGCCAGGGAGCTCAGAAAGAGTCACCATGGCACATACCATCACCATCCTCCCACTCCGGGAGAGTCATGCTGGAGGCTTTCATAGATTCATAGAATCATAGAATGTTTTGGGCTGGAAGGGACCTTTAACATCATCACATTCCAGCCTCCCTACCATGGGGAGGGATACTTTTCACTAGATGAGGTTGCTCAAAGGCCCATCCAAGTTCTTGCCAGAAATTCTGTCCTGGTTTTGTCTAAGATCAAGTTAATTTTCTTCCTAGTAGCTGGTACAATGCTGTGTTTTGGATTTAGGATGAGAATAATGCTGATCACACACTGATGCTTTTAGTTGTTGCTAAGTAATGTTTATATTGTCAAGGACTTTGTAGCCTATCAAGTCCTGCCAGAAAGAAGGCTGGAGAGGCACAAAAGGCTGGGAGGGACACAGCCAGAACAGCTGACCTAAACTGACCAAAGGGATATTCCATACCATAGGACATCATGCTCAGCATATAAATGTGGGGGCAGAAGAAGGAGCGGGGGAACATCTGGAGTGATGGCATTTGCCTTCCCAAGTCACCATTACGTGAGAGGGAGCTCGGCTGTCCTGGCGATGGCTGAACACCTGCCTGCCCATGGGAAGTGGTGAATTAATTCCTTCCTTTGCTTTTCTTGTGCACACGGCTTTTGCTTTACCCATTAAACTGTCTTTATCTCAGCCCAGTGAGTTTTCTCACTTTTACCCTTCTGATTTCCTTCCCCATCCCAACAGCGAGGAGTGAGTGAGTGGCTGTGTGGGGCTTAGTTGCCAGCCAGGGTTAAACCGTGACAACTTCAGAGAATAAAGTTACATCACCTACAAAAAGTCCCATGAGACTGGGAGACAGCTGTGTCCTGCCTTCCTGCCAGCTCCCCTGCAAGGTTTCTGAAGTGTTTGGACTTCTGTATGGTCAGTCCTGGCTCACCCAGGCTATGCCCTATTGGTCTGGCACTTGGGGAGATACCTGGCAGGAGGTAGGATATAGGTCCCCGTGGAGCAGCAGATGCTGTGGGAGCAGTGAGGTTCACAGGGTCATCTGCCTTCCAGTTTCCTTGCTATGCATCCTGGGCACCTGGGCACTTCGCTGTTCTAGGATCAAGTCTACTTCAAAAGTAAACTTGTTCTCAGACCTAAATTCTGTATCCTTCTAAAAGAACATCTCTAAAACCCAAAACAAACAAACAAAAACCAACAACAAAAAACCCACCACCACCCAAACAAACAAACAAAAAACAAAAAAAAAAAAGGGGGGAAAAAAAAAAAGTGTTTTCCCATTCAGAACAAAGTGTCAACAAAAGGTGTACCTTTTAACTAGCTCCACTAGAGATGTCAGCCAGGCTAACCATGTTCACATGCTTGCAGTGCCTGACTGAAAGGCTTTGTTATTGTCGTACTACAAACCTGTTCAAGTAGGAATAAAAGGTTAGTTCTTATTATTTTTTCATCAGGTAGGTACACTATAGGGCAGTGTTGTACTCTGTCCCCACAAAGTTGTTCATTGTTTCTGTGATTCATTCACACTGCATACACACATCAATATGGTGAAGGTATCCGCTACTTTGTCTAAAGCAGAGATACTTCCTTTGAACAGAAAACTCATTTCTTTCATAGTGGGCTTGAGGAATACTTGGGAAAGCTGATCCAAATTAACGGTGAGTGTAAAATTAAATTGGAATTTAAGCTGAGTGTAATATGCCATTCTCACACTGGTGCGATGCCCTCATTCCCCACTATGAAAATGAAGCAATTACTGCAGAGAAGCAAATCTTCAGAGGCTGAGGACTGCACAGTTAAACTTCATTAAACACCAGTTGAGGCTCTTCCTCAGAACTAAGGGAGTACATCCCCCTCTGCCCGAAGAGGTGCCACACAGCATGCCTCAGCTAGGCTAGCTATCCAGAAGCAATATTGCTGCACTCCTACAGCAGTTCACCTGTGCTGACGGAGGCTGCGTCTCAGTGAAGATAATCATCTGAGGCAGAGCTCCATCTTTATATGATTACACATCTTCCAGCTCCCAATTAAGCCTGGATACCCTGATGTGCCACTGTATTGCCCATGGTACTGACAGACCTAAGGTAGAATTCATTTAGTTTAGTGTAATACATTTTGAAAGTGACTTAACTAAGTATTGGGATGACTTCTACTCTGAAAGAAGAATATTTGCATAGGGATTCACTGAAATGGAACTAAATTTGCATGAACTTTTGAAAGACAAACTTTCTTAGGTGATCTCTGCTTATAAAAATCCCCATAACAAAACCAACTCTCTTTTTCTTTGGAGAGGGTAGAGATAGGAAAACACATCGAAGGGGAGTTAAAATGTACAGCTTCTACCTACCCATCTGCCTCTGACTGCCCACTACCTCCAAAACCAGAGAAAAAACCTGAGAAACTCTGTAAGATTTAAGAAAAAAAAAAAAAAAAAAGACTGGTGCAATGAAGGGGTAAAATGTTCAGGACTTTCAGGTTTTGCTGTTCACACTTTTGAGAAAAGGTACCTTCTGCTGCTCAACTTACACTTTCTCTATATTGCTTTCTTGTACCTTTGGGACAAAGGACTCAAGAAGTGTCGAGGGGTGAGGAAGAGAAAAGGCAGGGATTTATAGGCACGTACAGGAGAATAGCTTTTGACCCCTTCATAGTGCTGAAGGTGTTCCTTCCAGTCCTCTTTCTCTGTTAAGTACCTATGTAGGCACTGAGCTTTAGAGATTTAAACCAAACTCAGAGGTCTATGAGGTGGGGGAAGAGTAAGGGGAAGGCACTAAGACTCAGGCTGCCACGCGGAAAGCTGGAGAGATTTTACAAACCCTCACTCACAACTTTCACAGCTAGTATGTACAGAAGAAACCATGAGTAAGAGATAGTGAAGTACCTTGCACTGAGGCAAGATTCTTGAACTTGCACAAAAGCAGCTTCTTATCAATCTTTTTTTTCCCCAAAATAATTTGCCCTTCAGTTTTGGCAAATAAATCTTGGCTTTTTCTTTACCATTATTAATACTCCCTGTGTTGTTGAGAGGAGGGTGAGAGAGGAGGCAAGAACAATCAGTGTGAAATTAATGAACATGGAATGCATTGTCTGCCTCTGGGCAGTGCATAAAAATGAAGATGCATTCCTAGTAGGAGCTGGAGGCTGTTTGCTGCCAGTCCACAAAGGACCGAGGTGGATGGTTGGTGCTGCTGAGTACTGACCTCTGGGAAAAAGTTCCCTCCAGCCACCGCAAATCAGCACTTGTCCTGCAAGGAACAGTTAACAGAAGAAATGCAGTGCTCCAATAACCCCTGAAATTATACCAGTTATAATTCCTTTTGCTCTTTTAATGTAGTCTATGAAACAAATTGTTTGGAATTGTGATGGTAAAAGCCTTCAGACTAGATTGAGTTCTCCATAAAAGTTTACAATACAATTTACAACTAACTACAGCTACAAAATGCAAACAGCTCTTTCCTTCTACACCACTTTTTCCTCCTTTCATGGCCAGTGTGTCTGTCTTCAGGATATACTGGTGGATGCCTAGAAAGAGTTCATCTAGGTGCATGTATGCCTTCGGGCTAAATGATGGCTGTATTCTGACAGGGACCTAGGCAAAGATCCAAGTAGTGCAACAATAACCAGCGATTCATGAGTGAGTGATGTAAAATGCAATAAAGATTCAGAATCAAGTGACATAATTGATGTGGACATTGAATGAGGTGTTTAAAAGGCTTAATATACTGAAAGGTGAAGCTAGGAGATAAGAATGACTGAATCTTTTCCAGTAGGACGTTTGAGAAATTCTGTTACTGTTTGATATAGATCAACAAAAGGAAGGTGGATTGCTTTTGTTAAAGTGTATGCCTGCAAAAAAACCTTATGTTTAAAACTAAAAGTGTGTGGTATATGAACTTGGTGAAGCATTTTTCCAGAATGGCTTCTTGTCAGAAAACATGTTGATTTTGCAAATAAGTTAACCTTTCCATAAAAAAAAAAAAAAAAAAAAAAAGAGAAAAAGAAAAAGAAAACCAAAAACAAAAACAAAAACAAACTAGAAAGTGCAAGCAACCTTTCGCTGAGAATCTTGTTGAGATCCAGTTTATAGGAGAAGGGGACAGTCACACTCAGTAGTTTCATGATCAGAGAGAAGACCTACGTGTTTATACATGGAAACACCATGTGCAAGAACCCTTGCCTCTAGTTCTTTTTGGTGGGCAAACACTCTATTTCTTCTGCCTGAACTGAACTTTGTCTGAAAGGTAAAGAATCCCACCAGCCCTGAAATGAAATTGAATCACAAGATGCAATTTTTATTTGTAACAGCTTGCAGTTCCTTAACATAGGTTAAAAGATAATTAAAACTCTTGGTGCTTTCTTGGAATGCCTTAATTGAAGAAGTAGAAACCTGTTGCACACAGATTCAAAGGCTTCCATCCCTTTTCTCAAAGCTCAAGGTTTGCTCCTCTTGTTTTACTGCAGCAAGGCTAGTCCTTGGCTAGTTCCAGGCTACCACACATTCCTCTGTCTTTTCCTTCTAAAAACTATCGTCTGTGTAACTGTATTGAATAGCACCATCAAAAGCGATACGCAGGGCATGGCAATCCCTTCCTGTAGAAATGTGCCTCATTCACCCATCACTAAATTCCATCTCCTGAATCAACTAGCAGGGTCATAACATGAATGAGCTCCTTCACCCATGAAAAACTCTGCCTGTATGTATTATATTGTGGTACACACCATGATAATATCTCCCGCTGTCAACCAACATTTTCACAACCCCATAAAACCATTTGGGATTTGCTTTGACAGTGTGCTCTGGCCATAACAAGGTGCTGGCAGCCCTGGCATCACCACTGACTGAACAACCCAAGTGTCATGTCAGGAGTCTGAGAACACTCCCTGTGCTTCCTACACCAGAGGGGATGCTGTTAGTGATTCAGCGTGGACATAGAAGCTGGAATAATCTGTCATGTAACAAACATCTCCTCTAGCAGCAAGGTCTCTCCTCTCCAAGCACATAGATTAGTTATTGATTTCTGAATCTGGTTCTAGAGAAATGGCTGAGCCCTCAGCTGCGGGTCAGCAAAGCGCACCCAACAAAAGGTGCTCATCAAAAATGACTTTCCGAGGTGGTAGTGTCATGGGGACACCAAGACACTTACAATGATTAGTCCCTTCTTTACCTTACTACAGCCTCCCCCAACTCTGCCTGCCTTGAAAATCATCTCATATATACATATATGTGTGTGTATATCTATGTGTGTGCGCACATACATATGCGAGATGTCTCTCCATGGTTTTCACTATCTACAGACAGGTTTTGCTATCTTGTACATGCCCTCTGGGCCAGAGTCCACAGCCCACTGAGCAGTGTGCTTCAGAGACACAGGAGACTTAGACTGCAGCCCTTATTGTGAATCCCCTAATTTACAACTGTTGATTCACTCTCCTGGAGCTCCAGGGAAACAAATGTAGCCTTTCTCCTTCGGTAGACAAAGATATATTTAATATGACATAATGCAGGAAATAGCTTGTGAGAACCATTAGTCAAAAATAAGAGTATGAGTAGTTTATAGTTTTCCTTTACCTTCTAGAGGGAGCATACATCAACCTACCTATACTTAAACTAAGTGGTGATTACAGGATGAATATATTATAGAGGCATGAGACAATGATAAGCCAGCATTGTTTATTGGCAATAGATTAAAAGAAATGTTATGAATGCTAAATAGTCAACAAGAATGTTTTTTACCTCTGTAGACTAAGATGAAATGGCTTGATTATATCCAATTACCTTAAAAAAAAAGTTGCTTACTGTTGATGGAAATAACGAAAGGGGACCAGAACCCGTTTCCATTCCTCTGTCCTTGAACCTGTTTTCATGCAGAGGTTCTCATCTGCAGGTATCATCACCCATATTAATTGTTGAACTTAAGTAAGAGGCATAAGATTTCTGCCTAAATATATATTTTCTTCTTTTTAATCTCTTCAAAATGTTGGGTACCCCCGATTTTATATATCTACTTTTCTCCTTTTAGAATTGTTTTCATTTCCATTCTTTAGGCACATCACTATTTTTTAATATTTTCTACATATTGTTGTATCACCTGAATTTGCCAAATCAAAGCAGCAAAATTATTTTTTTCCTGACCTAAAAGTTTAGTCTCTGTGGGGTGATCTAATCCCTCACTCCCATTTGGGGGTCAGCATAGAACAAATATGTTCCAAAAAACTTGAAGTGTTGTAGATGACAAAATAATTTCTGTTTTAGCATCAGTTGTAATTATTGATCATTTATTCTCTGATTTTTACCTACACACATAAAAGCCTTTGAAGTCCAAGCAAGATACCAACAATCTGGAAAACAAATTTGTATTCTGCCATGTGTGTTCTTCCAGGTGGGGCTGACAGAGTTAATCTAGTTATGAACATATGTATTGATGCCTTTTTATACCTTATAATGAACCTTAACCACTGTTTAGAACCCTTACTCTATGTTATTACTCCAGGTTTATTTTATATCTTAAATGGGAATAAAATCAAGTAGTTTAAAAAAATCCTTTCTATGATTATACTTTCCACTTTAACACACACGCTCTAAAACTGCTCAGAGCAAATTAAAACAAACACAAACAGAGAAGTGAAGAAAAATTAGAACAGAAAGCTATAAACTAATTTTTAAAACTCCATTAGGAAAGCAGTTCAGGAAAAGCCAGAGGGGTCTCATGTTAGCTGACAGTGATAAGAGGAATGGAGTATATTGAGAACAAGACATTATATAGTAGAAGTCAGAGAGTCAGCTTGAGGGGTAGGAAACTCATTTATTCTCCAACAAATGTGCAGTGATTATAAAATATAAGCATGCTTATTTTTCCAATAAGTTATCTTATTAGCATCTAATGCTTCACATGAATCCCAGGTTACTAAATTATCACATCGCTTCCTTCATTGTTCAATAGCTCAAATCTTTCCCATTTTCTTCTTGTGTGTCAACATTCATGACAGCTGTAAAATGACCTTTAGATAAGATGAGAAGACGTTGTCACTGATGTGTGATTGCACATGTACCCATGTACACAGGTACACACTTAGCACTTTGGCATGTATTTTTAGCAGCCCTGGATTTTAATTAAGAGTGAAGAACTCTTGAGAGAGTGGGTCACAATCTGCTTGTTACAGCAATTTATTGACCTGATTGTCAGCATACCAGGTATTAGCCATAAGTACCAAGAAGGCAGAACTTGATTCTTCCTATTGTCTGTGCCGAATTGTCAATGGGATACAATATAACAACAATATAAACATCATTTTCAGCTGCCTCCTAGAGTGAAATTACATGACACAAAAACCACCAAGAGCTGGGCCGCTGCAGTGGGTGGACCCTGGCCAGACACCAGGTGCCCACCAAAGCCACTCCGTCACTCGCCTCCTCAGCCAGATGGGGAGAGAAAATATGACAAAAGGTTCATGGGTCGAGGTGAGGACAGGGAAATCACTCAGCGATCACCCTCACGGGCAAAATGGACTCTACTTGGGGAAAAAAAATAATGTAATTTATTACCAGTCAATCAAAGCAGGGTAGTGAGAAATAAAACCAAATCTTGGAAACACCTTACTCCCACCCCTTCTTTCTTCCTGGGCTCAACTTTACTCCCAAATTCTCTACCTCCCCCAAACAACACAGGGGGACAGACAATGGGGGTTGGGGTCCATCACATGCTGTCTCTGCCGTACCTTCTTCCTCAGAGGGAGAACTTCTCACACTCTTCCCCTGCTCCAGCCTGGGGTCCCTCCCATGGGAGAGAGTCCTCCATGAACTTCTGCAACGTGAGTCCTTCGCACAGGCTGTAGTTCTTCACAAACTGTTCCAGCGTGTGTCCCTTCCACGGGGTGCAGCCCCTCGGGCACAGGCTGCTCCAGCGTAGGTCCCCTGGGGGGGTCACAAGCCCGGCCAGCAAACCTGCTCCAGCCTGGGCTCCTCTCTCCATGGGGCCACGGGTCCTACCAGGAGCCTGCTCCAGTGTGGGCTGCTCACAGGGTCACAGTCACCTCCTTTGGGCTCCCACCTGCTCTGGGGTGAGGTCCTCCGTGGGATACAGGTGGATATCTGCTCCACTGTGGACCTCCGTGGGCTGCAGGGGGACAGCCTGACTCACCGCAGCCTTTGCCACAGGCTGCAGCGCCTGGAGCACCTCCTGCCTCCTTCTGCACTGACCTGGGTGTGTGCAGGGCTGTTGCTCTCACATAGATCCACTTCTCCTTTTGGTTGCAGTTTCTGTTCATGGGGTTTTTTTCCCTTTCTTAAATGCGTTACCATAGGGGGCCTTCCACTATTGCTGATGAGCTTGGCCATAGCCAGCAGCAGTTCCATCTTGGAGCCTGTTGGTATTAGATCTACTAGGCATAGGGGAAGCTTCTGGCAGCTTCTTACAGACGTCATCTCTGTAGCCCCCCACTACCAAAACCTTTCCGTGCAAACCAAATACAGTCACAAAGACCCACCACCGGCTCAGTAACCCTTGAAAATTATCAGCACAGAATGGACTGCTGATCAACCTGTGCCACCTGGTAGTGTCATTGCCTGAACACATTTATTCCCCAAAAAGGATAAAGGTTAAAGGAGTGTCTGATGAAACTGGTTCTCAGCAGAATCATGCGTCTTCCTCCAGACCATTGAATGTGATAAATGAGAGCATGTCAAGTAACAGAAAGAGCAAGGTTGAATATATCCTTCAGTTTTATTTCTCTAATGGAGTAATCAATGTGCAATTTTAAACAAGTACTTTCCCACTTGCTTTGCTGGAATAAGTAGGACTAGTAATAAAAGTCTTATTGAGATTAAGAATAAGGCTTTCAAAATTATTTAGAAGGCATTAAGTTCAGTGCTCCTGGGAAAAGGAGTATCTCTTTCCACAAAACAGCAGTTTTCACAATGTCCCTTTCCCCACCAAGCTGCACTGATAAATTCAGGGACTAGGGGCATGAAGTGTCAGATAAGGGGAGACAAATCTCTCTCTGCTCTTCACTGGTGGTGGATTTTGAGGGGACAGGTTACAATTCTGGTTGCACATATGTCCTGACACCGGCATTGCAACACAATCTATGAGGAAGACTAAGAGGTTTCAAGAAAAACTTACCTAAACCTTCCACTGTGACTTGTGGAAACCAGTTTCTTAAGAAAGTGTCACTTTTTGCCAACTTCTAATTTCATAGGAAAATAATGAAAAAATAACATTGAAGCTATCAAAATAAGAGTTTCAGTTTTGGTTTTAAACGTTTTTTTTTTTTCCTTTCAAAGTTGTTACAGGTTAATTATAGCAAAAAATAATTAACTTTAAATATAAATAAATAAATATATATAAGTAACTTTAAAATTAAACCAATTTGAAACTACCACAAAACATTTGTTTATCTAATGGAAATACATTTCTGCTGATGAAGCTGATATTTTATTTTTAAGTTATCCTTCCAGTTTCAGAGGAAGAGAGCCTTCTCTGGCAGTATCAAGGACTGAGAGCAGCAGTGTTCTTCCACATTCAGTTTTCCAGGGGAAGGATGGAAAGTTTGTTTATTTGAGTGTAGATTCAAATATAAGGCTCCCCTTTAGATCTAGTGATCTGCCATGTAGAACAACTTCAGTTGCCATTCCAGAACACTCTTCAATGTCCTGGACTGCAGCAATGATGGAAAAAGTAAATGTGCTCTACTGAAACGTTGATGTTGCTCACAGATGCACAGGAGGTAAAACTAGACTCATTTACAGCCTTTCCTTCCAGCTGTGAATTCAGCTGTTGCCAAGGGAGCTCTTGATAATTCTTGACATATTTTAGTTTTCATGCAACTTACAAAGCCTTTCTAAAAAGTCCTTTTAACAAAAGTAACATCTTAATGTAATTAATGGCAGTTTGATGCAGTCATCTAAAAGTGATGGTGTTAAAATATCTGCAAGCCATTCTCACATCTGAAGGAATATCACACTATAAATTAGAATAAGATTAATATTATAGTAAAATCATTTAAATAACAGGTTCAATGGCTGGTATTTTCTTCCACCTTAATCCAGAACCCTATAAAAACTGTATGTTCCTCAGTATGTAATGAATTTTTACTGCATTAAAACACTTTCTAATCAACTTGGGCTGCGTGATTTATCTGCTTGATATGCTTCCCAGTGCTTTAATACAGAGCAGTTATTTAAAATAACCTGAAACAATGCAAGCTTCCTTCTTATTTTTTATTTAGAAAATTGGTTTCTATTTCTTCCCCTCTCCATTCCTCTCACTTGCATTCACAGTGTAGAAAAGTTTACTTACTCAAGGCCTGAAAAAGTAGTTGGAAAGGTATTTCATTGCATTTACTTGAGACAATTCTAAAGTAATAGTAGTCATACTTGCACAGGAGGTCTTACATTAACGTTCAGTCTAGGGTACCTTAATTAAAACAATTTCGAAAGGACAATTTGGCTTACCCACTGATAATAACTCAACCTGTAAGTACCTTGGTTGAATCATTGCTGAAAGTTTATACCTCTTTGGATTAAAGTGAAGGCCTTGGGATATACTGGACAAGGAAGGCCAATAGCTATAAGCGTTAGAAATAAACATTTGAAAACTGTCATCATGATTTTGGTTTGTTTTTCTTTTTCAGGTTAAATGAATATCTCCAACAGGAAAGAGTAGAAGATTAATTTGAACAAATGTTGAGCTTCACCTCTCCTTTTTTCCTTTTGCACAAGTTGTTCAACATGATGGAATCCAATACAGCTGCTCCAGAGCAGACATTCTGTTCTGTGTAAAGGTCCCCTCAGAGGGGAGCATGCTTTCTTGTGGCTGCAGCCATTTCTTCTGTAGTATTGATGTCCTCCAGGTGACTCATGTATGAAGCTCCATGCGTCTATGTTAGATGATGTCCCTTCCATATGTCTATTGCAGATAATGAGAGTACTGGAAGCACTTGGCAATAAGAGATATATATTTAAAACTGCAGGGGACTTCCCCTGGCACGTGGTCTCAGCAAAACTCTGGAAGTGCAGTAGAGACCAGGAGAGCCTGGAGATGAGATTAGCTTTCAGGGAAAGGAAGACAAGGTATGGTGCTTAGTTTTTCTTACATCTACAAGTTATACTGAGAGTGATTAATGGGAAACCACTGACCTTCTACATATATCCTCTTCTGCTCTTCATTTTCCCTAGAGAATAGACAGCTAATTACTACAAATGACTTGGGAATAGAGCCATGAAAGGCTTTTAGTACTTATATCTTGTCTAAGTCCAAAGTTGTGATCCTTTAAAACCTGTCTCATCTGGTGCTGAAAGCCTGGAAGCATATATGCATATTTAGTACAGCATGCATATGAACACAAGCTAGATTTAGGTATTCCAAGCAGAAATAACGTTTCCAAGACTTGAAAGCCCAGATCCCATACTCTTGGCCCATGCTTGCATCCTCCTGGCACTCACAAGCTAGATACCCCTCTATCTGTGCCAGTGGAGGGGCCCAGTCTGCCAGATATCCATACACCATGTCAGCCTCGGATCATCACAACGCAGCACAGTGACAGTCAAGTGGAAGGGCCAGCGTGCAGGAACTGAGTTCTCCTGACATGGCCTGTGTTCTCCCCCTCCAAAACTCTCTAGCTACTAAATCATACACCTGCTAAAGCTTGCCAAACAATGAAGAATTTCAACAGACATATCTCCTTTCATGTCCAAAGCACATCTCAGATTGCAAAATACCCTGTAGCTTTATGGTTAGGACACTCTGGTTGGAGGGAAGATAAAAACAAGCACCAAAACCAACATCAAAATCATAAAAAAAGCCCCAAAACAAACCAAACAAAAAAAACCCAATACCCTGAATAACCTGAATACCTTTAAACCAACAACCTGAATACCTTTATTCTTATTGCCTTCGAGAAACAGATTAAGCCTTGATAATCCCACTGAGTTCTTATGGCAAATCTTGGCTAAGCACGTTCTTGGGGAGAAGGGAGGAGCAGAGGGGTGCATTCAATGCAAAACTGCCAGGTGGGGACTTGTGCCCAAGAGGTAGGTGCCTACATCCACAGTAGGTTGGGATTTAAGACTTATTTCTGTATTTCTGAGTGGCAATATAAATTTCTCATTGTTCAACATGCTAGTTCCTGGTTATCTCCCTGTGAGACCCCTCATTTTTCCACTCTTCTGCTTTATGGAGTAGTGCACCCCGTTGTGGTGGTCAGGCATGTAAAAATCCAGGTAGCAGAGCACACTGCCCTCAGGCACTCCCATTTTCTCATGTTTTTCACTGCTGGTATTTTCACAAGAGGGGAAGTGAGGTGGAGACATAAGCTCCACTCACCCATGACCTTGGATGCAATTTGATTGAAGGTTATCTAACCAAACATAATCTCTTACGAACACAGACTCACAAAGCATTAGCTTGCTGTGATTGTTCAAATAGATGAGGAAAAGATAGAAAAGGAATTTTCTGAATTGAAACAAAGTTAGGAAAAAGACAAACAGAAAGGTCTTTTGTGTGGTGGTTCAAAAAATAATTCATCTTTAAAATGACTACATAAAAATAGAATACTTGGTTTCAAATCCAATGCATCTGGCCAGGTACTTCTGAAGGTTTTCTATGGCTTTGTGTGCCCGTAGCTGAAGAAACCATCGTGGCAGACTACAAAAGAGGGAGAAGGCACTATATGGTGGCATCGGCTAAATTTTTCATGGATAAAGTTACCTGCTGTCTACCTTGAGACATCCAATCCTTTTAAACAAAAAACCCAGGAGTAACTTTTCATATTGAACACAAGGCAGCTCTTCCCCTCGAGAAAACCTTTGCCAAAATCTTTCTGAGCCCTGTTTCCATCCTTTACCAAGTGTTGGCAGTGCACTCGCCAGCACCAAGACAGGCACCGGCACGTGCTGGAACAGGACCTACTGGGACATGTACGTGCCTGCATAGCAGAGACTTCACGGGCTATCCCCTACCTGGCAGAAGCAGGCGACCCAAGCTAAGTGTGAAAAGCGACACACAGCAAACAGTTATAAGGTCCTTTATAAGGTATTGTCCATTTTTTCCTGTTTTCCAGTATGTAAGTAGAATATTCTTATCTTGTTAGACACATCTTGATAACATAGAATCTGCATTATTCTTTTTTCGTACCATGTAATACCCTTAAATAAACCTCTCCTGTATGCACACGGATCAGTCTACAAGAAAAGTTTTCTTTAAGATCTCCACCAGCCAAGAAGCGTGAGGGACACCACAGACTGTATAAATAACATAAACCCCAGTGAAAAAAGACTAAACATGGGAGAATTTATTATCTTGATCCACAAGCTTCAGATAATTTATTTGGTGCAAACACCCACCCCACCACCCATCTGCCTGAAACTTCAGGAAGACCATGTTTGTTCCATGTTTCCAGGATAACTCCCCTGAACTGGAAAAGGGGGTTTCACACATTTCCTTGGCCAACAGTGTCTCATCTGCTGTGTCACAAGGCACTTGTCACCTGGGAAACTGAAAAAAAAACCCCACATTTTATTCCTTAAGCAAGATTTACACAACACATATCTAGTTCCACCTAACATACTTTGGTGACAGGGAAGAGAAGGGCATCACAATAAAGGCCAATAAAAAGACATTAAGACATCTGCAAGTGCAGTATTCTCTGACAAGCTTTTCTGACTAATATGCGGCTGAATTAATTCACACATGGATTCATCCACTTAATAAGGCAAGCAGCTATATGTGTCCTTTCATTGGGGATTATTGAAGGGTGCATTGTCATTGATAATAATTACGGCGTAACAAGGCAAGTGAGAAGCTCACAGTCATTCAGAGTGAAAAATGCCATCCCCAGCTCAAGAAGTAGGGGTAACTTTTCTAGTTACACTGTAGGTCAGCCCTTGGTGTAACTTACAAACCATGTCCCCACTGGGAGCTGCACAGCAGAGCTGGTCAGGCTTGCCTTCCAGAGTCCACATTTGGTTTTTAGCATTGTCATGAAAAGCTTTCTGGAGTGCCCAACCCTAAGCACTTCCTCTGCATGTTGTTTCCATGCCACCATGAGCTGTGGGACCTGAGCCACCCATCCCATTACTGGTGGGGAAGATGTCCATGGGCAGAGCCTCCCCAGCCATGGCACAAACAGAGGGAGGATGGCTCCTCACCTGGCATGAGTGTGCACGTCCTTGCATGCAGGGAAATGTGCGCACTGCCATAAACCTGCTACTCTGGGTACAAGGATCCTTTGGTGCTTTGACTAGGGATATGAGGAGATCTTTGGTTTTCCTCAGAAAATAAACCTTTTTCCCTGACCCCCATTTCCATGGGTAATGAAAACACTCTCCTGTGGATGGATGCTAGCCACTGAATTAACAGTGAATTATAAAATGTATTACTCAGATCAGAAACACTGATGTAATTTTGTCAACTTATATTTTTACATATGCAATTTGATCCAGTCTTCCTTGGGATAATCTCTTTCCAGAAGTTTCCCTACTTTTCTACTGTTTAGCCTGGAGGATGAATGAGTCAGGTGTCCAGAAGAGCACACCCTCCCTCTCCTCCTGCTGTTTCCTTGGGAGAAGGGGAGAAGTCTGAGTAACCCTGTCACCCTAAGGTCATGCAGGCAATGGTCTTTGCCAACAGAGGTCTAAGAGTAGCCACTTTACATAGAAAACTCAGTGGTTTTGTCTGCACTGCCTCTTAGCACTGTTCTGGAGGGAACCCAGCTGCTGGAGCCCCTGCACAGCCTGGGAGAGCAGCAGTGTCACAGGCTGGCCCCGCAGCGCTTGGTCACGTTGGTGGGCACAGCAAGCCCTGCTTGGGATGCTCTGAGCTGTGAGGCCTCTCTCCATGTCCCCACAAGGAAAGGGATGCACAGGAGGCTGCTTCAGGTGTGTGCTGCTTAGCAGAGATGAACCCTCTCCCAGATGCCTGATTCCAAGCAATAGGCTTGGTGTTTCCTGCGTGTAAAACCAGAAAGAGTAACAGAGCCGTACCTGGCAGGAAAATCAGATGGTGATGGTCAGAGGTTTGTAAGCAAATTGGAGGCTGCAATTTGCTGCACCATCCCTGAGGTCAGAGATCACATTTCTCCCAAAGCACGCAGTATTGATTGCTCCTCACCCCTCCAAATTCCAGAAGCTTGAGAAATACTTTTCATTGGTTACTAAAATAAGTAATTGACAGTTTCTGGGAAGGGAAGGGGAGAGAGCTTTGGGAAAACACATTCTTCTGAAAGCAGAAGCCAGGCAAATTGAACTTGAAATTGAAGTGCAATTAATCATCAGTGAGGCATTGCAACATAGAGATGTGGCAGATTCCCTGTCATTTGACATTTTCCCCCCTGTATTTCAAATCTCTCTGGAAGGAAAAATTTAGTGAAACCAAGTCAAGACTTTTCATGCAGGAGTTGTTGAGTAAACAATATGGCTTATACTGATAAATGACCACAGAATTTCTTTTGTAGATTTAGAAATTATTCTCTTTCTTAACGCAATACATAATATCCCACAAATATTTACTTTACAAATCAGAGGAGCATGTCAGAAAGGGGATATTTCTCCATCAGGGCTGAGTATGATGTGTGCATATTGTCGGTCAACTCAGAATTGCAGCCACGAATGTGTAAAGGACCCCAGACACTCATGCACTCTTGCTTCCTTTGTTAGCCTGAACCAAACATGTGGTTTGCAAGCTTTTTTTGGTCTTCAGACCCCTAAATACTTCGCATTAAGCTTCTCTGTAGTATACTGCAGCTTGCTCAGAAACTTTCCTCTTCCTAATTACCATATCTGTATGCTGTAGAAATAGTCATGGGAATGAATTTATGGATTTGAGAGTCCTGCAAACCACTACACCAAATTACCTTTTCCTGATCCCATGACTATTCTGAGTTCATGCCCTGTTATCCTGCTACTCTTCAAAGACTAAAGCCTTCACCAGGCATCCCCATCTGCCTGCATAACACAAAATTCATCCAAATCCTGTTGGATTCTTCAAAGTCCCAAAGTTTTGTTCACATAGCAAGGAATAGTTTGCACAGAGAAAAAAAAGTAATAACGTTCCAGTAAGCCTAAAGAAAGTAATCAGTTAATTTTATTCTGGTTGGAGGAAAAAAATCATTCTGCTTAACTCTGTGTCACATTTCCTATGTCTCGTTCCCCAACTCTATGAAAGACCTAGTGGGTACTTAGCATACTTTATTGTTACATTGTCTGTCTGCCTGATGTAAACAAAAATATGTCCACTAATGACTTTTTTGGCTTAATATAACTCCTAACAAGATAGTGATGCTCCCCTGCTGTCTTCTGCCGTATGCCAGGTTATTTATATCTGTGTAGGTGGTTGATATTTAAGGTGGCCAAGATGCAGTAAAAGCATAAAGCAATTAAAATAAATGTATCACGTCTCTCTCCCAGATTTTGCCAGAGAGCCAATGTTTAATGATGCTCAACATTATCTGACAGCCCTTCAACTTTCCTCTAATTAACTTGCAGCTCTTTGAATAAATCCTTTGAACACGGTGGGACTGACTATGAATGCAGTGTTTTGCATGCCACTTCAGAAGATGTTGACCTCCTTGGTGTGGCTGTGAGGCCAGGGCTTTTAGATTCTTTCTCCATTAATTGTTCTTTTCCTTGAGAGCTGCATTGATGCATTTCCCTGAATAGAAATTTCACTGTAGTTTTATGATAAGGCTTAACAGTGTATTGTATATGCTCCAGAATTCAAAATATTAATGTGTATCTTAATAAGCAGGTTTTCTTGTGTTTACCTGCTACAAGACATGTTCTCCCTTCCAAACAGTGGTCAAAATAATGGAGACCATCTTCAAAACCCAGCTGAAGTCTCTGGAATCCTCTTCTTTCCCAAATGTGTGTTATTCTCCCCTCTAACTAGAGCTAAATAAAACCCTTTGGATGATAATTTGAAAGACATCTAACAGGAGAATATTCATTCCTACTATCAAAGCTCACTTATTATTGACCAAAAAGCCCAGTGTCATATTTTGAGATCCCACTTTAGTTCATCCAGATTTAACATCTTGTCCTTGTGATGAAGAGTAGGTATGAAACAAGTCATGATCCCTTTCCTCCCTTCACTCCTCATCTTCTGTCATAGACTAGCTCATATATCCAAAGGGATGAAGCTGAAGGATTTAAATCCCCTTAGATGGAAGAGACAGCCCAGATCACCCTTATCATCAGGTATGGCTGCAGGGGGGTGTTGTGTTGGACAAAAGGGAAGATTATTTATCCCTGCTTCACCATATCCAATATGTAAAAACCTTCCTCATGGCAGAAGGATCATTTAGAGGAGACTACACCCAGTCAGTGTTCCCTGCAGAGCAATATTTTTTCTTCTTTGTAGTGGGTACTTCCCTTGGAATTTTGCATGTGGTGTAGAGGTCAAAAAAGAAAATATAGTGAAGATGGACTGAATCTCAGCAGATGCAGAGGGCTACTGATTTTCACTAGTGACAGCTGTACTTATCTTTGCTAATTATTTACATTTTAAGGTCAAGAATAATTGTGTACATACCTAAGAAGGTGGGGGTGCCCAAGGTGCTACATACTCTCCCAGCACGTGTCACTTCCTGTCACAGACAGGTGAGGCAGACTGTAAAACTGTTTGCTTAATGACTTGTTAACCATCAGTTATCAGTCATGATTCTTTTCAGTATAGTCCAAAAGCTACCCTCAAGGTTAGCTTTAATATGACAGAAAAGGAGCCCTGTTGCTAGGTCTTGCATAGTTGCCTGAAATCCCCTTTGACAACACATTTACCATAGTAATGATGCTTTATTAGTGTTTTGTCAGTTTGTGACCACTAATGTACATCATAGCCCTGTAGCTTGTTGTCTTTATGCTGGAAAAAAAACCCTCCACAGACATTTTCAGGTTCTTTCCGTGGTTGTTCCAGTCTCGTATTAGGACGCTGGTTAATAAGCCAAGCTTATACAGCCCTGCTTTTGCTTGTACAATTCATCCTACCTTGTCAGCTTGATTTGGCGCTGGAATACTCAAATTCTTGAGCAAACAGTTGCTCTTCTTAAGACTTACAACCTTCTGTATCATCAATATAAAGTGTTGATCTTCAGCTCTTCTTTTGGGTTCTTGGAGTATACCCTTCCAAGGAAATATTACTTTAATTATCATTCAACAGCTCACCATTAGTCACCATAAGTCACCATTAGTCTTCCCATTCAATACATTGGCAAGCTTCAGTCATTACTTTTTTTTCTAGAAATTGCTTTTGCCACACAAAAGGCACCTTTTTCTTCCTCCCTTTTTCTTATTTTTGGAAATGGACAACTTTGCCAGAGTCCCCTTTGATGTAGGTTATACTTTCCCCTACAACTTCACAGATAACAGTTCATGTGCAGGGCGAGAGAGCCCAGAAAGGGCAGAGAAGCAGAAACCGGACTAACAAAGTGAAATCCTGGGAAAGGAAACAGGCTTGATGTGAAGGAAGTTTTCCTAATGTGGAGGTCTATTGACTCACAGAAGTCTGCAAAGAAGGAGAAAAGCCCTGATAAATGACGCATTTAAAACTATTTAGGAGTAGAACTTACAGGGACTTTTTCTGATGAAAGGTGAAATGTGAACCACTGAAAGGCAAGATTTCTCACAAAAGAGCATCAGCTATGTTTGGTAAGTTGGAATTTCTACTCAGACATTGGTGGGAAAGGTGTACTATCAACCTCCTAATGGCCAACAGTTTTATGAGTAGGGTGCTTATCTGCACTGTGATTCCACCTTCCACAAACACAAGATATTGATACAGAGTCAAACAAGGCCAAGAGGAGGGAAGACACTGAAAAACTCGGACTTGAGGCTCAGGAAGTCAGAGAGAGCCTGATGGTAAGTCCTGGTCTGCATCAGGCAGAGCAAACAGAACAACAGAATGGAAAGGACCTCTGGAGGTGATCTGGTCCAACCTGTCTGCTCAAGCAAGCCACTTAGACCTGGTTGTCCAGGACCATGTCCAGATGGCTTTTGAATATCTCCAAGGGCAGAGACTCCACAGCCTCACTGAGCAGCCTGTGCCAGGCTCTGTGACCCACACAACAGAAGTATTAAAATTTGTATATTTGATATCGCTTTTCCAGCTTGCCACGGCTTTTCTAATGTCCCAGTAGAAAGGTTTCTTGTAGAAACAGTTTTCACCTATCTTCCATTTTGAGAAAAGTGCTTGAAAGCTACAAAAAAAAAAAAAATTACTCCTTGTTCTCAGAATGGCAAGGACAATTATGTCCAAGCAGTAGGATATGGGTGCTTCCTCCAAGAGCACCAAACTGCCGTTGGTGCACGTGTAGAGCCTGGGGATGAAAAGATAGGCCAAGGGATCAGGAAGGGCAAACTCTGCTTGAATGAGCACCTCTGCAACATATTCCAGAATAATCCTGTTTTCCCAGAAGTCTTTGGCTTCAGATACTGCTCCCTGGATTTTGATGGCATTGTCTTGTTCTTGGATGGGAGACTGGGTTGTGGAAGCTAAATATTAAATCAAATGAGTTGTCATGATACAGGATCCCATGAAACAGCTGCAGGGAGCAGAGGATTCTTGCCCTCCTATAGGCACGCTCAGACAGAGTAACTAATAACCTGTCATCCATGCCCAGTTGCATTGTGTGTGGAAAAATTGTATCAGAAATTTATGCTCACCTGAAGACATTTACATCCAACAGCCTGTATAACATTTGATATGAGTACATCAGCAGCAAGACAGCAAGACTGAAGAGGATGGGGCAACATCCCATAGCCATCTACAGCAAGAGCCTTTGTATTATTTTCACAATCCATATACCTGCTGCTCTTTCAGGGATGAACCCTGGAGTCATAAAATCTTTGAGTAAAGAACCCCAAATACAAGCTTCCTGGCAGAACCATCAAATACATTTGCATTCATATTCCAAATTTCTGAATTGCAAAACAGAGAGAAGATATTGAGGTGGCTGCCCTGCAGGAAGCCCTAAAATAGGAGCAGAGGGCAACATCCAGAAGAGGGGCTGTTGCCATTAGTACTAAACTTCCAGTTCTTTTGTCCTGGATGCATCCTGGGACTATGAGGTAAGAGAAAATGAACACTGAGGAGACCACACTGTTATTAAGAAATAATTCTGACTGTATGTGTTTGTTTAACTTATAACCTTTTGTTTCCTACCTGGCAATGAGAAGTTTGACCTTGAAGTCTCAATGTATAAATAATGCTTTTTTTTTGCTTTTTTTTTTTTTTTTTTTTTTTTAATATTAAGACTATTAATTGCATTAGTGGCAGAGCAGAGCAAATTATGGACCAACTGAGAAACATGTAATGGTCTGTTTTCACAAAAGCAGAGAAACCAAAAAGAGTAATGTCTGCAGGCAGTCTGCAGAAGCCTAACAACACAAGTATTTAAAGTGTTTCCTGATAAATTGCAAAGGGATCCTTTGAGGACTGCTATTAACAAGTGCAAATTTTGGAGAGAAATTCCCTTCTGCCTTTCCCTTAGTGGGGATTATCTAATGCATGTCCCACAGGAAGAGAAAGAAAAGAGGTCATCCTACCCTTTTGAACAACCCCCATGCATAACACTTGTATAGCCCAGAGATCACATCTCCAAAGGGTTTTACTTCAGCAGAGGAAATAATGTGACTCACAATCTGTCTTTGGTGATGATTTGTTCAAGAATCTCTTGCATGAATGGACATCTTACACAATCACAGCCCTTTTCTTACAAGAGATGTCCTTCAGAGAAGGTATTACCTAACAAGGTCTTCATCCCACAGAATGACTCAGATCTCAAACTGCTTACAGAGCCTAAACTTCCCAACAATTAGAACGTCACCTTCTTGTCTCTTATTGAGACAAGAAGGAATGGCAGCAAGAAAATATGGACACAGACCTGCTAAAACAATCAATGCATTTTATGTTCTACCTCCTCAGCCACTAAAGAATCTCCCCATGCAATTTCAAGTAACATCAAGGACAGTAATGTGGGGGAGGAAGGGCATATCAATCCTTTTTTTTTCCAGATTGTAGTTTTCTTCTTTTTGAAGATAGGTGCAATGTCAGCAAATCTCCAGTTAAATGACTTGATAGAGTCCTTGACAGAAGTCTTGCAACTTCACATGGTGAACCTTTCAGTCTATTAAGGTAAGGTGGTCTGCCCCCTTGACTTGAGGACACTAATCTCTCAGAGTACTGAGGTCAATGCAGAGATGGCAATTTTGATTTCTATGTTTTTGTTCTGTTAGCTTTTCCATCTTAGCTCCAGTTTTCTTCTTTGTCACCCAAGGATAAAAATAAAAGGAAAGCTATGGAAAAGTTTGCAGGCTTCTGCATTAAACTCTTTCAAAGCCTATCTGCTGGGGGAGTCTTCATGTATAATAGCCTTACTGGGTTTACAGACCATCTCTTGTGCCTTTCTGACATCTCAGCAGAGTGACAGAATGGTACAGAAACCCAAGCAATGCTTTTGGAGATTTAGAAAATGAGTTAGCCTGTGCAATAACTATCGAAACATTATTGTGAATGACTTCAATGTTAACTACTAGTTGAAATAGCATCTGATTGCTAAACTGGACTCAGTTTGAATCAAGAAGTCTGATGCATAGTTAAGGTTTATGGAAGGTGTATTGCTAGAGGACTTTACAGAACTACCATAGCCTGGTTTACAGTTGATTGCAGTAGTAGAAATCACTAGGATTTTAAGAGTATCCACTGTCTGTAGATGTGTTGATGATTATCAAGTGATATGTTACAGTCTGGATTTTAGAAACTAGGAACTGTTATGCTCAAAAGTCTTTTTTAAATGATTTGCTATTAGTATAACTGAAATGGTAACAGTAGAATCAATATTAGTCCAGACTTAGTTATTACAGGTAAAGAAAGAATAACAATACAATCAGAGCTGATACACAAACATTTCTTATTTTCCATCCCTTTTGAGGAATTATGCTGACCTTTTCCCTGCTCCTCCGGGCCCCAGCATAGGCGGTTTCATGCTGCTGCTGCTGGTGGGGTAGTTATAGCAAGTCATCAGCATTTAAAGGCTTTTTCTGGAAGAAGATGTTCACATTGATGGTTTCATCTTCCTCACCCTAGAATCCAGCTGGGGGCATTATAATATTTGCTAACATGTTTTACACCTTTACTTTTTACCCACAGACACCCAGTCAATCTGAAAAATCATTATTACAACTAAACCAAGTAAAACAAAGCTTCAAGCAGGCCACAAAATAGTCATACAGAGCAAGCCTGAGAAGCTGCAGTCCTGAGACCTTGCAAACTCACCAAAAACCTCCTGGCCTGTCACTAGGAGCAGCAATACCCTATTACATGCCATAAAATCAATACAAGCATATTTTTCAAATGAAAACTTCAGTGATGAACAGTTTGCCTCTGCTGGCTGCTATGCAGGCTTTGCTTTTCACTGGAAGCCTTTCTCAAGCAGATAGAGAAGTTTCCTTAAAATCTATTGCCTTGCACAGCACATTTGCAGTTCCCTGTCTTGCAAAATGTTATTCTGTACTGCTTTTAATGCTAGGTAAAAACTAACGGGGAGAATCCGAATGGCGTTGCCTGCTCTGGGAAGAGTTTGCAAATCCCTACAAACAAAAAAATACAAGCAGCATTCACTTCAGTTTCTGTCAAACTGCCCTTCAGGGCCAGAAACAGAGGTCAGGCTTACACTTATAAATCTACTTCCAATTAGTGCAGGTGTGAAATGAAGGCGTCATGCAGGTAATTGAATACCACTGTTGTGATTGTATGGAGAAATGTAAGCAAACTGTGGATGGTGGACCAAGCTCCTTCCCCTCTGGAAGCTACCCGTGCTAGCAGAATAAATCACAGAATCAGAAAATAACTGGAGGCTGGAGGGCACCCCTGGAAATCATCTAGCCTAACCCCATACTCAGGGCAGGATCAGCTAAAGCAGGTTGCTCAGGTCTACATCCAGTCAGGTTTTGAATGTTTCCAGGGATGGAGACTGCACAGCTTCCCTGGGCAACATGCACCAGCGCTCAGTCACAGAGTAAATTTTTTTCTTTATGTTTAAGTGGAACCTTCTGTGGTTTGGTTTGTGCTCACTGCCTCTTGTCCTGTTACTAGGCACTGCTGAAAAAAGCCTGGCTCTGTCTTCTTTACTTACCCCCATCAGGTATTTATAGACATGCATAAGATCCCCCACGAGCCTTCTCGTCTCCAGGTTAAGCAGCCCCAGCTCTCTCAGCCTCTCCTTGTACGAGAGCAGTTCCAGTCCCGTTATCACCTCTGTGGTCCTGTGCTGGACTCGCTGTAGCAGTGCTGTGACGCCCAGAGCTGAGCCCAGAACTCCAGCTGTGTCTCACCAGTGCTGAGCAAAGGGGAAGGATCACCTTCCCTGACCTGCTGGCAGTGCTCTGCCTAATGCTCCCAGGAGGCTGTTGCTGCCTTTGCTGTAAGGACACATTGCTGGCTGACGTTTAACTTGGTGTTAAAGGATCTCCTGAGTCTTTTCCTGCAAGAGTTTTGTGTCACTTGTAAACATGCTGAGGGTGCACTTTGCCCTCTTGTCCAGGTCATTGGCCCCAGTATCAATCCCTGCTATGTGCTATTAGCCACTAATCTTGTCATAAAAGGCTATCCCATTTGGGTAAGCAAGACATTCCCTTCATAAATCCATCCTGACTACACCAAATCATCTTCTTATCCTTCACGTGTCGGTCTGCAGAGAGCTGCTAGCAGCTGGAAAATAAAGGCTAGAAATGAGGGCTTCATTAACCTCATTTCAACCTTCAGGTGAAGAAGAATTTCCTTTCAGTTGCTTTTCCTAAACACTGGTGCCCATGGTGTGCTGGCCATCTGAGAAGGAGCAGCAAGCACCATTCCTTTGTGCTCTTTCTGCTGGCTCCCAAGCACAGTACAACAGAAACCCAACTTTTTTAAATGAGGACAAGACTTGTAAGGTAGGAGAGTGGGAATGACTGCAGAAAGAGATTGGATGGGGAAAGCTAAATCATAGGATGCTTGGAAGGAAATCAGGGCTGGAGGTCAGAGCATTGGGGGACCAGAATAAGGTGGAAAACCTAGGGAGAGAAAGAGTAAATCTGTATGGAGATGGAGGCTGAATATAGGAAAGGTGTGTGTGAGCAGGTGGGAGATTACTAAGGGAGGAAGAACCAGGGATGAGTTTAGTGATGGGGTCAAAGAAAGAAGGGCTTCAGGACATGCTGGACCACCAGGGAGGAACCCTTGAGCCACATCAACACTGAAAATGTGGTATGGCCTGAAACAGAGGTCAAACTAATGTAGTCTTCTGGGAATATTGGTTTGCATTTCACGACTGGTTTTCATTTCTCCAGTCACTGCCAATTGCAAGGGGAAAGGAGAAGCAAAGGGAGAAGCAAGGGAGGAGGGAAGAGAAGGAAGAAAGGGAAGAGAGAGGTGGCAGAAGAAGACACAGAGCTGGGAGCAGAGCTTACCATGTCCTGCTATCAGAAATAGCAGCTCCACCTCCACTGTTCTCTCCTTGTCCTTCTGGTCTTCTGGATTTCAGAGATGCTGTTAGTCCTGTCAGATGTATTTCTCATGGTACCTGGAATCTACAGTTCCTGGTGGAAGGGTGAGGTCCTGGTACAGGGTGTTGTAGGCTGTTCTGGAGATATAGGTCTTGCTTTGCCCTTATCAACTGCTCTGTACATGCTGCCAAGCAAGATACATAAACATGGCATTTCAATAGAAGCGATCATGATGCTTACATTCTCTGTATGTCTAGCTTGATGATTAATAACTTCCTCACAGATGCAACTGAAATGAAAACCAGCTGCATATTAAGTATTTACAGCGCTACACAATACAAAGAGCTGAGGTAAAAAAAAAAAAAAAAAAAAAAGATGCTGGATACCTCAAATGGGCATCCAAAATTAGGAATCTTGCTGTGACTTTGCTTCCTGATTGTACAGTGGGGACTCCTTGCTGGGGAATTGTAACAATGGATTGACTAATGCTCGTGTAGAAGACAGTCACGACAGTGATCAGCTGCAAAGAAAAGCACTGGAGGATCGTAATAACCTTAGCACCAGGGCATGGTTTGAATAGCCTACAAGGAATGAGTCAGGGTGCCAACATGCTGAGCAATGAGAGGGAACCACATTATTCCACACGCATCTGCAGTGATGATGCAGGGTCTAGAAGAAGGACAATTATCATACAGTTAAAGGCCATAGCAGGATTCATAGATCCAAGGAAACTGAACTGAGGCTGAAGGGGCAACATCACTCCTAGCATTGCCCAGCTTTTTAGTGATTCACCCTGAAGCCTTAGTTCTTGTGATTGTAATTAGTTGGTATGGGTTAGTAAAATATGCTCTAGAAAGTAGAAAAACGGAGAAATAATTTCAAATTGTTTCTTTTGCTTCATGCCTGTTAAAAAAAAAAAATAGACTTCAAGAGAGGAATAGGGGTTGTCAAACATCAGTGCTGCCTTTCCCAGTACTGTTCAAGTTAAGTCCAGTAAACTTCCCACCACTAACATCCAAAGCTACATCTTCTAAAGCTCGGTCCTCTCCCGAAGGCCAGCCCTAAGGGTGACAGAGTCCCGGTGCCCACATGGCTGCATGGATTAACCTGGCTGCTTGCCACAGCCTCTGATGGAGAAAGGCAGGAAGACATCAGCACGCCTGTTTAAAGTCCCACAGTCCCTCCCTTTCATTGTCCTTGGCCCACCTCTTGTCGTCCTTGTTATTTTGGCATCTGAAATATCCTAAGGATGTGCACACTCCATCCAATGCATGACCTCTGAAAGAGATGGAAGCATGCAGCATGCAGCATGCACATGCCATCCTTCTCCCCCATTAAATTTTGAACCCATCATGTTCCATGTATCATGATAACAGCAGGCCAGGCAGAGAAGCAAAACTATAGCTACGTCTCTACCAGGATATTATAGAACAAAATCCCCAGAAACACAAACTCAAAATCTCTTACTATGCTGTTACGCTGATAGAAAAGCAGCGTTCCTCAGAGGGGTTGGTTTGGGAGTTAGTGCAGGCCAGGAGGGACCAGTCTGAATTGCTGAGGCAGTCATTTTGTTCTGGAGGGGTTAATGGTAGGGGCCCGGCACTTTTCTTTGCTATTGGCCTCAGCGGCAGCAAACAGCCTCAGCGTATGTATTAGCACAGCTGTAGCTTTCTGTGTCAGCTTAGAGAACAAGGCTGCTGCCTAGCCATTGTTAAACACCAGAGAATCCACATAGGAGAAGTTAGCGCCTATTCCCCAGAGGGCTGACAAGAAACTCTAGCTGGAGTCTGACCTGTGAGATCCTTGGGTTAAGGATCTGTGTGCTAAAACTGAGAGAGCTTGTTCTCTGTGTTCATATAATATTCCCCCTTAAACCAGTTCACCATCCATGCAGAAAAACAGCTTTAAATCACATTCCTTTTATCGTATTACTGTGGGTTACCCCAGCAATGTGCTTGCGTGACCAAGCTCCACAGTTTCAGCTCTGCAGGTACACGCTTCACAGCATTCTCTGTGGTCAAGAAAAAGTGGTGCTAGTGGAAACAGTCATGCCAAGTGAACTTTGCATCTGAGGCCTTAGCCCTTAAACCTAAGGGTTTAAACATCCAAGTCAGCGTCCTGAACTGCATCTGGAGATCAGGTGAAGCCAGCCCTGCCTCAAAAGTAATGCTGCTATGTTCTCCCAGTGTCCGCTTTTTGCTGAACAATTGGGCAATTTGATTTTATAGCAGCTGGAGCTGGAGCTCTCTCCAAACAGCTGACTGTACTGCACAGAGCATTAATCCAAACTCCAGTCTTGAAGTCAAGATATCTCAGGTAAAAATCTGTGGTTTGCAGAAATAGCTAAAGCATTTGTACAAAGCAAAAATGACCAGCAAAGCCTCCAAGGTTTCCCTTTATAAACACAGGGCACAACGAGGGGAGGGTAGGAGGATGCATTATATTGCACTTATTAGCCTGGCGACATTCTTTGTTCCACACAAAGCTGTAGGAGAAATGGGCTTTTCTTCCTTTTTTCATTTGTTGTCATGTTTTTATTTCTTTTCTCTGGGAGAAGCATCATGTCCAATGGTTCATGAAACAAACCAGCCAAATTATTCTGATTCCTTTAATGACCACTTGGCACCCTTTCCTTGCTCACCCACCTACCGCATAAATAAGCTTATAAAAACTTTGGACTCTTTAGATAGGTAAGGACTGCGAACAACGTCCGATGATTCTCAGCTATACTAAGAATTACATCTACAATCTGACCATGCTGGTTCAGATGTGCATGGAGCTTCATTCTGCCTCTTTGGTGGGTGAGATTCAGGTAAATACTAACTTCGGTTCATACCCCACTTCCTCCTTAAGGGAAAGACACCCAGTCACAGTGGTCTGAAGGAAGCAAAAGCACTGTCCAGTCTGTTTCCTGATGTTGGCAATGGGTGGAGAGGAAACCAGGTTGTGCTGTGGCACCTGGGTGCTGTTCAGCTTCAGTAAAGCCAGATCAACCATGGGCTTCTTTTTCTCAATTATGAAACACTCACCAGAGAGGAATCCTTAAGTCCAGTTTCATCATGCACTGCATTTGCATATGGATGAAATGTTGCCCTGTAAGTGCAGATCTGTGAACCTAAACCCTCAGGTCATCCACACATCAGAGAAAGAGGTCCCCTGCAGTCATGCAAGCTGGCTATGAGACATCCAGGAGCTGGTGGTGCAATGAAGGCTACACTTATACACCTTGTACTGTGGAGTAACAGGGATTTGGGGATTTCTTTACAACTAATTCCTGAGATGTGTTTGAACATTTAACAGGATTGCATAAGGTAGTGCACATGCCACTGCACTAAGGGCTGGGCACCTGTGAGTCCATAGGACCTCTCATTCACACTCTGGCACAAGCAAAATGTGTGTACTATGGCATCTAAATAGCTTTGAGGATCTTGATATCAAGGGAGGTTGTGTGACTTTGTCATTTGGAACATGAAAAAAAGTTACCAAAGTTACAGGTGTCTTTTTTTTTTTTTTTTTTTGGGGGGGTGGGTGGGGGGCATGTGGAGTGTGTTGACCTGGATTTGGATTCAAAAGTGCCTTTGAGCCAATGTATAATGCTTAGCATTTTACTTTTTTTTTTTTTAATCTGCCTTTTGAACTCTTTCAAAAGTGCTTTCCAAATCCCTCAGCAATGTTCACATTCATGTCTTATACTCGTGACACTAAAAATACTAATGCTACCGGTCACCTTTTATGAGGCTAAGGGAACAGAAGTGCCTCTTAAGTAACTACAAAATGCTGCAAACAAAGAGCTGCAAGTTTTTCCCCAATGAATATTTCTTTGGAGATTCAGCAGCTGATATTTTACTGAATTTGTTCTGCCTGTGGGCAATCACAATAGCTCTCAAAAAAGTAATCCACGCCAAAGCTTTGAGCTATAAAGCAGAAAGTTGCAGGAAATTAGGTTTATTTCTAATAAAACATTAAAAATTAGGTTAATTTCTAATAATGCCTCTGACAGAGGCAAAATCCTGCAGTAACCTAACCAGTTTTTTAATTTTTAAATGATTGAAAGATATTAATAAAATTCAAGAGAGAGAATAACTTGCACTTTCTATAAGCATGAAAGGTCACTGCATGCTAACTATGCAGCAATGGATACAAGTAATGAGCCAGCAAAAGGAGCCAGGAGGCAAAGTGCTTCCATAGATATGAGTCAATAAGTGCATTAATGAAAGAAAGAACGGGTTCTTAGACAGAAAATTATTTAAAGTGATCAGAAAAAGAACAGAAGTAATTTGTACAAAATTCCACCAATAATTTTTTTTTTTTTTTCCCCTGGTTATATTATAATATCTGCACTTTAACAGAAGCCTGAGGCAGCCAAAATGGTAGTTAACCCACTATGCTTTTGCTTTGAGACAGCCAAAGCAGTCTCAAAGGCTCATGTGTGGTATGAAACAAGGTTGTTAATTCCATCCCACATGCACCGTATTACCAGCCAGCGCACAAAATACAGTACTGCTGAGGGAACAGCAGCCTCATGATGACCATAGCTGGACCTTAATGCTAAAATATGCATCAGTTACGATGGGGTCCATACTACATGAACCAGAAACCCTTCAGCACCTAGATCTCTGTGATGCATGGTTTCCACCCACTTGGTTGCAGCACTCCTCCTCTCATGGACTCAGGCTGCAAGGCTAATTTCTAATAGAGCAAGCCCAGAGGCTGCAGATGATCGAAAGCGAAGCAGACCTGCTATCTCCTTTCCATTATGGTTTTCATGGAGCCAGAAGAAACTGGTGAAGGAGCTCTGCATCCTATCTACACCAGCCGGCTGCAACCTGCTGCACAGAAGCAGCACACCGTAAGTTTGTGATGCCGTTCCTGCTCCCTACATGCTTTTCTCACTGATATTTGCAGTAACCCTAGGCAGCTCCTGTAGAAGATTCAGAGAAACGAGAGCGCTATCGAAGTACCTGCCTCAGTCTGCACAAGGCAAATGCAAGTCTTCAGGCAGTCACTTGTACGTCTTACTAAATTACCTTACCTAGAGGGGGGTGTGAAGATCTGCTGTAATAATTCACAGCATATATTACATTTAAAAGGCCTAGCCTACATGTAGTGAGTATGTGAAGCCATTTATTTCTAAGACATGAAGCTGAATTAGATCATCAAACGTAATGCATACATCTCCTAGACAGCAGACTGTGGGAAGCGGTATAAACAAAACATTGGAGAGAGGTCATGGAAATAAGACGTTTCCCTGAAATCAGAGTCACTGCACAGTGTGCGACAGTTCGGTTGAGTGGCTGTGACACCAAATGGGTTTGTAAAGTCCTCTGCTGCATGTTTTTTAGGAGAAGGCTCCAAGGAGCACTCTTGCCCAAAATAAATTACAGGAAGGACTCTTGCCTAGAGCTGCTGTCTGGAAAGTAGTAACAGCCAGCCTGTGAAATTAGGAAGCCAGCAATAGCAATTACTTCCTTAGAAGAGAAAAAGGCTTTTGAAGGGTATTATACTCCGGTAAGTACTCATTCTGAACACCCAGGCAGATTTCAGTGTCTAATTGGTTAATTATATGTAATTTCAGTAGGTATGGATGTCCCATTTTCTGAAACTGTTATTTTTCCTGTCAAGTGTTAATGAATGTTGGGGAAAAAATACCTTAAGCAAACCGCTGTGTAAAAAACTGAGTCAACGAGCAGACATTTCGAAGACTGGAAGTGCTGCAGGATACCTCTAATTACCAGGTCAGTGACAACCAGTGACCAAGTGAGAACATTTGCATTCATTTTTTCTAGACTTCTCCAGAGCTTTCTTCACAGCATCTATGAATGGTAAAAATATTAATCTTCACCGTAAAAGGAAGGTAAAGATAAAGCACAGTTAATCCATCCGTTAAGAGAAACCCTGAGCATTGTATGCACCCTGCTTAATCCTGCTTGCAGACAGTCGATGCAGAAAGGTGGACAGTAAAACAAGAAAGTTGCACTGCTTTTGGATGGAAGTGCAGTGACGGGTGATTCCCTTGCCCATGTGAGCCTGAGGTGACGTGCACTCCCAGCACCACAACTCTCCTAGCTCAGATTTTTTTCCCCGATTATTACTCTCACAAAACTTTTCTGCGGAGGTGTGTGCCAGCAATACCATCTGCTGGCTAAACCTAGCACTGTCTGGAGGTGTAGGCAAAGGCAGCAGGGCAGGCAGCCCACATGGGGGCCGCTTTTCTGCCCCCCACCCTGCCACTCCACAGGGCTCCTGTGCCTGGGGCAGCAGCAGCCGGTGCTGGGCAGCTGCTGTGGCAGGGGAAAGGCAGCCTCCTCTCAGCCTCCTCTTAGCCTCCTGAGCCAGAAATGTATTCAGTTACTCTTGTCCCACCGCTCTCAGTGTTCTGGTTTTCAGTCCTGGTTCATAGGGTTTGGGGGCTTTTAATCACCATGCTTAACAGGGAAGAAACACCTTGCCTGACCACCCCCTGCTCCGCTGCCCAGGCACACAGAGCAGCAGACGCAAACTCCAGACCGCACAGACATCAGGCACAATCTCTTTGCCTTATCTCAGGAAAACAAAAACTCTGTGCTATGCCCTTTGCCAGAGCTTTGCACATAGCACTCCCCCTTTAATCCAGAATAAGCATGCGAAACAATTAAGATCATTTTTATGGAATGAGATAACTGAAAGGAGAGCGCATGTACAAAACCCCTTCAGGAACTGAGCTGAGAGTGTTTTCAATAGGTATTTCTTTTGGATTAAGCTGTCTGGTTATATGAGCCAGGAACAGAGAAGTATCTGAGAAACCCTACAGGGCACGCAAGGAAAGCAGCCAGGAAGATTGAATAGCTCTGGCCATTTTTTTCTTTTTTTTTTTTCTTTTTTCTTTTTTCTTTTTTCTTTTTTGTTTTTTTCTTTTTTCATTATTATTTATTTTATTTTTGAGGGAGTGGGGTGGGGAGGATACTTCATTTTCAAATAGAATCACAGTATTTCAGTCACCCAGCTTCTGCCCAAGAAGTGGCTAAAGAGGCTGGGAGCCTTCAGCCTGGGGAAAAAAGAGGCTGTAGGGAAGGATGACATAGAAGACTATCAAGGGAATACCGAGGAGCGAGCAAGAAACAATTGTTCATTTTCTCAGTTAAAATTAGCTGGAAATTCTTGCAGAACAAATGGGGCGTATTAGCCATATACAAAATATGGAGCTATAGGTCTCCTCTTTATAGGATGCCATGGGTGCTGAGAATTTGCACGGCTAGGCAGACGTCCAGGCCCTGAGGGTGCCACCAGCACCTACTGCCCCATGGCAGCCCCCTGGAGTTGGAGGAAGATCTATCTCCAACATGCCAGGGATAGCAAGGATAGAGATTGACTCCATTTCATTCTGGGAGGGGATTTGAATTTTGCTTTCATCACCTCTATAAGCATGTGTCCCAATAGCCCAACTGGTGGATAATGTTTTTCATGTGTTTTGTTCTGTTCCTGCAAGAAAAATGAGCAATTTGCTTGATTTGGATCGAACTGTTTGGGTTCTAGCCTTAGAAGTGACAGAAGTAATAATATCTTGAAAGGGAGAAGTTACTTCTTAACCTTTGTTCTATGAAGAAAAGGTTTTGGGTAGGGTCTTCAGCTGACTGAAAAAAAACCCTGGGGGCTGTGAGCAAAGATGTGCCCCTCCAGCAGCCAGTGAGCACAGACAGTAAGCTGGTACTGCCAGGACCTGGGGAGTGCTTTGCCTTTCCTATGGGATGAATTAATAGATTTAACTCCAAGGAGTTAAGTCACCTTGCACTCACTGAGGTCTGATTAACTGAGGAGCAGAAATACATGTCACCTAATTTGAACCCGTGAATAAGAATGGAGCTATTTTGAAAATGGCACGTCTATAGTTCTCATTGAAAAGACTTGGAAAGGCAGAGGTGCTGCCTACCAGCTTATAGGAAAAATTATATTTAAACAGTTGGAAGGGCCTAGGAGTTTGTCAGCTTTAGCCGTCATGCTTGCCAGGAGAGTGCAAAAGGGGACTTATGTACAGGGGTGATGCACCTTCAGAGAGGACTGGGGAGAGCGAAGCAGCTGCTGGGAGCTTTCCTCCACGCAGAAGCTCACAATTTTAACAGTTTCTGGTTTGGGACAATTATTTAGTCAAAGACAAAACAAACACAATTCTCATTCCCCCCCAAAAAATTGATAAAAAGACCAGTTTCAATGACAAGACAACCCTATACTTGTTGTATTCATAACATCTTTCCAGGGACTGTTATGAACATTCAGGATTCAGAGTCAGCGAGCTTTCACAAGACAAAGAGCTGCTTTAACTGCTACTGCAGTATTTTTCAGACCACAGAAAAAAAAAGCTCCAGGGATTTCAAAAGCCCCAGACTCGGCAGAGACTCCACGGTTTAATATGTGAAGTGAAACATCTGACAGATTACAAAGTCAATTTTACTTCACAGCACTAAAGCCATGACTCTAGTCCTGTGTCTCTTAAATCGGCGATGATTGATAAGTTTCAAGCCCTTGAAAAATGCAAAGGGCACTAGTTCAGAAAGGAAAGGCTTCACCTGGAATAGAAAAGAAACAGGACCTTGTTGCATGATGACATGACCCAGGTATTATCCAGGTGTGTTACCTGAGCACTGAGATAGGGCTGGAACAAGGGTTACCATGTTGAATGGGGATATAAGGATTTGAAACATTTCTCTTACCAGCAAGAGTTCACAGCTGTAATTTTAAAGAAAGGTGGACTCCCCGAGGCATCCTAGAGAGCACTTCTGCATCAAATGTTGCCTGTTTGCATGAAATGGAATATACCTTGGAGCAGTGAGCTGAGCAATGTATCAGGGAATGACAAATAATTGCTTGATATGCAGAGAAATAACTCGGGGGAATTTTTATCCAAAGCTGGCAGGGCTCAGGCTGGGTCTGCAGGGCAAGGCAGTCTCCATTTTGACAGATTCAGTGTATGTGCTAAGCAAGAAAAAGTAGCTTTGAGAACATCAACCCTTGGACCTTTGGCTTTCACAAACATGGATCTGAAGAGAATTGAGTATATCCCAATTTAGGGATATAAGCACTCTCTTTTCTCTCTTGTAGCACTCTGTTTCTTGTAGCACCACTCATCTGCCCTTTTGCAGCTGTTCTGTACCATTTTGCTAAATTAGTAAAGTAAAATTTATTTCCTTCTTAGTCATCTTTAAATGACTTCATGGCAGTGAAGCTGCAAGAGGACATTGCATACACTCTGAAGATGTATATTGGATTTACTAGATTAGGATGTCTGTTGGTTTCCAGTTAAGACAAAAAAATGAAGTGTTGAGAAATGAGGAGAACAGCTGTGCCCCTATGCACACGTGGAGCCAAAACAACTTTGCAAAAATTTGTTGCATCAGATATCTTTCAAGAAATCAAAAGATAATTTTCTTGCTTAAATCAGTTTTCTTTTGCTGAGGTGTTGGCTGTTTAATTCTACAGTTTTCAGCAGCAGCTCCCTACCCAGCAGAAACGTCTTGTTAAGCGATTTGCTGGCATGGCCCTCCCTCTTTCAGGTGGTCTCTGTGGGCAGAGACTCCCAGAGATGCATCTAACAGAGAGGGAATTACTGCTCTCCCATGTCTCTCCAGCCCCAGGGTGTACCTGCTGGCTGCTGGCAGACACCCCTTGGGCTTCTGACCGTACACGGATCTCCAAAGACTCCCTTCAGTGAAGGGTTCCTGCTGTGTGGGCACACACCAGGGCACCCAGATCATTACATGTGCCTCTTCCTGGGGAGACATGAGAAACGCGCTGATGCAAATCAGTAAAAAAACAAAAAACCAAACAAAACCCAAGCAAACAACAACAACAAAAAAAACCCTCTAAAGTTGGTGATCGTCTTAATTTACATCTTTTCCTACTTTGTGAAATCTCTAGCTCCTTTTCACTAGCCCTCTAGTGGAAAAAGAATTGCAAGAATCAAACTCCACTTTAAAACATTAGCAAAAGGCAAGATTTGCGCAGTATTTGCATTTTAGTCTTATCTTTACTATAGATCTATTTGAAGGAATTACTCTGTACATTACCCTCCTGTAGGCAGGATTGCAAACAATTAGAGTTCAGTCCAAAATTCCACAGTGTCAGGCAATCCACAAAATTAGTGCTATCGTTTAAAGAATGAATGAAAATAGAAAAAAAAAAAAGAGTATAAGCCATTTATTTTTAAGCAAATATCCTATACAATTGTGGTTTGACTACCACTAAACTGCTAACAAAATAATAGCAAAGAATCTGATAATATATATTCCTGAAAAATCTTTCAACTCCTATGTTACATTTGGAATTATTTCAAACACAGAAAAAGATCCAAACCTCACCTATAATGAGCTTATTCAGTTCGTGTCTTGTACAGCTTCTACAGTTTATAACCCGATAAGTGTGGATGAAGAAAGCTGTAATCCACCAGTGTTGATCACAATTTATATTAAAATAAATAAGCAAACATACTAAGATGGTACAAGCTGAACATACAGAATTCATCCTAGTTACACTTGATCAGAGTGATTCAAGTAAACAGTCACACTGAAATTTCCAGAAGCCGTCTAGAAGCAACACTCATCATCTTCTCAGAGCAATTTTCTCCTGCTATTAGCATTACTCCTAGAAACCCATTGGCTGAAGTTACAAAATAAGATGCTTAAAGGTTAATCGTAAAACTAATATGTAAAAAAATCTTTCTTCATCATCTAAAACATAATAAGCTGGATCTTCCAGCTTTCCAGTGTGTCACCAAAGCAGGGACTCTTTGTACTTTAACCTTCAAAAGTCAAGCAGTAGGTTTGTTTTCTGTACTCTGCCTGTTCAATGCAGATTCAGTTTTCCCAAGATAACTGATTTTAGAAGGATCCACTTCCCCAGCCAAGATGCCTGCTTTTATTCAGCCTATAAAGACAGATGTCTATTTTTCTTCCCCAGCAAGAGAGAAAGAATATGGAAGGCCGTCTTAAACCAGCGAAAAATTCACAGTAGAAGTGAATTTTTACATGGCTTAAATTATATGTGATGAATTAGGTGAGATAAGTGAAGATTTCTGTGTGTCTCTAACAAGAGGACTTACAGACCTAACTGTGCTTGTCATTGTGTCCCATTAGGGTACAACTTAGTGTTCCACAGAGCCAACAGAACTGCTATTGCTGTGTTTGGTCACCACCAAAAAAAAAATAAAATCAAGCTATCATACTGGATACCTATAGCCAGCAGTCACGTTGTCCAGCCAAGGACTTGAATTGTAATTTATGTCAAATATGAGCACCCAGGTAGCATTTGATCCATCCTCTTTATCTTCCCATATGCATAAGGGAGGTTTGCACCGCACACATCAGCACACCAGTCAACATCAAAAGAAGTTTCTGTGCCTGAAGGCTGCCAGTCTCTCCATTTACAAGATGAGGACTCCATATATCTTACTGCTGGTATCAACAATGTCATCACAGGTTTTGCGCACCAAGCCCACTCTTACGGGTGTCTCCACAGCAAAGTGAAAAAGAAAAGGATCTCCAAAAGCATCACGTTGCATGGCCTGCCCCTCCAGTGCAGGGGCAGCATGGTGGCAGCCCCGCAGGGGAGGCGGTGGGTGCACTGCGGCTGCCAGGTGATGCAGATGCACCACAGTTCAGACCTGGAGAGGGGACAGGGTGGGGCAAAAGAGCTGGAGCTTCAGCATCCTCATCATGCATATGTCAGGCAGCCGGTATTCCCGAGGGAGCACCCAGGAGAGGGCAGATTGATCGAAACTGCACTTTGGTTTGTGGCAGCAGGACATGTTTCTGGGAGGGAAAGAAAAACACTCAGTGTTAAAGTTTAGCTGGAGAAAGTGTTTGTTTTTACAACTTCGGTGGCATAAGAATGATATATGTCTTGTTTGTTTGAGAGGCCTGTGGGCTGAGCCAGCAGCTCAGCAACCCAGCAGGGGACAGAAATTACCCATTATGTTTTTAATTTGGAATGAATTTTAACGTCAGTATTTTCATTGTTCGTTTTATGACCACACATTAGAGGTGCTATTATTACCGCTCACATGGAAGATGCCATGATTGAGGTAACACCTCTCCAAGAAAAAAAAAATATATATCACGCTTATGATGATCTTTTTTTTTGGGTGGTGAAAGGGCAGAGAAGCTGTTGTTTTTCTGATGCACGCTGAGAAATGCTTGGGAAATATCACCTAATTTTCAGGGCAGAAAGGAGGAGCACTCGATGCCTGCAACCAATAGCCTGTTAGCCTGTGTCCTTGAAAAATAACGTGCAAGGAGTAAATGTGTAGTTCTCAAGTGTGGCTCCCTTAAGTCTCAAAGTGTCAGGAATAAGTGATTTTAATGGATGATTAAAAAAACTTTCTCCCCTATGATTGCACTGTAGGGAGCTGCCATCAGCAGTGACCTACTTGCTGTCATGGCAGAAACGAATGTTTCAGGTGCTGGCCTAGATGCAGATGATTGTTGGCTGGTGCTCACCTATCCGCAGTGTGATATACTTAAAAAAATAGGTAACATCTGCCAGAGGGCTTCACTTGCTCTGCAAGTACTTTCAGCTGGGTTCCCTTTCCTTATCCATGCAGCGGGGTGGGTACAGCCCTCACAGATGACAGACAGATGAGCGCTGCTTACAGAGAAAGTGTATCCTTAGTACCCTTAATGTATACGTGACATGCTGTTAGTGCTGGGCGGAGATATGCATTTTCTTTGTACGAGGCTGTCAACCACAAGCCCTCTGAAACCATGCCAGAGTATCAAAAGATCTGATTTAAAATGTTACACTCATTTTCTGTGCTTTCCAGGGTGCTCTCAAGTCCCATTTCCAAGCTTCGCCATGTAACCACGCAGAATTGTTCCTTGCTAAATGACGGATTTGCGGGGGATGGTGGCAGTGAGTCCTGAGAGAGCTGGTCAGTCCTGTGTTTCTTGGACACAGGGCTTTACTAGAGACCAACGAGACCAGCAACTATCACAAATTAACATTGCAGGCATTGACAACACTACTGGTGAGAAGAAGTCTTTCCTCAACAAACCTTCCTGTGTTATTAGTGGCACCGTTTTGAACAAGAAAAGTTTAAACGTGGAGAAGGAAATGCTTCAGCTCGTCTGGCAGGAGAAGTCCAGTTATTTTTTGATGCTGCTTGTGTCCAAAGCACCTCCTGATGCACAGGCGGCACAGCTGCATCAAGGACAGCGGCCCTGGAGAAAAAGCCAGGGAAAAGGTTACACAAATGGCTTTATTGCCCCCAAATTGTGAAGCTGAAACAGCAGCTGTGCACCACCACTCTCCCCACCTCCTGCAACACCCCCTGCACTGGGGGTACATGGCCCCCAGAATGCTCAGCAATGAAGAGCCAGACTTGCACCCACCAAAGGACATGAGCCCACCTGCAATTCAATACAATCCTTGTCACTCTCTGCCATTACACAGCCGCAAGTTGTACTAGCAGCATCAGTCTTTCCCATTTAAGCTGCACAAGTTTGGAGCAGTTTGTGTTGTCTGAGAAGAGATGCTCGATGCTTCCTTCAGAGAACTCCCCACTCCCCCAGTGAGATCCAAGTTTGTAGCCCCCTGTTTTCTTGATACTTATGTCACAACAGTGACAAACACATAGCAAAAGAAATACTATATAATCCTTTATTTCAACCACCTGTATTAACCGTTCCCATGCTGATAAATGCAAGCCCTGCTGAAGAATCTGTGGTGCTTTTTTTAAATGTCGGTATAACGGCATTATACATTTATTTGGGTCACATCTTTTTCAGGAAGAGGTAGTCCCCGTGTGATGTTTTAACTGCAGCACCTGTCAATATCCAACCCTGCAGTGTGCTATTTGTGTGGCGATGTGCAGCATGCAGGGGCGACGGGTGCAGACAGGCATGGGGGGCTGTGGGAGGGCAGATGAGAAGGGCAGGAGGGGAGAAGCAGCAAGCACAGACATGGGGGTTGGATGCTGGGAGCAGGGAGGAGAGAAGGAGAGGCGCTGTAGAAAGTAAGAAGGAGGTAAGCAAGCTGGGAGGGGACAGTTTAGGCATTACCCTCTGTGCCTGGCTGCTGGGTGGGTGAGATAGCGGTCACCAGAGAGCTGAAGTGGTAGTAGAGTGCAGTGTAGTGGGAAGGAATAGGGGCTGCAGCAAAAATGCGTTGAGGTGGCAGCTTTAATCAGTTTTGAGACTTCCCTGGTGCAGGGCACTGTAGAGGAATTATAGAGGACTGCATGAAAAGTTATTTGTAAAAAAAGTTTTTCTTTAAAAAACCCTCTTTTACAAATAAACTTTTCATATAGTCCTCTATAATTCCTCTACAGGGCACCACACTTCCAGCAGCTCTGTAAGGCTGAAAACTGCTGCACTGCTGGAAGGAGTCAGTGGAAGAGTTTTAGGCACCCTGTGCTTGGGCACAAAACAAGGCAAGCTGATATGGAGCGAGTTAAACTGGCTGTCACACTGCACGTGTGTGGCCATTCCGATCCCATAGAAATGCCCTGTCTGTAAACATCTAATTTTAAAAAGTTTCCATTAACAAAAAAATTCAAACAACCCCCAAACTTAAAGACTTCTCAAAACACAGTGCCACTGCACTGAAAAATATTTAGCAAGCACAAGCATACTCCTCAAAAACACAGTGCATTTTTTGATCGTTGGCTAATTCTCCCACCTACACACAGGACTCTCGCTGCAATGCAAGCAGGGTGTGCAGAGCTCTGGCAGTGAGGTGGGGTCCTGGGAGGGGAGACCACCACATGTACTACTCTGGGCTAGTCCTGGAACAACTGGGTCAGCACAGCCACTGACTCATCCCTGGTGGCAAAGCGCGCTCCCTCCAGCCTGGCCTCGCCCTGGGCTCGGGGCTGCTTCCCCCCAGCATCTGTGGTGTGGGGGGAGAGGAGCCATGCGTGGAGCCGGGCAGGAGCTCAGCTGTGCCGGTGCTGAGGGGCCGTGGGGCTGGTGGGGTGACTTTGATCCTCACAGCACACTTCCAGACCTCTGTGTGAAACCAGAGGGGTAATGTCTGCACCACTCTCCCAGGCTGCAACTGTTCAGCTGGCCAAAGACATTAGACATCAGCTGCCCATCAGGCGTGACCCTGTGCAGTGAAAGACATGTTGGAGATCAGAAAAACACTATTCAGCAGCAAAATGCCCTTAAGGCATTTATCATTTCTGACTTTGATTGCTGAATTTCACTTTGAAAAATTCCTTACCGCCCGAGCTGTCAGCTCAGCCCGAGCAGCGTTCTTCAGGCCAGCTCCACAGGGTGTGCCTGAAATATTTTCCTATCTCGGATAAACAGGACACATGCAGTGGCACAGGAGTCAGGAATCTAACGCAGCAGGGACTGAAGCTCAAAAAGATCACTGCCCTGTGTATCATAGGTTGGGCTCGGAAACCAAGTATCAGTTAATCATATATAACTTGCACAGCACAGTTGTTTTCATGCTATTATTTCCATGTTAGTATTTCAAGCAGGGCCTGATTATTCACTTTGTTATTCCAGTTTTACCTTGGTGGAAATCTTTTCATGATGATAACAATCACATCAACATGTGACTGGCATAATAGAGTCATGGATTGCACCATCAACAAATTGTTTAAGATAATGAAAATCCAGATTATTTAGTAATGTCATTTACTGATTGAATGAGAGCATCTAAAAAAGCACACAAGTCCACCAATGGGTAAATAGTGAAGACATTATTCTAATTTTCCTCAGGAATAGTAAGTAAAATATTTATCCAGAACTCATTAAAGTATTCATAAACAATAAAATAAAAAGACCTGGAACTATTTCATATATGGGTACAAAATAAACACTTTCTAAAGGTTAGGCTTACAGTTTGATATGGCTGGATTGTTCAGCAAATAATGTTGGCTTTTAAAAAAAGCCTAGTGTATATATGTACATACGTATATATGTATATATTAATTATATCTTCATTATATATATGTATATATTAATTATATCTTCATTATATCCTGTGCAATTTTTCTTAATCCCCCCCCCAAAAAAAAAAAAAAGCTAATATAGAGTCTTTCATTTTAAAGATACTTTTTCACCTACATAGAACTTGGCCTGACAATAAAAGGGCAAAGAACTAGAAGATCAGTCTTTCAATATTTTTTTTTTCCAGTATCACATGCATTAATAAATTTCTGGTTCCAATTTTGCATTTATGCTGAGACCAGTATCTGGCATGCACCTGACAGCCAGCACGCTGTACAACCAACCAAAGATCGCAGCCCTAGCGCTCACTAGCTAACCTCAGCTCCCATCAGAGATGATTTACTGCCTGCGCTTGTCGGCATGCTCCAGATAACACTCCTGGGTCTACTTGCATCTCAGGCCCAAGAGAACTGAGAGATTCCCCTTAACTTCAGTGCTTCAGATAATCAGAAAAAGCCACCATTAATTTCTAAGGAACATTTTGCCTGGTTTTTTTTCCCTAAACTTTATTTTGCATTATTTTGCAAGCTCCACATGATTATTCCCCGATGCAGTAGATTCACAACCCATGGGTTGAAAGATGGGTTATTGTTACCATTATCAATATTACTGTGTCACTTCTGGTCTGACACTAGAAAACACAGTGTCTGTATGTCAGCAAATGGAGGTAAGCTTAGTTATTCTCAGTTTTATAGTGCTAGTAGCATGGAATAGCATAGCTTTTTGCAATGGTTTGTGTGTTTTTTTTTCCTAACAGATCCTGCTTGAACAAGCAAAAGAAGTGCTAAGGGGCACCTTCTTTCTGTAGGAACAGTCGGCCCACAGGACTGCCTACTGGGACCAGCTCCATCGGCCTCTTGCTTTCGGCATTCTTCACCCAGATGTCTGCTCCAAAGTCAATCAGCAGTGTCACCAGCTCTGCACTGCAATTCCTGGCGGCCACATGCAGAGGGGTGTCCAGGCCCTTGCCGCTGTTCACATTTGCTCCTGAACACCAAAAGATGAGAAAAAATAATGACCATACAGTAGCCTACATCCATTTCCTGCACCAGCTGCTGTTTCTCTGAATAATCTGTAAATCTGTATGCTACCCAGGTGTGGATCTCCTTATGCTGGGGCTTGGTACTCCAAATTGCACGTGCACACGCACAACTCACATTGCTTGAGCAGCAGTGGGGCTGTGACTAAGAAAATGATCCCAGAGGAATAGTGCAAGAAGAAGTCCATCATCCCCAGCACAGCCCATGGATAACTTGAAGCAGGACAAACATGTAGTTCTATTTACAGCCCACCTTTGGTCACCAACCCAGTGCTCTATTCCCTCAAAATACAGGCAGGGTTTCACCCTGCTCTGTACCAGAGGCTTAAACTGGTGGGATTTGCAAATGCCAAAGTATCTGTTGAGTTAAAAATGTGAGGACGGAAAAGTTCTAGAGGTCCTTGGTAGAGGAGGGTATAAGCAAGCACCCCTAATGAGTGTTCCCCACCCATTACACTGGGCTAATGGCTCCTAAAACACCCTAAGAAGGGTGAGCTGCAGAACTAATTAAAAACTATTTATCCTGGTTTTATAGCACACATTCTCATTTACAGAAGGCAACAAAAACCATACGACACATAATAGAAAATAGTAGTTAATTTGTATTTGACTTCTTTAGAAAAAAAGATCACGTGCTGAATAGTGACCTACCTAAAAGGTGATCTACATTATGTTTGCTCGTTTTTCCCAAAGTGTCTTTGTTGGTCTATCATTTTTTTAGTTTATTATTATTACTTTAGTTTATATGGCCCCTTTGGTTAGAAGAGTTGCACTACCCTAGATAGCAAGAAATGGTCTTGCATAATTATCCAAGGGCTTGACTTATAGCTAGGTTTGATCCAAAGTAGCGCTGAATGCTTTTTTTTCCTGTGTTGGAAATGTTTCCAACTTTTTTTGAACTCAGTGGAAATTAAAACATGTTTGCAGAAATACTATGTAAAAGTGATTGAGTCAATTCCTTTGGGTAAAGAGGGAGGAAAAGAAAAAAAGGAAACTTTTTCCTGCCCTTTTCAAGTAACTGCAGCATCACACACACAGGCACTGGAAAGGATGTTTGTTCCAGGCACCACCAACCCTGTGAAATCCAAGATCACCCATCATTTTGTTGGGAGCTGTAAAGCCTAAGTTCCTGGGTCAAGAAGACCCTAGTTACCCTGCTACCCCATTTAACCCAGGGATGCCATTAAGAGCAAAACTTCACCAGGTCCCAGAGCAGGAGCTCCTCTAAATCTTTGATGTAAAGAGTATCCAAAGATAGATGTTGCAGGAAACAAAAAGTACACTATCCTGTATTTTCCTTTTCACCTGACTCAAGCAGCTTCTTGGCACAGTTCACTTGCTGGTTCTCACACGCTACATAAAGCGGAGTGCCCAGATGCTTGATGTTGTCATCGATATTTACCCCATGGGATGCGAGGAATTCGACACATTGTACGTGACCTTAAAAGGGATAAAGAAAGAGTCAACTCACAGAGATTAGGCATTTTTTTTTTTCAGCAAATTCTCTATTGCAGCAGTGTAATTTGGCAAAGATTCAAAGTTTTGTCAAGAGATGGTAGTGTTACGCTTTCATCTCCTCCGATGTTTCCAACCTGGAAAACAGGAACTGCAAAGCCACAGCTGGTGAAACAGGCTAAAGCCCGTTCATTTTACCTGATGCATTTCAGATGTCTACCAAGGATGAGATTGTCACATGAGGGGGGGAGGGGGAGAAGGGGGTTTCTCAACCCCTACTCTTTGATCTCTGTCAGCACCCCAGGAAAGCCGAGACCCTTGTGCCCGACCAGTCTGTCAGTGTCCCACTGTTGGGACCCATCACTGGTCAGTCCTGCTGGATTGGAGCTACTCAACTGCCTTGTTCAGGGCTCGCACCAAGAGCATCGGGGGACCCCTCAGCGGGTCTGGCCCACTTGAGTCGAACACATTAACCACCGCTGGTGACTGGTAGCACCACGGAGGACTAACACCAATGGTTTATGGAATAACACTATCGGTATAAAATTGTGACAGAATAAGGTTCAAAGCTTGCCGGTGATAAATACACTGACTGCAAAGCAAGCTTTAAACAATGTATCTAATAACAGCCAGCATAAGTTGGTCATAGAAAAAATGTTCTAACCCAATAGACGTCCTTATGGGGGAGAAGACAGGTTCAGCCTGTACACTGATCCCAGAAGTTATGATGGAGTCTTCCCTGACTTCTCCCCTCATCTGTCCACCTTTTAGACTCCACAGCACATTGCATATTCATTCATCATACACAGGACTGGTTACAAATTTCTTGCCTCTAAAGCAAATCAGTATGCATCCTCAGATAGCACTGCTGAAGTTCTCTACTCACTACACAGGCTCCTCAAGTCAGCTTTTGCCCTCTTTCAGGGGGGTGCTATTTGAGCCAGAGGTTGTGATCTCCTATAGAGGAATGAAGGCAGTGTGTTGATTAACATTGGTAATATGCAGCTGTGACCTTGCTTTGATGATGTGCAGCTGTAGCTCATCCCTGCAAAGAGATTAAATACCTCTGAGGTGTGTAGGAGGAAGGGGGTGTTCTGGAAGAAGGAGGGTCTGGATGAAGCAGAGATAAGGAGGAGTGTGGCCTCGCCTCGCCTCTGGAGGATGGAGGAACAGTATGGACAGTAGAGTTTGACTGATGGTAAAGCTTTTTGCTACTTGATAGTTTGTGTTGCAGTATTTCCTGACTGCCATAATTTAATTGTAACAATCTCCCATGAACGCAATTATCTTTATCTTATTTCCAACTAATTTGCTGTTGATGTCAGTGTATTGCAATACTTTATCAGCCTGTTTTCTCTCATAGCCAGAACTTTCCTCATTTGAAGGCTTCTTTCTGTGTAACTTAGATAATGGTGTTATTTTAATTATCTGTTCTTTGTTTCTTATCCTCCCCAAGGCTGACTGTCTTGATTAGAAGTGCTTTCATTCATAACAACTTTAGAGTGAGTCAGATTGACTTAGTTTTATGAACACTGAATCAGAGTTGGGTAATCTGGGAGTTTAGACAACAATTCCACCCTCAACCCCTTGGGATTTGCTTCAGTCAGAGCTAGTCTGTTTCCATCACATCTAGATGGAGCTTGGGTGACTCTAGCCATACAAATTGTTGCTACTAACAGGTGTCATGTGCCCAGTGAGGTGTAGTAGTACCTTGGAGGCAGGTAACTTTGGGGTGGAGATGTGCGTTAGTATTAAAATGAGATTATTTCATCTGACTAAAGTCACTTTGCCACAATGGTTGACCCAGCCACAGACACCTCATGGATTCTTCATGCAGCAGCTGCTATGCAGTTTATCAGCTGTGTGGTGCCATCAAGTTCCCATTCCTGCAGGGAGCACAACAGAGCTTAGCTTTGGGGTCTTCACTCCACTCCATCCTTTATCAAGTCACTCCTATCAGCAGGATCCTGCTGTGCTGGCAGGATATGTTGTTCTAGGAAACTGTGGTGATGTAGATTCCATGCATACCAACCATTCTGAAAGTGATAACTGTATTTTACCCTAAAATGTTTTCTGTAATACTACATTTCTATTATACCAAATTTTGTCTAATTCCCCTCCTTGAGGTGACTTTAGCACATGCTGCTGCAATAAAACTTGGGCTATATGCTTTCTGAGCTACAAAGTGGTCCACTCACTTTCTCTCTTATGGAGCCCAACTCCCAAACTGAAAATATTAATCCACTGTTCCCCCACAGAAGGTGACAGGATGGAATTCTGTTGCTGGCCCTTACCTTCCTTTTGCAGCAATATAACTGCTGCAACAAAACTTGAGCTACATGCTTTCTGTTTCTGCTATGCCCCATTCTCCATGAGATGTTCATGGTCTGCCTGAAGTCACCTTGAGCTCTGCTGGTGGCAGTAGGTCGTGCGTGTTGAGTCCACATGTTCTCCCTTCACTACCATGACATTGATACCTGACGTTTGTATGATGCTTAACAGAAAGGGAAAGGCAGGGGGATGTAATGGTTACTCTGAAGAATTTCAGTACAGGAATGTTCTGCAGAAAATTAGGTTATTTCTGTTACCCTGGGTTAACATAACATAAATGTAGAAGGTGACCTGTTATCTGTATTCCTCCTAACAAGTGCTAAGTGTAAGAAGGACGTGCTTTTTAACTATTTCACATTTTTACGTAGTCCTAATGACCTCCAAATTAATAAGTGTGGGATCTGAAGTCATTGTTGCTATCAGCATGTGAAGAAAAACACTCTGATCTGAAATAATCTTTAAAATGTCTACCTGACTGTAAAAAGAATGAGACAAACATCAAAAATCAACTTTTAAAAACATTTTTGTAATACCACAGAAAGTAACATGTATGTGCTATTGTTTGCTATTATCATGCAGAATAATCTCATTTGCATTACCTACACTAATCTCACGTTGTTTGTTCAAACTTGGCCTTCAGTGCTGATCTAAAGTCACCCACAAAGTCTCATGGAATCTTTAGGGATAGATTCATGCTAAGAGATTTGAAGGTGCTTCTCGTCCAGAAGGTCTAATTGGGCAAAATACTGTGCAACTTATCTCCACCTTTAATCCCTCACTCTGATTCACTGGGAGAAAGGCAAGGAGCAGAGGACAGAAGGAAGCAGTAGGGCATCCTGGCAGTCTTCCAGCATGGATGTCTGAGGACCATAGTTATGCTACGTGCCCACAAAGCCACTTGCACTTCTGGACGTAATCTGTGAATTTTTGCTTGACTTCAGTGACTTGGTTTTGGATAGGGCACTCACCCTTTTCACTACTATTATACTTTAAAACATTTTAGATAATCACCATCAGTACAGCTGGAGACAAAGATTCACAGCTTGAACTCACGGAAAAGAAGATTGGTTTGTAAGTCCTCCTTAGTAGGACATAGTCACTACAACACCAGCTTTGATCCAAGCTCTCAAATGAAAAATCAGTGATGTATATTTGCTGCCACTTCTCCAGCTTGAAAAGGTCACTGTGACGGAACAACCAGCTAAGATTGCAGATAAGCCTTTAAGAAATTAGTCTAGGAATTCCTGTGATATGAGCAAGTTATAAAGCAGCCAGAGGCACTAGTATTGGGGTTCAAAATGCATGAAACCACTACTTTCTCTATTGATATGAAGAATAATCACTTCATACACCAACCTACTTGCTTCTCATCTGTCTTTCCCACAGAGCTCACAGAAAAGTCATTAGAGATTGGCCAATCCTTCCTTTCTTATGTGACCACCTTCATGAGATCAAGTACTTAACTGATCCCTCTATGTTAAGATATTTTGAGACAGAGAAGAAAATGCTTGGGTACTTTTTTCAAAAAGCATCTTAAAAATAAAATGGGGATTAATTCAATTTTATGATCTGATAACTTTTAGCATAGACATCATTAATAACTCTTTCATGCAATTTTCCTAAATATAGCCCCTGTCCCAACTTGTCTTTTATTACTATCTTTTTTTTTTTTTTTTTTTGGGGGGGTGTTGGTTTTTTTTAAACCCAGGTTTAAATTAAATGGCTGAAAAATCGTGTGTTTAAAGCTGAAGAAAATGCACAGAGAAAACTTCTGAATTTGCAAATGGCTCACGTGAAATGGAGCCTGCTGCCAGGCCGGTGGAAATGCAGTGGTGCTCTGGGTTATGAGCAAGCCTCTGTGAGGTGAATATTGATAGAAGGACTATACCTATCAGACAAAGCTATTACATCAAATCCCAATATCTTCATTTTTCAAGGTAAGGGAGATTAAGAGTTGACATTTCAAGACCAAGTCAGAGAACCTACTGATTAAACGCTAATCCAAACTGTCCCTTCTCAGCTATCATCAAGGAGTAGAGTGAACTATATCAGAAAGAGTATATTTCTGTTGATTGATTTGCTGAGTCCTTGCATATTTCTCAAGGTTATGACATTACAGTGTGAAACATGACAGTCTACTTTTGGTTTGTTCCAACATGAGAACAACAGAAAATACTAGATACTCAATTCTAGTGGTAGCTAGTTAGCTTTGTACATGTAGATCACTTATGTTCTCACAAATTTTAGTCTTCAAATATATCACCCATTCACAGATCTGTTCAAGGAAATCTTGAAAAAAGATTAACTACGGTTAGGCTGATCAAAATACTAATATTAATATCTTTTCTTCAAGGTAGGATGCAGCCCTCCTCTGATACAAGTGCACTTCTGGTATATGAACTGGTACACTTAGTTGATTCGCCTGTAGTACAGGTCTGTAATTATTATGGTCAGCATTCTAGTGCTGTTAGAGACTGTGCAAATAGTAACGTTTTAAAAATGGGATGTTAAAATGACTCTTTGACTTCACATTCATTATACATGAATGTTTAGAAATTTCTCAGTTGTTTTCTATTAAATGCATTCATCTGCTCTACTCTTCAAAGAGAGAAATCCAGATATGTTGCAAAATAGGTGCTACTTTAGGGCAGAGCTGTCCCCTGTACTGCATTTTAGCAAAAACCTTGGCCAAAATCTTGCACTGTTTGGGGACTTAGAATAGATTAATTACTATAAAACTAAGAAGACTTGAGAAAAATGCCATCTCAAGACACTTGAAACAGTCCTTTGCAGAAAAACTTGTAGTGTATAATTTCTTCACAGAAAGCTCTTGTGTGGTTTCATTCAGCTCATTGTACTTACATTCTACCAAGAAAAGATATTCTTTTCTGATCTCAGCTAAAACCAGAAACCATGGCAATATCGAGATGTTTGAAGTATTACCCCTGAAGGCAACGTTCATGAGCCTTAGAGTGTTTATATTCAAACCACCTACCTTTCTATTGAGTATGCTAAGCACAGGGTTTGAGAATGGCAGGAAAAAGATGTAAAAAAAAAAAAAAGTACATGTGCACACCCTACTCACCTGGGTGTTTTTTTTTTTTACTTTACACAAACAAATTGGGAATTCACCAGTCCAGAGAGTAAGAAAAAGAACATGTGCACATAAATAACACACACCATTTCTCAGAGTGTATCAGTTGTGTGCCTGTGTATTTATTTTTACTATAAACAATTCATAAATTGCTGAAAGAATTTTCAGACTAAGAATTGGAACCACATTTAAATCCTGTCCAGGCAAAGTCCCTGATCACAAAGTTCACAGCTTTGTTTTTGTTGATGTTTCCTCACAGATGAGAGTGAAGCAACTCCATGCTGAGTAGCTCATCAGCAGGATCTGCCTGTGGTAGTGAAGCAATGAGATGGCCCTTTCTCAATTCTTGGGCTATTTGGGGCTGAATTTTAGTTCCCCTCTGCAAAGACTCAAGGTAATGTTGAACACAGCATTCCTGTATACTGGACAAGTGCTCCAATCACCTTATCCAACAGCTTTGCCTTAGGAATGCTTGGAAGTGTGCAGCAGTGAATCAAAGACATACATACAGGGCTGCTGGGCATGATGGAAGGATCCCGGACCCATTTGGACCACAGCAGGAGGCAAGGGGAGATAACTGAGGGCACCTCAACTGGCATCAGGTCCCTTTGTGTGAAGAAGTTGCTAGCTCCAACATGGATACCTACATAGAGACATCTGAATTCAGGAAATTAAATGTTTGGAAATGGAATCTCACCCTTCCTGTAAAATGTTCTAGTCTTCAGTGTAACTTTTTAGATGCTTTCATAAAAGCAGGAAACAAATTCACTAGAGATACTGTTTTCATTAAGATTTGCCACCTCCCCAGAGCCCCTTCTCTATTACCAAATTCTCCTACCCTTCTCTGGAGAAGAAAAGAAGGTACACTTCAACTAATACTATCCCCATTAGATCTTGCTGCTTCTTGCAAAATGTGATAACTACATACCCATAAGTATCAAGTCCCTGAGGAAAAAGTAGTTCTTTAAGCTGTTTCTGCCTTGCCCTCTCATTCCCACCTGTGCACTGGAATTTATACAAGCCCTGCTAATGATTGCACTGACATAACTGGGGGAATCACAAACTGCTGCAGAAATCAAAGTGGAAGGATCACCTCTTAAACAGGTTTTGCTAAAGACACTGTTTTAATGCAGGCCTCTGCCCTGAGACCCTGAGTTTCTTACTGAGCTGTAAATGAAATTACCCCTGTGGCACGTCTGTTCCCTTCATCTCTTCCCAGATCACAGTCGATTTGGGAAGAGTGACACCTGGTTGACTGCTTCTACACCCAAGTGGGTTTTTACCCCTGAGGTCTCCCATTTGAGCAGTAACCAAGTGCAATCTTTGCTTCAGCTCTGTGATACTATGAGAGCAGTGTCTGAGGCAGTGTGTTTGACAGGGAGTCTTTGGATTGAGGACAAAGGCTAGATGTGATGTGGATTTTTTTTTGTTATTCAGGTCGTCCACTTTTACCTCAATCTGTGAGTGAATGTCTTGTTTTCTCCAACTGCAAAATTCAAGATTGCTGCTTTTGCCTTGCAAGATATTCCACAGGAGCCACAGATAAGGTGCAAGATTATGCTGATTATCAGCCGTTCTCCCAGACAACACAGGAGATGCCAGCAGCACAGAAAAATGATATTTTTGGCTGGCTTACATTTCAAAAAATAGGAACAACTTTTCCTATCAATGAAGTGCCTTCTGAAGGGTCTTTCTGTTTTTGAAGAGAACAAAGCCATGCCCCTGCATCCAGTGCATGAGATGAACTGAAGATATGTACGTATTTTGCAATTCACAGTGATGTATGTTTGTTCATCCTATATAGAGAGGGTGTTAGATTGTTTTCTTAAAGAGCCTTGCAGCATGAGGCAAGGCAAAGATAAGAGATAAATAAAATGAATACTTAATATGCACTTCAGTTAAAAAACAAACAAACAAAAAAATCACAAAAAAAACAGCCAGGCATATGCTTTCCCTACAAAGAGCATCTCTGAGACAGCTGCTTGCTTAGGGCTTAGCCAAGGCCACTTTGCAATAGTTATAGTATTTCTGGATGGTGATTAAAGGGAGCTGGAATTTATAGCTGTGATAAATATTTAATATTTAGAGGTTAGCAGACAGTATATCAAAGAACTTCAGAAATAGGAAGACTCATTTGTGTCTCTTTCAGTCTGTTAAGTTTGTCAGCTGCTCACCTCCTAATTGTATATAGGTGGTCTTAAAGACAATTGCTATAGCTTAATTCAGGCAATGATTATGAGTGAATATACTGAGAATGTTCAGGTCTGCAACGGCATCAATTTTGCGTAACTTGCATTGGCCACAGAGAAGCCAAGTAGGGCCATGTCTGAGTGGTAATTTTAGAGGGGTAGCATTTCCCACGTGAGCACTAACAGGAACCACTTCTGTCTTCTCCCTTTCCCTACATGTAAAACCTCTTCTCAATCCATCTGTTTGATTAAACAGAAAGGAAATGCAATCTTATCAAATATACCTGTAATGTATGAGGGTGCAGCTCTCCTGACTTCTGAGAAATTGCTTCTCTTTCCCCTAAAGGTGGATTTGGCATGCATGTTTGCCCAGAGTACGTTTTCCTTCATAATTTGATGTCATTTAATCAGAGCTGTGGGCTGAGTGGGACAGGAGAAACATTAAGCAATTCTCAAAGGTGTAGAGAACACGGTAGCAAGTGTGCTGAAGCTGTTCCATTTTCTCTTGTCCCCCAAGTGCAGTTGCCATATACCCTCTCAGACAGAGTATGCAGTGACCATAGCTATGAACAGATCAAGTGGACTGTGAGGACAGGCCAGAAAGGACACCTGATCATGACATCTCTAGTAGTACTGCATCAGTTTGCTGCTTTCAACTCCTCCTCTGGAAAATGTCACGGAAGGGAGAGCCCCCAGCCCTCCCCCAGGAGTTGCATTTCCTCCAGCAGGAACTGCCCACTTCAGATAGATGTCCATTGTTTTCTTCTAAAACACAACTATCCATCCAACAAAATGGCATCTTCTGACACAGCAATAATCTGTATTGTTTTCTTTATCTTTTGAAATTTGCATTTTTCATAAAATGAGGAAAGGGCAAGAGGAGAAATAGGACATACTGCTGATTTTCTGCTGAGCCGTATCTGTAATGAGCTCCATGGGATCCTGTTACTCTAGGCAGCTACTCAGAGTTAAAGAGTTGCAGCATGTCACCTTTAATTGGCATATCATAAAATAGTTTTTAAAGCATTGAACATTAAGGGATTTAAATCTCTTTAATGCTTCTGGATGGCAATCTCTCAAGGTTCATACTGAGGCCAGCCCTTTATAATAAATAGAATATGGGCAAAAAAGCAATAACATAAATTAAAGATGTACTTTAGAAAAGGTTTGAAAGAGATGAAATAAGATCTCTGTGAGTTTTGAGTTTCCAAATAAGCCACAGCAGTAAGTGGGAGGAAGGAAAGAAGATTTCTATTCCTTCACCACACTGAAGTAAAGACATTTATTACTCTCCAAAGAAAGGATTTTGTATAATTCAGTACTGGTAGATCCAGATGTGTGAAATCAAACCTACACAAGGAAGGACCCAATACAGCAATCAGATTTGCAAAGACTGTAGTAAAGCAATGTGAAGACCATGGTACTGCTGTACCAAATAGAGCATCAGTCCTGAGGATATGAGACTATTATCAGCAGAGGCATAGGCAATGTTTTAAAGACACTCAGCTACGCAATGCAATGTGAGCTAGCTGGGGAAATGTGGTAGAGATGTCTTTTCCCAGATATCCTTACTAACCATGTAATTTCCAGAAGTCTGTGGGTATTCAAAAGATATTCATAGAGATAAGTATGCTATTGGAAAAAATTTTTTGCAAAATAGGAAGACCCAAGATGTTTATGTAATTGAGTTTGCTCAATACACAGGTATTTGAAAGTAATAAAACGTTGTTGTTTAGGCACAGTGTATCATAATGAACAGTTTCAAATAATGAAAAGCTGTGTCAAAAATAGTGATCCACAAACTTAGCAACATATACACATCTGACGAGATGCAATTTGGACTTCAGTGCACCAGGTCTGTCAGGAGGAAGTTCCTTTTGGTAGCACATTTTTACTGTTGTCACAGAATCAGTCAAATAGTCTCTTGTTCAAATATTTTTTTAAGTATCCAAGATAAAGGCCTATTATACAAATCAATGTTTATTTTATAAAATCCTAATACAGGTGATGATAGTGTTGTTTATTTTTATTAAGACTTACATTAATAGCTTTTTAATAGCTTTTGGTGTCTAACCTAAGTTGATCCTCGTTAGTTTCCATTACTGTTAAGCCTTGTACCCAAGTGCATGTATTTGTAAGTAACCTTGTAAATTTGCATAGTACATAAGTACCAACAGTTTTCCATAATATTAGTGTTTGGAGTAGAAAATTCCTTCTTGGTTTTAAAAACATTTTTCCTCATTCTGTTTGAATTATTCCAAGCCTTTTTTTGCTTATGTTACAAGGTTAAACGAGTATGTCACTTGTAATTAGCATAATTTTTCTGTCCAGAATCTCAGTTACAGCTGATCACATCTCTGAAGTTTTGGAAACGTCAGATTCAAGAAGAAAAGTAATCTAATTTCACATTACTTACAAACTGAAACTGTAAGTTCCTCTCAGTATCCTACAGCCAAAGAAACCCTCAACGTTTCCTTTTCACAGACACTTCCTCAATTCTGAAAGTCTTTGTCCATAGAATTAATTACTTCTGTATTTAAGAAAACCCACCTTTTAGTAATATAAAATGTTGGTGGGGTTTTTTTACAGCTAAAATGTACAGCTAAAAATTATTATTTCTGAATCAAAATTAATAGAAACAAAAGACCTTTGAAGGTAAGATGTATGGAAAACAGCCAGATACAACATTGCAGGGCCTTAATCTTGTAAAAGAAACCGTAAGAGATTGGAAACCTTGAACAGGAGCCTTGGGAAAGTTTTGAAACTTCCATGACAACAAAAACATCTTGGCTGCCTGATCAGATAGAATCAGTGTGGCAAGAAAGCTCATCAACCCAGCACGAAGAGGAGGTTGTATTGTTTGGACACTAAGGCTAGAAAAAAGGGGGACAGCACAGAAAAAATTGCAACTTCATAAATGCATATAGAAAAGGAGGAGGAAATGACCAAGTGCGGGGATAAAGCATACAGAGGACTGACTATATCTGAGATTCTACTAAGCAAAAAAAAAAAAAAGAAATTAATAAGTGACTTTGGGGAGATGAGCTCTATTAGCCATGAGACATAGGGATAAGGATGACTAAAAGTAAAGCAAAAAGTAACATCTTAACTGAAAAAAAATATCTTTGCATTCTCTGTAAAATTTTCCAACATAGTCATTGCCAAGCTGCCTTTGAGCAACCCTAAATTCATGCTTGCTTTCTCGCTAGCTGTATAAGACTGAAGTACACATACCCAAGCATAATGTTTCAAGCCAAAACCAATTACCAGGGTACAATCAAGTATCTGAAGCCAAGGACAGGAAAAAATACCTTCTAGATAGAAGCCATAACAAGTCATAAGTCTAGGTGATGCCCAGGGCTCTTAGACAAAGGCCGCAGTCTTCAGCTACAAGACCTGCTAAAGAGTCTATTACACGTGCTATTGTCTTGCATGGACTGTCACATTCCAGCAACTCAGGAGCATGGACAGGCTATACCTGTGTTCACCCCAGCCCTCTAATTACTAGCAAGCCTTGGCAGGGGAGAAGAGAAATTAGCCTTAAGCCAATAACAAATGCAAATCCTTTTGCACAAATGCATTTGCCATGCTGGATGCACTGAGATCGTCTTCCAAGTAAATAACTGGTACCATTTAAACCCTAGTCTTCTTTTTCCATTAAAGCCATCTAATAGAAGGGAAAGCCTGATCTGTTTCCCATTAATTGACTTGTAAGGCCCATAATATGACTTAATTGCACATAAGGGCATGGGTTACCTTGACGCTGGCCCTGAACCTTCAGCTTGAATAGGGTATTAGAGGCAGGTCATTTAAGATCAAAAGGCAAGTGCTGTGGCAATATAGACCATACTGTAAGTCATTTATGGTCCTCCATGCATGCTGTACCCTGGACCTTCTGATTTCATAAAATTACACTGCCCAAGCCTCTCCCACTGCTGCTGAGACATTTCAGCTATAATTCAATCTGTTTGATCCACACTAAATCTTCTTCATAAGTTTGGCAACCCCTCAAGTCACCAACAGAAAGCTGCTTGGTGTCCTCTCAAGCCTGGTCCCACTGCAAACATTCAATAACAAAACACCAAGGTCTAAAGCCAACACATCCAAGTGATTTTTTAACTTTTACATAGGACCAGCTTGATGTCCTTGCTGGCATCTCAGATATCACACTTTGCAAGAGGATGTCACATCTTATGGAAAACACAGATACAACCCTGTCTTCTCCTTGACAGGAATCTAGGTAGCAGGTGAAGGCCCCCAGCTGTGGCATTTTCTGGCCTCACCCCATCACCAATCTCACAAGAGCCTTCCAGAGGCACTGATGTGGCCTCCTTGTTTGCTCTGCAGTGAGCAGAAACAGCTTGTCTACAACTAGACATGCCCTGAGGCTCTCGGGATGTTTTTCTTCAAGTTACTCTTCCAAAAAACTGGTCTTCAACAATAAGCTTCTGTAAAAGAGGCTTGTCCTTTCAGAAGAATTTCTGTCTGCTAACTATCATAGCAGAGTATGGAGCAGGGAATAGCTATACACTTGTTCAGCATCTGCCATGATTATCTCCAAGGTACAAATACTATCATGTACAATAATACTATGTGATCTCTCACTTGGGAGCAAAACTATTTATTCATTTAATTAGTTAAGTGGGAAAGTATCATTTAAAAAATCCCAGAGCCATTCATTCGCAACCTTCAAGGGTGCAAGTCTGTAATATGCAATCCATACCTTTTTAAGATAGATAACTGGAAAAAGAAGATTAAATTTCCTCTGCAGATGCACTTAGTGTCCAAAGGATCCAGCACAGAAACATCTTAAATGGAACCTGCCTTTCAGGAAGGGGTGTCAAGTTTGACTCAAAAAGTCATGCTGAAACTCTTATAAAAACAGGCATTAACATCTCAGTGCAGAACTCATTTCCTGACAGTAAGTCTGATATAAAGATTATGTTAGAACATACCTTTCATATGCTGGGCTAAAACAACGCATCTAGATCTCTGCTCTGTGCCTTGGTCCTGGCTGCCAATTTGATACTGTGATGTTTTAAGCTTCTTTCACAACAGCATCATGTGTGGGGCTTTTTTAAATGCCTCAGAAGTTTAGTATACACCAGGTTGCTGTAAAAGGGCACCTGTTCAGTAAAGACCCCAGGACACACAGTAAAGGAACATTTTAAAAATGAATTTTAGCAGAAATGCCCTGAAACAACAAAGTGCACAGTGAACAAACTTTAAAAAGCTGCTACAAAACCCAGATACAGTTACTGTTTGCATGTGCTCCACAGAAGATGCTCTGAAGGTACTACAGTAGTCCTGACTGGAAGACCACTGTACATTGAGGAGTTAGTGATCGATACAGCAGTTAACCTGAGCAGGTCCAGGTGCATGCTGTGCTGCGCTGCGCTGCGCTGTGCTGTTCGGCAAGTCCAGCCTGGCCGTCAGGTAGTGTTGTGCTGCACAAACCTCCTGGTGGTGAGATAAAGCCAGCCAGCTCGCTGTAACAGAGGAGCCTGCACGGAACTTCCGCTCGGTACGAGGATACGTGCCACCAGCTTGACCTCATCTTCATCTAGAAGTACAGCAAGAAGTTCCCAAATCTGACAGTAGAAATAAAAAATAGAGTTGTTTTCTTGTAAGAAAAATCTGTGATAGCTCAAACGACCAAAATGGGACAATGTCTTCCATGGACAAGGTCTGCATCAGATGCTGCACATGGATCAGAGGCCCCTTCAGTGCTGCACAAACTGTGGTCCCCAGCATCTAAAGGGATTTAAGATTATCTAAACTATTCTCCCCTTACGTTGTTAGTGGTAATAAACAGCATTTTAAATGATACCTTATGGAGTCTGAGTGCCTTTCTTGCCCGGATCATAATGGACCAGCACTTGCTGGTGCAAAACAGATACGCTTAAAGAATCCAGGACAGGGCTGTTAGTTATAATCAATAATTAGGATACCTACATCCTTTTTAAAAGACCCAGACAGTTAAGTTCTGCCTTTGCTGAATCCAAGCTATATGAGAACTGTAATGCATGGGAGGCTTCACACAGGTCTTTGACAGGGTTCCTCTTCTCTATAATCAGCCATATAAAATTAGTCATATCACCTTAAGCTAATGTTTAGATTCCCCATATATTTAGCAAAGAAAAAGAGGTGACTCAGTATAGCAATCCATCCCTTTTTAAGGTAGCTAACTGGAAAAAGAAGATTAAGCTTCCTCTGCAGATGCACTTAGAGCGTCCAAAGAAGCCAAGCCTGATCTTCTGCCAGCTTAAACTTCATATCTAATTGTTATGGGTTTAGTCAAAATGAGGTGATTTCTCCTGCCAGTTGGTACAGGACAGGGAAGTCAGAACAGGTTGGAAGCAACATGTTTGCAATATACTAAAGACAAGATAACTATAGCCATCTGTTTTGTTAAATTAAAAGAAAAGGAATTCTGAGAAATACATATGTCCATCTGGTATTGCTGCATACACTCATTTTTCTATACCCTCAGTTTGCTCCACACAATTTTGCAGGAGTCTCTCCAGATTGTAATGAATGATCCATCTGCTGACACCAGACCAGAGAGATGTATTGCTCTGTCAGTGACTGTTACAACCCACCTCTTGTTTATGTCCACTAGTGCTCTCCGTATGCTTGCAGGCAGTTGTTGTGACCTCAAGAACTAATTATGAATAGGTGATAGGAAATTGATCTATATTCTGAGAACAGCCCTAAATTCATCAGTACGATCAGAACACCAACGTATTCTGTAGGGAGCTGGCTGCATGGGAAAAGGCTGCTGTCTCTGCTTTGCAGAGTTAAAGCTACAGGGGTAGAAAAGTACAAAAGATGTGATGTTGTGAATGCAACAGTAAGGTACTCCCATGGATTGCATTTGCTACTATGCCATGTTATTACTATAAGTCTCGAGTTTATACTCCAGCCCAAATTTTTTTCAGCTGAGCATCAAGTCTGTGAGTACAGTCATCTCTAGAGTTTGGAGTGGAGATGCACCCCTGGGGAAGCACAGGCAGTGGGCTACAAGGAGGGAAGGAAGGGTCGTAGCACAGACCTTTGGAGGCTTTATGGACAGAAAGTCACTTGGCTTGGGGAACTTGACCTCAAACTCAAGCAAACTACCTGCAGCTATATGTGTGCATATGCACGCACACACACACACAAAAATATATATGATGGGGATGGATGAAAAAAAATGCCAATTTTTACTATTTCTGTAATACTATAGATAGATTTTAAATGCTTTCATCCTATAGTTTAGTGACTGAGTTACCTACCCACAGTTTTCTGCTAGCTGTCCAAATACAGTCCAAATAAGTCCAAATGCAGAGCTATGCACACACAGAAGTAAACACTCAGATGATTTCAGTCTCCTATTTAAATAAACTGTTGAATCTAAGAACTCAAGCAAAACAGTTGGATTAAGACTCTTCATTCCTTTAACCTTAAGTACTTATAGATATCTTCTCTAACTTGTCATCTTAGATCAGAATTTCTTGGTGATGTCAAATGACATTCATCCTTGCTTCTTCTTTTCTCCAGTCCTTCCTTCTTGCTTTCAAGAAAATAAATTATAGAAAAGTTGTATTAAGTGGTCAATTCTTTGCCTAGATACCTCTGTTTCAGTTGGTTTACTGCAGAGATCATCTTTAATCCAAAATGCTACAATTCACTAGGTTTTTGCTTTTTGCCCCAGATATTTCCTACTTGGATGGAACAGCTGTTGAAAAATCCTAGCTCCATCATCCACCATAAAAAACAAACAGCTTCAGAAATAGATGTAAGCATGGCCTGGGCGCTATCCAGCCAGGCTATTGGGTATTGTCCAACTTGAACTTGAATCTACTGTATCCCCAACAGGCTGAAGAAGAGCTGAGCTCAGGACACCTGCTGGGAACAGACTGTCACATTCTCAACCAGAGCATGAGTCTTGTCTACTCATCACATGTGAACAAGAATCTGGTGGGTCACTCGATCTCTTACCCTCAACAGTGTTTCAGAGGTCCATCTAAACCTGCCTCTCCATGAATGCTTCCAAGTAAAAATGTGTACAGGGGAAGCATAGGCTTCAGAAAAGCTCAAGAGGATTAATAGTTGATGTAGGTATGATATTAATTTCCTTGTACCTCCACCTCCATTTCGGTTTCTGCAGGCTAGAAGTGGATCTGATCCTTAGCCTGAGATATAAAATAAAAGAAAGAGACTGAAGTTTTGAATGGGGATGAAAGCAATGGACCCAACATATTTTTATTAAATATCTTCTGATTACAACACTACATTTATCACAGACTATTTCTCTGGAAACCTAGGCTTAGAAGCCTAGCAGTCAAACCCTCCTTTTTGCTCCGAGGACAGCCTTCATTGATGAACCAGAATCAGAAAGGAGTTAATCCTCCAGAAGGGGAAAGAGAAATATGTTAAAAATACTGGACTTTTTTTTTTTTTTTCTCTTGTGTGTGGGTGTGTGTGTGTGTGCAGATATTAGCCAGGACAAAAAATTAGAAAAAAGTACGGTTAGGTTTATGACCTTCCCTGAAATACTGACAGTCAAGTAAAAGAAGCAATCACAGAGATTTGCAGACCAGAAAATCCCAGGATCATGCTCACTCAAGGAGGCCGTTTTTTAATTGATCACCTACATTCATAACACAGTTGAATGTATTGTAGAAGGCAAAAAAAGAGAAAAACATTGCATCCAGCTCCTCCAGTAAAGACAACCAAAGAGTACAAAAGTGTGTTGAAGGTCCTAACTGAGACTTTCAGAAGCAGCGTCAGCAGCACTGTCCTTGGTCCCTGGTCCCCCACCCCAGCCACTGAGGACCTCAAGGATTCTGCACTGCCCACTGTCCTGGCCCTATGGCAGCACCCAGGCTGTCTTGCCCCATGCCTAAGGTGCTCTGGCAGGTACTGAGGTACGGAGCTCACCAGCAAGCACAACCCAGAGACAGCCCCCAGGGCACCCTGCTTGCAGTGCTACTGCCAGGTCAGACAGAAACCTGTCCTTGTGGTAGCACCCCCCAGCAGCCAGGTTGAACATATTCTCCCTGGCAGCTCAAATACATCCATAGCAGACATTGCAGCAATACAAAACTAGCACTCACAATACCATCTGCAATCCTGTTGGCAGCAGGATTTATTTTAGCATTTAGAGACACTTTATTTTATACCAACATCTAGGAAAAAATTATAATTCCATATTTGAGGTCAAAAGTGTCTCAAACAAAAAGAGCCTGTTCCTTCATGTAGTAGTCCCAAACGACATACAATTCATTTTGCCATTTTGTCTGCAGCATGCCATTCTGTCAGCTCAACTGGCTGTTGAACCGTTTGCAGCCTTTAAAACCTATTTGGTTGCTATGGTCACCAGCTATTCAAAATATCGCTACCAGCTACCAGATTAAAAAAAAAAACAAAACAACAACTAACTACACATGTGAGGTCTGATGATTCTGCCATGATTTTGCCTGATTTCACAAGAAAATTGTTGTACATTTAGGACCTTGAGAGATAAAAGACGGTATGAGTGCCTTCCAGCTTTACACTGTTATATTAATCACTCTAACAAACTGATGGGAACACAAAACCACTGAAAAGCATAGCAACTTCAGAAGAGCATGATGCTCAAAATTTATGTTTAGAGCAGGTTGCTTTTAAATTTCTACATAAATTTAATTAACATTCAGATCTTCAGATGGTCTACAATTGGTTAACATTAGTTGGGATAGTGTGAACTACATCAGCTAAAGATCTTTCCACAGATACATACAATTTGACAAGTTTTGCCTACCTTTTTATCAATATGTATCAACCAAATAATTTGACATGATTAAAGATGACATTTATTACAGATATTAAACTACACTGTGAAAAGCCTTATAAGTACAGGTACAATATCACCGGAGTGCTTTCATTCCTCACCAGCTGATTAAGGTGAATGCCAGGAAGTCCACAGAAAGCAATGACTCTGTAAGATGGAAGTCAAAAGCTAGACCCTCAAATGACAAGTATCTGCATAATTCCTTCAAAGCACATAATTTACTCTAGCTGAAATTTTGGCCCTGAGAGCATTTCCCCAGCAGTCCAAATACAAACTGTTTTTTTCTGCATACAGAATTGAATTATGACATCAAGTTAACTAAAGGTGATATAATTTTTTAAATGTCTGTTATTAGATTGTTCCAGATAAAGGTTTTCACATGTTTTGAGTCAAAGAAACAGGGACGTACAATGGCTCAAAGGACAAAAATGTACACTATTGAGTGATATTAAAAGTGGTATGTCATTAAAACCAGTTTGAAACATGTGATTAAGTATAAGTGCTACCAAATGGGTTTATTACATTTCTAATGAATAAACTATTTAATAGGACAACCAGGTGATTGGACCCAGTCACTATGGGTTTATGAAGGCAGATGCTGCTTGACTAACCTGATCTCCTTCTGTGACAAGGTGACCCACTCAGTGGATAACGGAAAGGTTGTGTATGTTGTCTACTGGAGTTAGTAAAGCCTTTGACACCATTTCCCACAGCATTCTCCTGGAGAAACTGGTTGCTCGTGGCCTGAATGCTGTCATGGTTTAATCCTGGCCAGCAACCAAGCACCACACAGCCACTTGCTCACTGCCCCTCACCCAGAGGGATGGGGAGTAGGATCAGAAAGGAATGTAAAACTCAGGGGTTGAGATAAAAACAGTTTAATAAGTAAAGCAAGAGCCATGCATACAAGCAAAGCAAACCAGGAATTCACTCACCACTTCCACGGGCAGGCAGGTGCTCAGCCATCCCCAGGACAGCCGGACTCCATCACGTGTAACAGTGACTTGGGAAGACAAACGCCATAATGCCAGATGTCCCCCCCTTCCTTCTTCCCTCAGTTTATATCATCA
>JAVJGJ010000014.1:92638243-92653127 GCA_035590215.1 Microhierax caerulescens | reverse complement strand
GAGGTGGGTGGGGTGAGGGGTGTAGCCTGTAGCATACCTCTACTGTAATGTCACCTGTCTTTGCCCTCTCTTTAATCCCGACCCATAAATTCTCAATTGGCTCCTCATCCATCCCCAGGTGGAGCTCCGTGCACTCCAGCTGGCCATTGACATAGAGTGTGATACCCCATACTCATCTCCCCTGTCTGTCCTTCCTCCAGAGCCTGTATCCTTCCATTCCAACACTCCCATCATAGGAACTATCCCACCATGCCTCTGTGATGCCAATAAGATCATAGCCCTAGAGGTGTGCTCATGTGTCTACTCCTCTTTTTTATTCCCCATGCTACCTGCGTTTACACAGAGGTATTTAAACTGGACCCCTGCTGAAGCTCACTTACTGGCTGGAGTGCCTGGGATTCCTTTGTGCTGCTCCTCCCATGCTCTCCTGCTGATCTGTGATCCTTCTCCAGGCTCTGGGCATCTATTGCTGGCATTGGTATCCAGCTGCTAGGATTGGGATGGACTGAGGTTCCCCTTCCCTGGAAACTTTAATTTACAGCCTTCTTCCCCAGCTTGGCAAGCCTATGGCTGAAGGTGCTTTTTCTCTTCTCTGACAGGTGGACCTATCAGTAGACTAGGTTTCTCAAAGTGAGTCTCATGGTCTAAGTAGCCGAACACCTGGCTGTGGCACCCACCCTGTAACCATCTATGGTTTCACTGCATTCGACTGGCCCTTTCAAACCCCTTCCCTTGGACTGGAGGATTGATGAAAAAGATACCTGTGTTCCATCACCCCTTACCACTGTCTCCAGGGCTCTGTAATCCCTCTTGATACTCCTCAGACTGCTGCTGGCTGTACTCCTGGTGCCTACCAATTCACCTAACAAACACCAAAAAGCCCAGCACATAGTCAATATAGTATTTTTTGTCCTTACTGACCATATTTTTCACCTTGTTTTCTACGAGAGTGGGTTACCAGAATCAGAGGCACTAACTCGGCAGGCTTTGGCCAGACAACACCCTTCAGCACAGCACACAGTCTCGCTGGCAGTGGTGCTGGCAGCAGCTCCTGGTTCTGGGCAAGAACAGTTGTATGCAAAGGAGACGACCACCCTCATTCCACCACCTCCCTGGAGCTGGGGCACTAACAGCAGTGGAGCAACCCCCGGGGAGGCCAGCTGGGTGGGGGGGCCTGCCTGACCTCCACATTTTGTAAAACATGCTGTAGCCCAAGGCACGGTCCTGGTGAGTGCACTTATGGCGTGAGGTCCTATGGCTTGCATTACAGAGGAGATCAGATGAAACAGCCTCAGCTTTCAAGCCTGAAAATCTATTAAAGGGTGGAATATTTATTTTCTCACTGTCATCAGATTTTTTCCACTGAATCTTTGTCTGGGGGAAAGGCCAAAACTAGAACATCCTGTGTATTAGTCCATTACATTGTTTAAAGAAAATATGGGTTTAAACCCAAATCCTCCCTTCCCCACAAAAACTGGTTAGGGAGTCTCATTTTTTGCCGTGTTCCTAGTCACCACAGTTTGGTACATCCTGTAGCTAAAAGCATTAAATGCCTCATTACCATAAATACAAAAGTCACTTTATTTTTTCACATAGCTGGAATATAATTGTATTCCTCAGACCTCAGTTTTGCACTTGAATAAACGTGAGCCAAGTTAGATTGTGCTTCTTATAACCCAAATTTGTAGAAGATAGTACCACAGACTAGGTGCTTAACACCAAAAATTGCTATATTGATGATGTGCTAGTTTTTGGCATTTACAGTATTTTTGTTCTAATTGCTGTGAATTACAGTTCTGGATATGTAAGTTCAATTAACTGAAAAATAAGTTCAAGATCTTTCACGCATGTGAAACTTTATCCATTACTAGTAAGTATATGTATTAGCTGCAATGCTGACTAATGTGTTGCTTTGGCTGACTTGTTAAACAAAATGCTAGAATGGCATGCTTTGCTGATTCATCTCTCTTCCCCCTTCCAGATGCTATTCTCAACTGAACATGCAAATTATGCTTTTCCCCACAATTCCTGGTACGTTTTATTGAAGATTTTTCAGTTCCAAACCTGACGTTGTTTTCCATTTGCTTGCAGTGTGCATCATGGATTTCTACAAATGGTATAAAATTTAAGGATAAAGGAATTTTCAAAGAATAGAAATGAAATTAGATAGAAGATCTGAGTGGAATAATCTGTATTTGACATTAACATATTGAACATCTCTCGTAGAACATTAAAAAAAAATCACAGTGAGGAGCAAATGGCATGTGGAAAAAGTTAATTTCTGAAAAAAATACACAAAGGCATCATGAACTGTCGGCCCAGCCTATAGGTCAGCCAGATTTTTCAACTAAGAGTCACTGAATGTGCTTCATATTCCTTATTATCAGCTTTGCCTTAATGCCCTGCTGGGACACACCACCAGTGGTTTCAGTCCAACAAGGACTGGTGGGTTGTTAATCACCGATAGCAGAGTTGCACTGCAGGAGGCAGAGGTCAGGTTTGGGACAGAAAAGTGCTGCTCGTGCCCTGCACCTCCTGCCCTGCAGAGCAGACAGCGAGTGGAGGCCAGAGCGTGGTATGGAGGGGACACCGACCCCTTTGCAAAGGGGCAGCACAACACTGATTTCTAGCATGGGAGGCAAAAAGTCTAAACACCGTGAGGTGGATGTTGACCAGGCTCGAGCTCCCTGGGGGTGGACAGGCGGGAGGAGATCAGCCCCCGGTCCCACTGTCCACATGTGCCACAGAGTGGCACCGGCATGTCCCATCACAAGGAGAGGGACACACAGGTGGGTGATGTGGGCAGTCCCCTCAGCCTGCCTGGGAGGGTGGGATGTCAGCACCTCGAGGCAGATGTGGGGAATTTCATCTCCTACTGTATGACCATAAGTTTCAGCAGCTTAGCATTTTCCCTCCATTTTAATTTTACTCAGTGAACCGAATATTCAGCTGGACAGACAGCAAATCAGACCAGCACAACTGCTGCGAAAAGCTGAGTCCTGGAGAGGATGGAGCATTGTTAAATGCCAATAGCAGAGTTGTGATGTGGGAGATGGAGGTCACCTTGAACCCAACAGGTTGATCAGGAGATCAAAACAGGTCTTTTAGGGGTCAAATTAGAATGTAACTTTTCTTTTCCTACTTACCATGAGAAACATGGTTCATGAAACCCTTTCAAAACGTGTTTTTTTTAGTTACACTATATCTATACAGATACTGTTGTATGTCCCCGAGGAGGTGGCCCATTAGCCAGATCACTTGCAGATAAGACTCTGGGAAAAAATGCTTTCAAGCTACAAGGAAACCTGTGGAGCCAGGCTTTGGGCCAGGTTGCTGGGACAGAAACAAGAGAGGAGCAAGAAGAGTGTGGCCACAACTGCCTTTATAAATTAGCGCAGACTATGAACAACAGCGGTGTGTCTCCTGCTGTGATCAGACACAGAGAAAAGCAGTTACGTGTAGCCAGCCAGCCAGCCAATAGAGGTGCCGGGCCTGGAGATGGCCCAGACAGCAGCTGGCACAGCGGAATTACTTGCTCCAGCTCTGCATGAACACAGTGGCCAGTACAGCCCCGCTCCCACCAGGATGCACCAGCTGAGGAGTCTGCGAGCAGGACATGCGCCATGGGGGTGACAGCTCTCTGAACACTAATGCCCTCCCCTGGGCCTAGAGATGGTTGGGATGTGCAGGTTTGGAGGGGGGGAGGGGGCCCACAGCAGCCTGGTGAGCAAGGGAAATAGCACATCCAGTAAGGAAACAGGCTGACCCTCACTAAGATGCCTACTGTTGAAGAGTTAGATTTCTCAAGGAGGAGACAAAGTCATTTTCTTAGTGACAGAGAAGAAATGTGTGAATCCAATAGAAAGCTGAGCAGAAAAGACAGGCTTATGAAGAAGATCTTAGTTGTGTGAGAAAAGACAGAGTGGGAAGGAAAAAATAGGATCGCAAAGATGTTTGGAGACACGGGCATGCATCTACTCATAGAAAGAACATTGATATGAAGACTGCTTATTTTAAAGACAAAAACAGGGCTCATACAAAGCCCATTTAGTTTTGTTTGACTTTTGATCACGAGCAATGATAGACAGACACTGAGTAATGAATGATGGCCTGAAACCAACATCTGATTAACCTGAGATCTGTGAGGTCCTCGTCACTGGCATTTCTGAGTCCACACTGGAACTCTCCTAATAGATTGATAATAAAACTGAAAAGTGGCCCAACAGACTGATAAAAGGAAATCTTTTGTGCTTGTATTGCACATACTTATGCTGCTCCTGCAAAAAACACTCAGCAGTAGGCACTTCATGGCCAGCGAGTACCCATAGCCCAAGGTCATGTTTTATGTTGCAGGTCTTACTCTGAATCGGTAAGTGTGGTTCCGAAAAAAATTTCCAGTAGCCAGCATATTGTGTAATCATTCCTGTTGAGATATGCAGCACTTTTTGCTGGAGCAGGTAGTACTGGAAATTATTGGGGATAAAGTCATAGGGATGTGGTATAGCAGTGGATGTTGCAGCACAGAAAAACATCTGTGTGCCCAGGAAAAATGTATTTTACCCAAATATCTGGTTTCTGTCAATGATCATACACTGACAGAGAAGATACAACCTGTTGTGAAGGAAAGAGACCTTGTGAGATTAGTTAGCTCTTTCTCCTGTCTGGGGAAAAACAGCTGTAGCCACACCTGACAAACATTTTTCAGACATTCTGAAAAGCCACCAAGACTCAGTAGTCTCCTAGAAAACAGTTACAGACTTTTCCTAACCTCACTGAGATGGCGTATTTGCAAAAAAAATTGCACATCTCCAGCTATTTCCTCAGAAGTGTTTCCATGTGTTGTTGTAACACAAAGCCCAGTCAATGAGAATTAAACGGGTAACAACCCTTCAATATAAGAGCAGGAAAGTCTAGATAAAGTTTCTAATGCAATTTCTTAACATCAGGACTTCTGAGCATCTCTTCTGATTTATTCAGGCTGTGTTCCCCCCCAGACTCTCTGATACACAGAATTTCAGCAAGAATGATATCTCCAGTAGGAAGGAAGGGTGAGGTGATATTTTTGATGGGATAAATGTATCTGAGAGGCTGAACAGACTTTGCATACCCTTAATGGAGATACATTTTTTCAATTTAAAATCCTATGCAAGTGAAATACTGCTTTCATTGATGATCACAGAAGGAAATCAATTCAGTATCACACATTCTGCAATCGATCCCATAAATTGCCTTAGCTCTTTGATTGCAATGCAAATCTGACAACCCACAGAGCTGAGGCTCTGTCTCTCTGCTTAAACAGCAGATGGCATTCTGACTGCCACCTGATAAACAGAGCAGGCGAGCTGGCAGTACAGACAAGGCTGAGAGAGATCTGCTGACATCAGATTAATATAGACATTTCCTTCTTGATAGTACTTGATTTTCAGAGGCTTTTGAGAATTTAGAGTTCAACTCTCTGAGATTCATGATATACTGTACTACACAAGGTCATTCATGTCACTGAAAACTTTATGGGCAATAGCTCTTGCCATCAGATAGCATTCAATATGTGCAAACACAGGCTGAAACCTACATTCATTTTTGGCTGTAATATTGCAGGTCCAGTCTCATGAACTGCCGGGAGCACAATTTATCTTACTTGTGCCGAATCAATCACAAGAAAGTATGGGAAACGTTAGACCTCTGTCTCAGAGTGGGAAATTAAGGGATTAGCATCGAAACAGAGAGGCTGATGCTGCTGGAGCAGGGGCAGGAGCTCAAAGGCTGCTGGAAGCCAGTCCCGTACTCAGGCTCCAGCAGGCCATTTCCCCCTGACTTAAGATGTATGGGCAGTGAAAATCGGTACCAGCGTGTATCACTCATAATGAAACGACTACATCTCGTAGCCCAAAAATGTGTCATCAGCTCTTGGATCTGTGAAGCTGAGCTAAGTGGAGACAGACGCTCCGTTTAACTCTGCTTCCCACTTTGCTGCAACTAATGAAACACCATTGCCTATCTTATGGCAGAAGCTTACTAAAACTCAGGTCTGAAGAAACACTTCTCAGAACAAACTCGACAGGAAAAAACCTAAACCTTTAAAGAGCCACACAGGCACTGCACCACTCACTGGATACCACATTTCCTAGCTCCGAGATGCACATTTTTACCTTGGCTTTGTCCAAGCTACTAACCCTGATGATGTTTAACCTAATACCACAACGGCCAAAGTCATAACACCCTAAAAGTCCCTTCTCCCAGGAAGGCAATGAAAGCCTCTAGAGTGGGTGACAAAGGAGCAGACAAACCTGCAAACTTCTCCTCGTGAGCAATATCCAACAAGGGGAATATTTGGGTGACACACAGTCATCCTTAGGGCCCTGCTTCTCTCCTGCTCTACAATTCAAGGGTCAAAGCATGCAAAGCCCAAAAGAGCAGCAAATTTCATTCCTTTGCTATTCTTTAAACCTTGCAAAGGACAGACATTGAAAGCTGACCTACTGTGCCTATGAAAACATTTGCAGTTCTGACGTGGAATTAAGCTAAGAAAAATGATTCATGTAATGAACACAGCCAGATCTCATCTCAGGTCATACAGCTTAGGAGACATATGATTTTTTTATTTTTTTTTAGAAGAGATGAAGGGGTTTTTTTGAACTTTCACACATTTTTGTGGGGTTACTCCAAACCCCCACACCTGCTTTGGTAACATCACCTGCATTTCAGAGGACAAGATATATTAGGGGCAGATGGGCTCAGCGCAAGGGGATGTACAGCAGCTGCACAGCCAGAGCCTGCTGGAAGTGACTATGACACCAGTAGACTAAAGGGATGGCAGGATGCGAAGTCAAAGCTGACAAAATAGGTGCAATGTATTCTATGCAGCTGATGTTGGGCACTGAAGGCTTTTATTCTCACACTAGTGGAGGAATAACAGCCACTACCTTGATTTTGACAGTAAGATTGCATAGGCAAGAGGAAGAAGCCAGACAGATAGTACATGAATATATATAACACTAAATGCAGGGTACATCCCTGTGTGTGTCTGTGGGTGAGTTGATGTGTGTGTGTACATCTACAAACACATGTCAAGTGTTCATGTACTACAGCTTCTCAGGCTAGCATTAAGTGGATGTGGCAATAGACTGTGAGGGAACTGTATCCATAATATCACTCGCTGTCTGTGAAAAGATGTGTTCATTTTGTACTGTCACATAGCAGTTAATGTTTGGTACCCACGTTAGACAGTAAATGATGACTTTGGTGTTTGTTTTTTTTTTTTTTCTTTGATATAATAATTTTGGAATAAACCACCATTTGTTCCTCTTTCTTTTCCAGTGTAAATACAGTCACAAACTTATCGATAAAGGAGAAAGTTCTCGAGTGGCTCAGGCAGGTGCAGCTTTTGGATTGCATATAGGCATGACCGACCCAGATGCTTTCTGATACACAACCGGCACAGCTGGGCAAGGCTGGCAGGACCTGGGAAAAGAAAAAGGCAAGAACAAGCAACCCCAACCCCCCCACACTGGTATAAGTCAGAAAGCAACACCAGAAAGAATTGCAAATCAGATCAAACATTACCCAGTGACTTGCTGAAGTCAGGAAGAGCTAAATACATTACTGTTCATACTTAATTCATGTTGTCAAAGTTGGTTCAGTGATTTGAAAAATATAAGCACTAAAAACCTTTTTATGCACACATGGCTAGGCTTTTCTCCATCTTTTCTTGAGCAAATATTTAAAATACCATGAAGGTGTCTGCACTGGTGAGAGAGCTCCAGGATGCATATAGCCCTTGCTCTGGATGTAAGAAAATTCACAGTGGTGTTGTGAGGATAAAGACAGGAAGGATTACAGGGAGCTGCAGAAGTGCTCAGTGTAGAACAGCCATAACTGGGTGGACATGCAAATAGAGTAACAGCTGTTCGTATGTACAGAACGTGCTTCCTCCAGCCACTGCTGTCTCAGGGGGTACCTGCACAAGTAGTAACTGCAGCTTAGCCTTTTTACATGACTATACTGTCTCTGAATATCTATTTATGTCAGTCAATCAGTGCCTCTCAAAATAATTTCTTAATGTGTCATCTAATTTTAATTAAGTCTGACTAAAAGGAAAACATCTCAAAGAGTCTCCAAGTTTTGTGGGAAAAGGTGCACAAAAATAAAAATACATAAACATCAAAATAATTAAAAAAAAAAAAAGAAAGAAAATATGAGAGGCCTTTTTGCCCTTCCTTGCCTTGGGAGGAAGTTTGCTGCATGTGAAAACTCTTGTTAAATGTCAGAGCCCACTGGCAGGAAAGCTGTCAGAGGTCTCATTGGGACAGCAGTGAGGCCAGCTTGGGTAGTGGCTTACATGGCACTGGTGCTGCCCTGGTGGCTTCCCTGTGGGGTGACCAGGCAGGTGCCACCAGTCCACCACCATGGGTCAGGTGAGGGGCACATCAGGCCCAAAGCCACTGGAAATGAGGCTCCGTAGCTTCTGCAGCTGCACGCTTGCACGTGCAAATGCAACTTGCTAGCTGTTGTGTCCCTGCCTCCCTTTGCTTTCCTCTTGCTGGAGCTGCTCCAGGTTGAACCTGTACTCCTGCTCAGAGAAGCTCTGGCTTTGAGCCCTGTCTCATCCCTGCCCCTCCAGTTCCTGGCCAAACAGTAGCAATCACAGAAGTGTTTGGCAGGCAATGGGTAGAGGTGTGTGCTTAAAAGCCTGCCGTTGTATCTTCCAGGTAAGCTTCTTTACCTGTGCTTTTATTACAGGAAAATTTAGGACCTTAAACAGGCTGATAATGCCCTCTCTGAGAAAAATTAATAGAAAATTACGGGATATATAGAAAAAAGGACTTGTACTACCATCACTGGAAGTGAAGAAAGAAGCTACCATCTCCCAAAGCAGTTAGGAAAACACAAATAATGTATGTTTCACATCACTCAGTATTTAGGAAGAGGAGCAATTAAAGGGAGCTATCTAAGGAACCACAGCAGGAAAGTCAGGGGGTAGAAAGAAAACTCTTCAACCTGGGTGCTTATTTCAAACAGAAGGATCTCAGAAAATAAATAAGTAGGGGAAGAGGGCAGTTGCAGGTGTTAGATACAGTGAAGTATCTGGAAGCGGAACTGAAGGGATGGGTGAGGAAACTGAGAAAGCTTCTTTTCTGAAAAGTGAAGAGCCAGCAGGAGCCGAAGTGCCCCTATAGTCCCTCTGACTGTAAGGGAGGAGAGGGTGACAAGCTGAAAGTGGAAATCAAAAAGAAAGTTCAGGAAAAGAAAATTATTTATATCAGAATATTAATACACAATCTCTCATTCACGCAGGACAACTGCAAGCACTGCCGTTGCTCGTGCAGCCTGCCGTTGCTGAGCCCTGAAGGTCTCAGATACAGGGACAGAAGTCACAAGAGGTGAGAAGCATTCAAGCAACAGTCCTCCCAGAAGATTTTAGACATGACAAATTAAAGCTCTGCATGAAAAGCCATGGAGAAAGGGAGTAGGATGAAGGATATTAAACCACTGTTTCATTTCCTCCATAAAACCCACCTGTGCGCAGAGGGCAGGCACAAAGCCTATGTGCAACATTGACAATATTAATTTACCATCCAAGAGCTCTTTCGCAGTTGGAAGCGAGCCCTCCATACACAGCGTGCTTTGCTCCTTGGTGGGGAGCGAGCAGGCTGCCTGCATGGGGGAGCACCGTTTACCCTCCCAGCGGGGCACAGACTAACAGGGGACCAGTGAGCTGGGAAACACAGAGGCTGAAGGAGATGTGGGGCTTAATTCAGCATGTCCATATCTCAGGAATATTGCTATTGTGCTTCGAGCTCTGGCTGTATGTAGTGCAGGTGAAAACAGCCCAAGAGGATCTTAGGTTCTTTTCAGAGGTTTCTTCCAATAGACTGGAAACATATTTAATTGTGGGAAGGCTGGAAGTAAGCTGCAAAGGGCAGTAATGGGTTGTGCTGGGGTTCCCATGATCCACAAGGAAGAACTGTGTGCCGTGATGCTCAATAGCCACCTGGCAAATAGCTCTGCTTTCTCCCCGTGACTGAGGTCACACACACTCGTGTTGCTTTTTCTGCAGGAAGCAGGGGACGCTGAGCCACAGCCCTAGGCTGAAGCCAAGACAGTGGCACTAAAATATTACCTGTAAATAAACTCTCATGGCAGTTTTTAGCCCTTAAAGTCCTGGTAAGTAAATATATATGATTTTCCTTCAGTAGACAGGAAAAGAAAGCACAGAAAAACTGGCCAATTTACCCACTAAACACCTGACACTTGGTGGCAGGTCTAGCAATGAAACACAGGTCTCTTACTCCTTTCTGTGTCACATGCTGCGGTTTGAAATTGGTAAAGAGGGTAAGAGAACTTCTATAGACATTACTTATAAAAGCAGTTAAGAAAAATGTACTTAGGTAAAGGAAATAAATACTGTTCTACTTAAAAAAAAGAATAAAGGAAACCGTTACCTTCCCGAAGCAGAAGAGCTTGCTCCACTTTGCTGTTGGGGATGGCAAGATCCAGGGCACATTTGAGGTCAGCATTTCTACATTTTGGGTTAGCACCATAGTCTGTCAGCAAGATGACTACCTCCACGCTAGATTTCCTTGCTGCCGCATGGAGGGGGGTGTCTAATCGCTTCCCCATGTTAACGTTGGCTCCTTGAGTAACAAGAGTGCCTGGTTAAAACTGGGAAGCAGCAGGGACTGTCCGAACCCGCATCACATGGGCTGGTTTCCACCAACAACCTCAATAAATGAAGGGGATGGATGGCAACAGGCCTCCTCCGCTTCTCTCAATAGTGGCTGTGCAAAACTCAGCAGATCAAATACCTGCTGTGTCAAAGTCCTCTGAGGCATCAAATCCCGCCTGCTGTGGATAGAACTGAACAGCTAGACCCAATAGATGTTCAAAGCCTACCATATGCTCTGTAAATTTGTTAATAACATAGTACCCAACATAAATTATGTTAATTAAATTGCTGGCGGGGAAAAACACCTTTAGGTGTGTCATTGTGTAATAACTCTGGGAGCACAGCAAGCTCGCTCTAGGCTCACCAGGCTCAGCAGGGCCACACTTTGAGCAGGCGTAAATCAGCTAATGTACACTGACAGCAAAACTTTATGCTAGCTCATAGGCTGTGCCTGGACCTGCAATGATTATTCTTGCAAGCAGCTTTACTGCTGTTTTCATCATCCAGTGAAAGCAGGTGAAGTTAATGCTAAATGCTTAACAAGGCAGTTTATCACAATCAAGAGTTGATTTTGGTCACTAGTATTAGCCAGGGTTGTCTGTGCTTCCTCTTACCATTCAAGAAAACTAAATGGATTTTTTTTTCCACATTCAGACAGTCTTAGGAAGGTCTCTGTAATTAGGACTTTTTTCACTGAGGATATCCTGAATCCTTCATGAATGCAAATGAAATTTTTAATAGTCCCAAACGAGTCTCTTAGACTTGGGTTGCTCAAATGCCTCTTGTGAAAATAACCCATGATGTTTGCAGTAGGGAGGCAGCTCAGAGAGACCGGCAGTGCTGGCTAACACCACCACAGCTCTCCCCCGTCCCCCTTTCCAGGTGTACCTAGCTCCAAAAGCTTCTTGACACAGTCTGTCCTCTGGTACGTGCAAGCCACATAGAGCGGGGTCCCATGCTGCGGGTCTTCTTGGTCAATGTCAACCTCATGGGCCAGAAGGATCTCCATGCACTCCCTGTGACCTGTTGAGAGCAGAGCCATCACTGACGTGCTGCAGCACAGAGTACACTCAGATACAGCCAAGGAGGCACAACAGCTGTGAATAAGCCAAGCCTGTTTATCCTTACTGGTACGGACAAGGGGATTTTTGAAAAATACGTTAACATTAATAAAAGATGTATTCCCCACTTAGGTATTGTTAGCTTTGCTCACAGCCTGAACGTTACCTCTCTTGACCACTTCGTGAATGGGTGAAGCAAGGTTGTTCCTGAGCTGCGGCTTGGCTCCGAACTCGAGCAGCATGTTGACACAGGCCACGCTGCCACTGCAGCAGGCATTAAACAGAGGAGTGATCCCATCGATGGTGACTGCATTGACCTGGAACAGCAAGACACACTCAGGATAATCTGATATTAAAAGAACATCCTTGCAGCGTGCCTTGTATGCACACCAGAAATGCACCAGGAAAAGATGCTTGCCTTGTTTAATTGCAGAATTGATTTTGTTAACTTTCAGAGCCGCATGTTGTGGCACAACATATATAACATTCTCCTTTGAGGTCTGCCCTTTTCCCTGCATAGCTAGTACCATAAGGCAGTGACACTGCCTGCTATGAATGCTCCTTCTAAAGTTGCTCAGAAAATGCAGATTTTGATTTATTTTAATATGGAGAACTTGAGTACCTTCATGATCATGCACCAATGCAAAGCCAGAATATGCTCAGATGAAAATGGCTTTGCTTTTTAAATGAAAACATTTACTTCATGTTTAATACTTTCACCTGAAAATACATTTCCAGCAAAAGAAATTTTCACAGAAACATAATCTTAATCCCAAACAGAAAAGGAGCTTGAAAGAGTCTGTGTTCCCACGCGTGTGTGTAAGACAGAAGGAATTTCCTTCCTCCACCTCGAATGTAAAGACCTGGCAAGAGCCACCATCTGTCATTGTCCACTGGGACAGCACAGTTCCTGGCTTGTGTTGTACACAGCTCCAGCACTGCTGTTTAACTGCGTAGCAAGCCCTCAGAGGCAATTTATGCAGCAAATCTGCATGTCTTTAATTCCATGGCACATTGGAGAAGAACAATGGATTATGTAAGCAAATGGCAATTTATGTGATTTCCAAACCAGGGAGAAGAGGACAGAGATGGGAGAGGAAGGGCTGAAGAAGTTCTGGACCACCAGGGAGGTCAGAGGACTTTGCTACCAGTGCTAGCACAGGAGTTGCATCACAAAGGGGTCAGAGCACCAGGGTAGAAATAACTTAGATCACACAATTTAATTAGCAAGATATATTGCCTTTAAAGTGGAGAAAGGCAGTGATGTTTAAGATCCTATTGGTTTATTCTGGGTAGCTTAGCAGCAGAGCATCTCTAGTTGATACCTTCCTAGATATCATTTGTCCTTGTTCATTTGAACTACTGACTTGTTTACAACGCTGAATGATTTAACTCCTTTTCCCACAAGGTGCCTTTCCCACAATTACAAGCCAGTCTTTGCCATTTTCAGCAGGCTGCAACCACGCAGCAGCCGGTGCAAGGCCACGCTCCCCCACGTGAAGCTGGAGATCAGGCAGGTACCCTGGCGGAGGCAGCCCCTGCTCCTTGGTGTCTCCTCTGCTTGCTCACCCTCGTGGAAAACCATTGGGGAACAGAGCTGGCTGGAAAATAATCGTGATGAGGCCAGGAGGTGGGCAAGTTGACATGGTACGGGGAGATATCAGGTACCACAGCATGGGGGACATCTGTCTGCTCAGATTTTGGACCCCAAATTGTAGCTTGCTCTTCCTACAGTTGCAAGGCTCCAACTAAGGCTCTGTTTCAACAGCATCATCACTACAGATCCCAGCCTCATCCATAACCTTCCTCCCCTCCTGCTAATTGCTGAGCTAAACTATCCCTCACCCTGCACAGTTTTTAAAACAATGAAAAGAAAGATATAGACGTGCTTTGGGGGCATCTGTATTTCAGCCAGACTACGTGCTGCAGCCCTACAACCCAGCACTGCCCACTGCCTCCCCCAGTCTCATCAGGCAGACGTGGCTGGAGATGATGGAGGCACTGGAGGTCTACCAGCATCATTTCACAACAGGGCCAGTGATTCAGGCAAGCTGATAACCAGGGGTAAGCAAGGGGATAAGTGAAGAAGAGAAATATATTCTTTGGTTTCCCTCTCCACTGGGCATTGGTTTAACTGGTAAAAGAGGAATGAATGGTAAGAGCTGTTGTGGTGTAAATGGTCTGGTAAGAAAAGGAATAAAGAAGAGCACAGAAAGAAAGAACAATGGAATGGCACATTTTCTCCCAGAAGTTAGACAAAAGCCTGTTGACTTTATTTATGAACAGGGAGTAGGGGGGGAAACAAACACCAAAAGACATCTGAGCTTTCTATTATACCAGGAATAGGCTGATTTATTAGGAAAAGAGAAGGTAGTTCAAAGATGATTCTCTGAGTTATAAACAGGCAATGCCATTAATATACCAAAATCAAGTAAAACTGAGCTGAAAGGGGGTTTCCTGTCATCTTTCTAAGGAACTGAAATGTAGCATACTGTTTAGGAAGTTAACAAACACGTTTTCTTCTGCAGAGGATACCTTGATTGCCTCTTGTGGTGTTGCTCAGTTTCTTGCTATATAAATTGTACATGATAATCCAGATGAATGAAATATTTATATTCATATATACAATATATTCTTGTATACTTCATCCATTTCTGTATCTCCATTGTTAAGATGTATTCTACCTAAGGTCTGACTGGGGGAAATATTCTTTTATTAGCAGATGAAATGTGTCATTGCTTCACAGACATCTACTTATGTGAGACTACCAAATATCCCACAGGAAACTAGAGACAATCCCCATGATTGTTATGTGGGGAAAAAAAGGGATGTGTCATTTTCTTCAAGGTTATTTTCACCTAGCATCTCTCATTCCTTTTCCATCAGTCGTGACTACATTTCACATACCGAGAGGAAACAAAACAGAATAACGGGGTGAAGCAAGCAGCTACCAGGGAAAGCAAATCCACCACACACAGAAAAAAAACCCAACTCTTTCATCTTTCCTGTTTCTGCCTGAGATGCTCCTGTCCATCTGCATCCTGGCCCTGCAGCATGGGCAGCCTACCCGACATCCGCGCTGATGCAGGGAGCATCCATGCTGGGACTCACCTGAGCACCGTTCTCCAGCAGCACCTTTGCACAGGCGACGTGGCCA
>JAVJGJ010000014.1:92618650-92638225 GCA_035590215.1 Microhierax caerulescens | reverse complement strand
AGAGAAGACACACTGTCCATTGTCACCAGGTTCACATCAAAACCCTGCAAGGCAGGGCAGGGGGCATGAGGGGAGAGCCCTGCCCAAACCACATGGCTCCCCCGGGGCCAGCACAGGTGCGAAGGGTGGTCAGACTGTGGTGGGGGAGAGCCACGTTGCTGGGTGTGTGTCCAGGGAAGGTGCACGGGTTGGATTAATGCTGTTCAGTGCTTTGGTGCTCATCCCCAAAGACTGCAGCTGGGGTTAAAGAGGAAGCAAGAACAAGCTAAGCCTTCTATTTGCAGTTCTTTACAACATACAATTGCAGAAAAGACATTGCGTTTCTTTAACTTACAAGGGTGGCATTACCTTCCCTGTTCAGTCCAGCATCAGGAGCTACAGCTGGTGGGATTCATCTCCCTGAACAAGGATGCGTCAGGAATCCTCAGCTCCTTCACTGGGGAGAAAGAGGATCCCCTAGGATATGGTTCATTGCACACTAAACCAGCTGTTTCTAATGAGTCAGGCAAATTGTGTCCTAAAAATAATTCCACTGACTATATGGGGTGCCCAGTGTGTTTCACTCAGAGGTAGCAAGTACCTGGTAAACCCATAAAACAGATGAGAAATCCCCCACCCACAAGTCAGTTCCTCTTATCTGACCACCCAGAAAATGTTTTACTCTGGAATACAGAACTGTGGTTTACAAATTTACAGGTCTTTCCCTAAACGACAGTTCTTACAAGTATTCCTGCACAAACAGAAAACAGACATATTCGCAAAGGAGAAGGCAATTGCCATATGTGTTTTCCCCAGGATGCATCTAAATCTCCCAGTAATTAAGATTTTACAACCGGGTGTAAGAACAGGCCTGGAAGCAGCTCTAGTTTCTGCTTGATGTCTGGTATTTCAGAATAGTCTCTGCCTGATGTGCTATAGACCGGGCTGCTCACCCGATGGCAGCAATGCACCGTCTGCTACACGGCAGCAGCTGCGCCGGCACTAATGCGCCTGTGAGCAACGTAACGCTGAAAAAGTCACCAGTCCCGATGTAATAAGCATTAAAAGCAACGACTGGAATCACTTTAGGCTAGACATTCTATGAGAGAAAAACAATCGTTTTTCAGATGTGTGAAAGCTGTCGCTAAATATTTCCTGTACATCACTGCCAGGGCAATAGATAAAACCTTGAAAAAAATGTTGAGATTATGCCATTTTCTAATTGCAGCAATGTTTCATACCTAATGATCAGCATATTCTTTCAAAAGTAATGTCTTCTAGGGACTTCTGATAAGGACATCTATTCTCGAATCATTATTCATACGTGTGTTGTGTGTGTATATATAGATATATAATTTTTATTTAACAAATGGAGTTCAGTCATTGCAAGCAAATGAGTAAATGCTGATGTCTTGGAGAACACAGCAATCCCTTCCATTATTAAATGGAGAACGAGTCATAGATCTTACTGTCACTGTTTGCCAAACATCACTGATGTTAAACCTTGTTTTCGATGTATGTGAAAAATGAAACTCTTCTTTTGGTGTTGGTGTGTTCTTGAGGTCTTTTAAAACTCCAGCACTCCATTGCCCCCTCGTGTCCAGGCATCCCTTGGGGAGCAGAAACCTCACTGGTTCCTTGAAAGCTATGGTCCTATGGCAGAGACTTCTAAGTGTCTCACTTACACTCTAAAGTATAGCTCCACATTTAATTTTAAATTTAAAATTAGTAGTAATAATTGTAAAATAAATTGTAAAAAAAAAAAGTAAAATAAATTAATTAATAGTAGTGTAAGCATATTAGAAACAATGAGTAATGATTATGCTGGTCTATGAGCAGCTTCATCCCTACATTTATCAAGTTGTGGTGAATAAGCTCCAGTTCAGACTCTACAGGCATTGCTGCCTTGATCCCTTTACATCACCAAGGACCCTCATCCTTCACTTCAGTCTTCAGGAGAAGAGGAAAGAGTGGAATAACTAAATTATGTATAACCACAACACCACCAGGTGCTTCTCCAGCATATAACCACGACCAGTGTATAGCCAGGGCGTCTAGCATACAACCACAACTCCAGGTTCCCCACTAATAAGATGGTGTAAGGTCAGCATAAATGGAGGTAGAGGGGGTCAGAAAAACAACAAAGCTCTGAATGAATAAGCCTTCTTCTTTATTATGCCAAACCTCTACCACTTCCTTTTCCATAAAAGTCATTTGATATCAGTGAAGGAAAGAGGGATCAGGAAATGGGAGGGGGAATACAGGCTGTAAACAGTAACCTCTTTTAGCTGCAGCCATGCCGCAATAGATGTCTGGAGTGGAGGCTTTCACAGGGGCAGCTCCACTCCTTGAGGACATTGTCCATTTGAGCTGTGGTCTCACTAGTAAAAATTATTTACTTTGAATATAATAAGTCTGATGGCTAAGTTACAGAGTCTAACTCCAGGAGTTAATTTCCCTGCAGTTGTCTTGATTGGGGGGGGGCAAGGAGGAGCGGGGGCAGTTGCTCATTCATGCCACATGAGGACATTGAGTTTAAGCAAAGGTGGTGAGGAAGATGGTTGGCAAAGCAAGAAGAACCATAGTCCCTTTGCAGCTGCTCACTTTAATATCCAGCATCATCCTTCCTAGTGCACTCTTTCCTACTCTCTTTCTTTTGCATGAACTCTTGGGTTTTTCGTTTTTTTTTGAGCAGAGGGTTTTGGGCTGACAGCTCTCTCTTGAGGAAGACCATGCTTGCTGTTTTATAAAGCAAGATGTATTTGTACAGATTTCTACCATTATTTTTTTAAAAATAGCTGATATACATATAGTCCCTATTCTCAAGCCCAGTTTGCATAGTTTATCATTGAGAAAGAGCCTAAGGATCATTGTTCATGATGCAGTGAGGTACAAGCTGTAACGCTCTTTGTCCTGGGCTTGTCCCAGCATCCTGACTAAGCAAACTAATGCGTGCCCAAAGGCAGGCATGCAGATATATTATTTACACAATTGTACTGGATATGTTATTTACACAACTGTATTCCTTGCGCCCTGCTGCAGTCTATTATCAGCTCACAAACTCACAGATGCAATTCAATAGAAAACATGCTGCTTCCCAACCTTTCCTTACTTGTGGGCTTTTACCTGTGCAATCAAGGTTTTCAAAGACAGGAGACGTCCTTGGAAGGCAGCTTCGTGAAGAGGGGATCGGTCTGCCCAGCCACCTGAAACAGCAAATGCAGGGGAGTTAATTCAGGTAAAAAGCAACAGCAGATCCTGGGAGGGCAGGGAAAAAAACAGCTGCATGTAAATGTAGATCAGGACTGGAATCAGTGTGGGGTCAGTGGTGAAACTATTTGATAAACTGATTTCTGCAGAGCAGCTGAGGGCCCAGCACTCCTGAGGAAGCTGGCTGCTCATTAAGGGTCCTCAACACGAGCTTCTTGGCAGAACTTTCAGAAACAGCTAAAAAAATGCTTCAGCAAAGACCACGAGTTTAGTGCTGCTGAGACTCACGCAGGGCCTTCAGAGCCCTGCAGTTCTTCTATGCAAAACCACATCAGCCTCCGTCTTTCCTAGCGAGCCTTTGTCACAAATCATAATCCAGCTTCTCTTGCGCTTCATTAAGAGACTCATAGCAGGGAGACACGGGAATGACTTGTCCATCAAATGAATACTGGCATGTCCTTGGCAGTTTTATTTCCTCAACTGACAATTTCATAAATAATATCCTTCAGCTCAGACTACCACGTAATAGGTTCCATCCTCCTTCTCGCTGGAAGGTTTCAGAAAAGACATGGTAAACCAAATTCTACCTGAGGCTTTACTTTCCTTCCTTAATCACTTTGAGTTGTTGAACTGTTCAGATTTCTTCATGTAGTCTAGCTTGCCTTTTTTCATATCTTAATCTATTATGTGCCAAGGGAAAAATTCCTTAGCCTAGCTACTACCTACAGGCATAGTCAGTCAACCCAGGTTAAATCCCTGCCACTCAAGTAGAGCACAAATTTACTTGTTCTATATTAAAATTTATAACCATACTACAACCCAGCGTGTAGTTAGAATTTCTCCAAAGGCCAGCTGCATTTACAGTGCCACAGGACAGAAGCAATACCAGTGTTTGCATTCATGCTCTGCTGTACAGCAATCCCATGAGCACTCTATCTGAAACCCTTGTCCTGTTTAATTTTTTCAGCTACGCCACACACCAGAGAGAATGGAAAAGGTGATTTATCTCAATTTCAGGTGTTATCCTAGGCAGAGAGAAATCAATGAGAGGCACAGACACAACCCTGGGGACTTGAAGCCAAGGACACAGCAGGGGTTTCAGCCTTGGCCAAGGGGAGTCTCCTTTTGTTACCCGAGAACCCAGATGCACTTCTGCTCATGGGGTTACCGTTTTAACTATAGTTATTACTTTTGTTTCCATTTATTGAAGGAGCTGTTCCTGGGCTCCTAAGGCAGGAAGCTGGCATGGAAAGACCAGCCAGCACAATGCATGACCAGGCTCCTGAGGACCAAGTAGGATGCACCAGGCAAAACAATGGAAGCAGGAACCAAGCAGGGACTGAGAAACATTTTCCTGAAAACATCCGAAAAGCCCACATCCCTCATCATGCTGGTGACTGAAATAGGCAAGCTTAGTTCACAAAGTCAGAAGACATCACAAGTGACAAAACCCAGGGTCCTTATACAGTAGGAAGTTTCAGAAGTAACTCAGACAACAGAGCTACAGTGCCTTATTTAACCTTTTAGGCACACAGTATAGCATGTGCAAGCGCATGTCACATGCATCTACAACGCACCTGTATGCACACACATGCCTCACCATCAAAACACATGCTGCTGCATACTTACATGCTAATCACAGCAACCTACCTCCCTGAAACATGTGGCAAATATATTTCCCATATGGGGCACATCTTCCCTTCACAGCTGTGAGTGACATGTCTGAAAACTGTGTCTTTTTAAATGTCTACAGATAGATTAAGCAGCCCTGCTGCTGCTTGCTGCAGTGCCACTTCACTGCAAAGAGAAAAGGCTGTGAAGCTCTGCCTGTGATCCAATATAGTGCCCCAGCAACAGCATCACATGATCTTAGGTTTTGTAAGATTATCCTTAATAGCTTTTTGCAAATGGCAACTTGCAGATAAAAATATGTTGTGGTCTGCTAAACTTCAAGGCACTTCAGTAAGACCCTGGATGGAGGAAACACTGCTGTTTACCATGTGTCTGACTACAACTGCATGACTACAATTGGAAAAATTTGACAGTAATAATGATTGGAATTATATTGTGGAGATTAAAAAATAAATTAATAACCCCAAAATGCCTGTATATAAAGGCTTTGTAAAATAATGCTTTGCTGCAGTATTTCTCTTGGCCAGATCTTAATCTCTCTGCTTTGGGTGGCCACCTCTCACAATCCATGTTCTGCTCACGTTCACGTGCCTGGTCATGGCAGCAGTATTCATCATGAAGCAAGTGCCCAACAAATGAGTCACGGAAAAATCTGTGATATCACAATGCTGATAAGATTATTCAAGTAGGAAAACAGGTCCTCATTGGTAGTACATTTAAAATACTGTTTCATTTTAATTAGTGGAATTACCAGGCATGTGAACACATGTCTACTCATTACTATGGCAGTGATGTGAAGGAGTAAAATCACTTGGAAACAGCTCCCCCCTCCAAAAAAAAAAAAACAAAACCACCCTACTAAATAGCATACGAAACACAATATATTCCTGTGCCATGTATTTTTCCCAAATAATTTTAGCTGTATTAATTTTTATAATCTGATTTAACAAAACAGGGGCTCTTGGCTTGGATTCATAAAGTCATTAGTTATGTCCTCCTAGTACCTTCTTTCAGAAAATCAACATGCTAAACCTTTCCCCTAAATATTCTCTGGCAGTAAAGCTAGCTATTTAGTAAAACAATCTGTAACCCCTGCTAAAGAATGCCTTGCTTCCAAGAACAACCTTTTTATTTACCGTAGTGCCTTGAGCAAATGTTGTCCTCATTCTAGCTGGGTAATTGTTGGAGTCTCATATTTTGCACACCTAAATCATGCCAAGACATACTGATACTGCAAAGACCCCAGAAACAGAAGGCACTTCAGGTTAAAACATTCACCCATGCATTTAGCAACAGATACCTCATTTCACAGCAACTCAATGATCTAAATCCTCAAGTTACAAAAATGTAGCAAATACACATTTACATGTTAAAGAGTGTCCATATTTTTACTTTACCTGGGACTATTCCATAGATCTCTTCTGCTATCCTGGCAGCCTCTTTTCTGTTGCCTTTAACAATATAGAAATGGGTCAGCAAAGCCAAGGAAATCTTAATTAGAAGCTTGAAGCAAAACAAAGCAAAAATGGCAAAATAAATGTTAGTGAAAGCACGGAGTATGGAACTGCCCTCCATTTTGGTTTGCTCTTTGAATAGTTTCTCAGGTCGGCTAAGTTGCACCAGGCTATTCTTGGTATGGTATGTCATCTATTTAAAACCCTCCAGAACCTGCTGTTCCTCAGTTACCAAAAATACATTCTGGTTTTATTTGGTATGGGCTATTCGATACTAAAAAACAATACCAAGGATACAACAGTTTGAACATCCCGTGCCATAGCAGGGAACAAACAGAAAATCCTTTCCAAAGCCATATAAATTAGAATAAATTTCCAGATGCATGCTCTCCATACCACCTGAAAGCCTATACATCCACATTGTATTCTTTGATGTAGCAGTTCCATTTACAAGGGCTGCATAAATTAAGTTGCAGAAACTGATTTGGGGATACTGCAAAAAGAACACTTTTCTGTCTTTCCCATCTTGGTAACAGGCCTTGCTGGTACTCAGATACAGAACAAAGGCAAGCATATCAAAGCAAAGAATTATCATGAAAGAATCTGAAATAAACCCACATATTTTCAAAGCCAGGGCTAAGAAGTCGAAGTTATTCTTGGAGGGGAAAAAAATACATTGAAATTGCGTAATCAGAAACACATGATAACATGCTGGTATTTTCCATCACTCAGGGATAAAGAACAGTGTCCATTAACATCTCTTGCAAACAGCATCTTACTGTTTTGAAAGAAAGGAAATATTTTTACATTATCCATCTTTGATTCGAAGGTATAATATTTGAAACTGAAGATGCACCCTTTCTTTAACCTTTTGTGTTACTGAAGGCACATGGCTTCCATAGAGAACAGAATATTTATTCTGCATGTAATAAACTGATTCTGTATAGAATATTCCATCTCCTTTTCATTTAAACTTTTCTGGATTTCTATTTTCCTACATGCAGAGCAGAAGGGAGATTTATTTCTTTCTTTGAATCCCCTCCTTGCGCAGGTTCTCTTACCCTTCAATTCACACATCTGTCAAAGGAAAGAGCAGAATAACTTTCCTCTCGGATCCCAAAGGGATGGTGGATATGCAGAAGGAAATGTTACAGCAAATTATTTCCCTGGAAATTTAAATGTAATTTGTTTTGTTTTGTAGCAATACAGCTGGCTTGGTACCTTGCTGTCTTTAGCACTCTGCCATCCCAGGTGCACTAGAATGCTATATAAAATATGTGCGGGCAGACTGAAAAAAACACCTCAAGCTATTTTTTCATTTTTCAAGTCAACCAATTTTTCAAAAATTCTGAATTAAACCAAGATATTAAATTTTTATCAATAACCTAACAACTTACAGAAGAAGTATGTGTACCTTTTCTTCCACAGTAATATAATATACCTATAGAAACTACAACACCTATGAATCCAAAAGAGGAAAATTGCCTATTTTTAGTCACTTTAATATTTTTTGCCACAGGACAAGACAGCTGAAGACTGGCAAAAGATGTTAACTAACGAAAGGAAAACAGTTAAGTTTGCTCAACTGGAAAACAAAAAGGAGAAATTAGCAAAGGTGGACCAAAAAAGAGTTCAGTTAGCCCTAGAAAAAATATGCGATAATAAAAACACTCCTCCTGAAGCCAGAGGAATAGCAAAAGGTGTAAAGAACAGAATATGGGATGCAGAGAAAAACAACAAACCGAAAAAAAATTAAGATCATTTAAAAGAAAAGGTCAGCCTAAATGATGGAGAAATCTTTCTCTTGTAGGATCTACAAAACTGGCACTCAAAAGGGCATGAGCAAGAAGGAACAGTATGTTTTAAAGGACCAGAAAACAGACTTTTGTTTGCAAAGGAAATCCACTGTACAAGTCCACAACCCTCAGAAAAATACACGAAACTGGAGATCAGGTGATTTCCCACTGAAATGCTCTTATGCCTGAAGGGAGGTAAAATTCCAGTAATACTGAAGAGCTCTCCAAGTGCTGTAAAAAAACGTGAGGAATTTTGACCATTTGGAAGGAGTCCAGGAAAGTGACTCTCCCAGAAGGACAAAATCCATTTATGTAGTAGCAAAATCACCCTCCTGGCTTCAGAACAAGACAACTAAAATTTTTAGTTAAATGATGGAGCCATCTGAGAAAAACTCATATAACCTCTTATTCTGCTCTTAGTGACCAAGAACAAACACTAGGAAAATTACTGCATTAGACTAAAAAAAAAAATCATCAGTGGGACGATGGCTGAACAGCATGGTGAGAAGTATTAACACTGGTGAAGGTGATAGTCAGGTAAGCCATAGCAAGATCTGTTGTGATCACTTGGAAATGTCTGGTATTTCTGAAACTAAAGAAAGGTGAGCAACACAACGTCGGCATGAGAACAGATACAACACAGCGGAAGAGCGATGACAATGCAGAAACAGGGGTCTCATTTTTCCTCCCTCACTGTTTTGGGCAGCGTAGCTGTGAGTTGAACTAGATGGATTATGCAACTCCATTGATAGACTGGAGCGAACAAGTCAACCCTCCAAATTAAAAACATGCCTCGCTGAACTTCTGCAAGATGTCCGTACTACTCCATGAGTCACTCTAGCTTTCAACTACAGTAATTACTGAATTGTCAAGTCTAAATATCCGGAAAATATATTACTTCTTCAATAAAATTGTCATGAGATGATGAATGAGTAGTTTAGCTAGATCCTCCAAAGAACTGCAAAGTTAATGTTTATATAGCCTTAGTTTACAAACATGCAAGAAATAAGCGCAAAAAGACAAGGCACTCCAGCCTAGCAGTGTATTTTCACTACGGTTCGCCTTAACTTCAGCCAACAGTGAGAAACATCAGGTGTGACCTGAAGACATTGACAAGCAAATAAATATTAGAGGGATCCTCTTCTCAAAGAAATTAAAAGAGAAGGCATTGGTCTATTCTTATGCTACACACTCTCTGAATTACAGCAGTGTAATTCTAATATATATATAGTTGAGAGTTTGCATACAAGATGTATTCAGTCCAGGCAAGATAACTGGGGGGAAAAGGGAGACAGAAACCTTTATCTCAAAGGGAAGTGATCAGAACAGACATAGAGAGCCCAACTATTTCTTTTTTATCAGTTTGATCTAATAAATGATGCTACTTCCCATACAAGCCTTGCTTCATTTGCATCCTTAGGTCAGCATACTTGCGACACTCCTGCTTTTAAGAAATGATGTATATAGTGACTCAATGATTGCTCTCAAACAAGCGGATGTGGGATTCTTCTCACCTATCCACCACCCGCTGCACCACGTAAGGTCTGGTACCTAAACTCCTGCTGCTGCCTGGGCATGAAGACTGCAGACACCAACAGGCAATTAATTTCACCCTGTCTGCCTCCAACGCCTGTGCTAGCAGGGAATGACGACTCCTCCAGACGTGTGCCATCTGCCCCTCCCACCTAAAACCACCTTAAGGAACTAGCATGAACTAGATAACCACCAGCTTATGCATAAAATTCACTGAATCCTGTACAAGTGTCATCTCCAGTTACGCCAGCATTAAATAAGTCAGAATCTGAAAACAATCCCATCTACCTGTTAAGTTTCCAAGAAAAATGCACTTCAGTACAACAGGAAATTCAGATGCAGGACTACACCTGGCCCTTAGTTTTGTTTCCTTAACAAAAAATACCCACCTGTTATCTGACTACGTCAATGCTCAAGTAATTAGGAAAAACTGCGGAAGTCAACATACTACTGAGTGTCATAGAAGACGTACAGCAAATACAATGAGAGCAGTTAATGACAGCAAATCAAACATTAAAAGTATTTAAATATTTTTTTAATTTAAAAAGTTTGTAAAACCACTTTGAGATTGATTGTTCTTATATCTATATACATAAAGTGTATTTTACCAGAGCATCAAAAAGATACACTTTTAAAATTATTTGTTTATAAGCTTAAGCATATATGAATAAAAGGAATATTGAAAAGAAATAAAAATCAAAAGGGGAAAAATGTTTATTTTTAAAAGATGCAGAAAAACTTGACCACAAAAGTAAGTACATTACAGTGCATTTACTTTCTTACAGATCTATCCACACCCACGAAAACACAATCTGAAAGATGACTTACATTCATACCTTACCTGATACTTGTTCTGGTTTAACATACAATTTTCAGTTATCAACATGCTGTCTATACTTTAATTCACAGTGTCTTCAGATAATGTATTGGAAACACAATTTCTCCTTGCGCCTGCAGGATGGAATTTCATTACAGATAAATGGTGCCTTCTATGAAAGGCGGGGAAACCTTCTATATAGAAGATTTTTGGGTATTCCTCCCCCAGACCAGAGGGTCTGCTCTGTACAAGACATTACTCAGTTAATATCACTCTCTCTTTAGTAACATCTCCCCGGTATTTCACAATGATCAAACGTCACCTACAAGCACAAACATTTTAGGTTGTTTTAAATAGTTATTTTATTCACTTCTAAACACAGTCATCTCCATTCTTTTTTTATTATTATTATGATTATGATTATTTTATTTAAACTCTTCCATTTCACCCACCAATGCTTTTTAAAACTATAAATGATTCAGAAACAGCACCCTTTACTCCACTGCACAAGGCCAGTAAGTGAATCAGTCCACAAAGAGTTATGCATAATACGAGTTGCATTACTTGAGAAACAGCGTATTTGTAGTTAAACCAGTTATGTATTAAATCTTTGTGTCAGCTTGTGCAGAATGTTCTTTAATAATCATCTTTCTCGTAAGAAGTCCAATCACCAGTGATGGCAAGAGGCAATATAGAGTATATTGCTGTCCTTTCTATGTTCCCAAATATTAATGGAAAATACCCATTCTTTATGGATAGTTAAATAAACTTTTAGATAAATCTGTGTTGTAAATAAGGCCATAACAAGGTTTTATTATGTTACCCATAAAGTACACAACATTCCACAAAATAAAAAAAAAAGAAGTATTTTGAATAAATTCTCACAATCCTGTTGAAAATTTGATTTGTGTTTGTAGATGTTGCAGGAAACCAAAAAGTAATAAATCAGAATCAACAAGATATTATTAAAATATATATAACATTTCCCTGGAATGATAATCAGTATTTTTAAAAAGTTGTTAGAAACCTGAATGGTTTTTGGGGAAAAAAAAAAGTAGTTGATTTTTGAAAGTAAAATATTATCTTAATTCCACCCATCTATCCATAATCTGTGTGCCACCATTTTAGCTGACCTCCACTTTTAACGTAGAGCTTGAAAAATTCAAATTGTAATATAATGCATATTATACATTACGTATCAAAGGCTAGTTAAAAATTCTAGTTAAAGAAAATATACTTTGTATATGGCATTTATTTCACATTACCTTTCTGTGTTTCACAAAAATATATTCAATGAAATTATTAAATGTCAGATGTTAGGGTAACTACGTTGCTACACAAACAAGATGATATTGACAGAAGTGGTGTTTTAAATACTGCCCCTTTCAAGGGTTTGGAAACAGTATTTTCATCTTGCACAGTTTTAATATTAATACAGTGTCCAACACTACATAATACTCAAAAGTCTTAAGTTTTTTAGTGTTCAGTGATGCTCGAGAAAGAAATTAACCAAGTGCATTAGGCAGCGTGGAGTTTTAGAGGTGGCTGACATAAATGAGATCAATACCTACTCTCACACACTGGTATGATGTGCTACCTGTTGTCCCAGGTATACATTACTTAGGACTGTGAACAGACACAAGGAGCCACTTTTTCCCCTCCTCCCCATCTCGATGAAAAGCACTGGTTGTTTCCGTCTAAGAAATACCTTCCCAAGATTTCACTTGCAGAACCTGCCTGACAATGTCTCTGATGTGGTCTAGGTGAAATCACGCACATTGAACACTATCCCTCCCACAGATGGAGTGAAATGCAATTTTGGTCTTAAGTAAGGGGAAGGAAAAATAAAAAACAAAATAAATAATAAAAAAAAAATAAGGCGGGGTGGGAAGGAGCAGAGAGCGAGCAAGCACAGTGGCACTTGCTAAGCCCTTCATGGATCTCTCTTGCATACACACACGCACGCATGTGCTACTTCACACTTTGGCATAGTCTGCTGGGAAGTTTTCAGGCCTGAGCTGTTTCTGAAGGCTGTATTATTCTAAATAATGTAATTTCTTCACCTGTGTACTTTTAAAAAAATCCATAAACTTTACATCACTTTCACACACATAAGTGAATTGAACAAATTTAGCACCTCTGAAAAATATCAAAAATTCATTATGGAGTTTTGATTTAGCAAGGATGACTCAATGTGGCTAGGGAAGAACTTCGAAATAATAATGCTGTGCAGGCAAAACACTGGCACTGAGACACAACTGCTAAAATTAAGTCTCTGAAATTTCCATGGCAATGGAATTCATGACTAATTTCAAGTGCCATTTCCATCTTAGGAAAGAAAAGTTATGTTTTGTTGGGGTTTTAATTAAATATTTTTAAAATAAGTCTCAAAATAAAAAGCACAGTAAATCACAGGAATTAGCAGGGACTACTGTAAGCTAGTAATTTTTGTGTTTTGCTTTCCCAAATACCACTAAAGTTTACAGTCACTTTCTGTAATATTCAAGCTGTCAAGAAAAATCTTGTATTTTTGTCTCAAAGGCTTTTGACACACAAAACTCATGTTCTCCTCACGGCTTCAAGTGCAAAAGAGATGCCCATAAATTTGCATGAATCCAAAATAAATTAAAATATCATTCTAAATTGAGGTAGCACATTTAACCAAGTTTCTCTCCCAGAACTTCAGAAAGAAACTGAAGAATTTTAAGAATAATGTCTCTGCCAGCAAACATTAAAACCTTTAGTGACTGTTGCATTCTTTCCCCTCCATTTGAGCATTTTTTGAGCTTGGAAGTTCTTTAACTCTTCCTTTTTTCCCAAAAAAATACTGCTTCGTCCATGCACCTTTAGGTCCTGTAGCATCTATTGCAACATCAATAATGGAATCTGGAGTCATCCACCTCAGAAATGCCAAGAAAAGGAAGTTCAGAACAGCAAAAAGAGCAAAAATATACCCAGTCACTGGGCCACAGTGAGACATTAGTCTGCCAAGTCGCTCATCCATTGGTAAAACCACTTCATCAGCAACCCTGTCATACACCTGAATAGAGAGGAGACAGAACATAAGATCTTAAAATGATGTTGCTTCTACCTCAAAAATCAGGCAGTACCTTGTTGTCAGCGTGTTATCAGTGTGCAAAAATAAATTATCTCTTCCTAACTACTAGATGGGACAAATATTAACCCAAAAAGCTTTGCAGATTTTAAGTGTTGATTTATGAGTACCCTTCTAGAAATGTCATTAATTTATTTAAGGAGAAAAAGGAAAATAAATGTTTTTTTGGTTTGGGGTTTGGTTGTTTTTGTTTTGTTTTTTTTTTTTTTACAGACTTCAAGAACAATTCATTGAATATTAAGGCTGCATAATTTGTCTCATATGTAATATTATATATAAAAAGGTTAGGGTTTTTTTAATTAATTGAATGAGTTCTGTATCTCATATTCACACCATTCATAGGAAAAGAGTCTGAATAGGCAATTACTAGATTTTAAACACAAAGACGGATGAACTCATGGACGAGTTAACCTTCCAAATCTCTGCATTTGAACAATCAAGCAAATCATAATAGATTTTTATTTAAAGAAACATCAGTAATCCTTAGTAAAATTCTTAAAATTCAATGAATGTGAAAATACATGCTATCACTAACTTAATATACATATTAAGCACAACCACTAAAAAATAAATTAAAAAAATATAGTCAACATAAATACCCACTACACACAACTCAAAAAGGCTTAAAGGATGCAGTTTTCCCTTGAGAACATTACAGACTTCATCATATGGGTAATTTAACAATGAACTAACAACTGTCTTTTGTACAACATGAGTTCCATGCATACTTTTTCCATTCATACTAACATTTTCCTTCACAGTTGTTTGGGTATATAAAGGCTATATACCTTTTGAAAGGGTTATAAAGGAAATTGAAATCTAGACTAACTTCTATAAAAACTTTGCAATTGAACTGTTGCTTGCAGTTATGAAATCATAAAATGAATTGTACTGACAGCACTTGGAAATGATAAAATAAACTGCTTGTACATGATACTTCAAAGACACTTACAAGTGAGCTGTATCTGAGTACACCACAAATTAATTAAGGCATGTGATTTCAGCTATTCTGCTGTCTAAAATATAGGGACTGAAGTTAGAAGTGCCATATCTCCACAGGCATTGTAACATTATTGCAGTTAACGTTCTTCACTAATGGTAAGGAGGGGCTTTACGCTAAAGCAGCAGTTCTAATACTGAAATGTGATTTCAAAAGTGTGATAATTGATCTTCGTTAAGTCCATAGCTTACATAAATTCAGCTATGCTCAGCCTACCGACATTAAACTACTTCTCAGAATTTTAAACTACGTGTTAGCACATGGCAGACAAAACTTTGTCTGTCAACTCTGTCTTTTCCTTTTCATACATTTTATACAGTGTGTTATCCAGTTATGCCAGAAAAGTTATTTAATGTGAAGAGTGGAAAAAATGTACGAGCAGAAGTGTAACTAAAGATCTAGGCTGTTCTTCAGAGCATTTCTCAGCAGTTATGGCATAGAAAAAAACACAAAAAGAAAAAACCCAACACCTATCTAGGGATGTATTTGGACAGCAGAAGGGAAAGTAATTTTTGAACCTTTTTAAACCACTTATGTTTGAAAGGAAACACACCGAAATATTACACTGAAAGGTTACAGAGAGCATATATATATACATATATGTATATAGTGTGTATAAATATAGTGCATTTATATGTATATATAGTAATGTTTCAAAGAAGCACCTGTTTCAGAACAGTACATTAGGAAAATTTAAAGGAAGTGGTTATACATACTTTCTCAGTTCTCTCTGCTACATTCCTCCATGTATAAAATGTCTTTACTTTATTATGAACAGTTTCTGGAGATGGTATCGTTCCTGATCTTAGCTGGGCAAGAGCTTTTTCTAATCCATCACACAAAGATTTCACAGAGGGTTCACATAAAATAATGAGATTTTCTGGAAGCACCTCAGGAATCCCACCAACTCTCGTACTCACCACCTTTGAATGAAACAAAGAAATAGCACATAGGCTCCATAACAATATAATCAAGTGATGACACTGCTATTACACTATTTAAATACAGCACTTAAGAATAGGGGAAAAAATTACAATACATGGTTGCCGTGAAGGCAAAGACCAGTATCATGCTTGGGAATTTTACCTGTATGCAAACTAAAGGTCTAGAACCTAGAAAAGACCTAGCATAGCAGATTACTTTTAATGATGTTCAGAATGACTCTTTGGCTGCATGATAAAAAAGAAGACTTGGTCTAATGAGTGGTTTCTGAGACATCTTTCCTAAAAGCGTTTTGTCAGTACAGAACTAAATCTGTGGATTTTGGACTTTCTCTTCTCCACGTTCCCTCATGAATACTGTTAACTCTACCTAGCAAGGGCAGTTTTACCACATCCACCTTCAGTTTATGACTTCTAAGTTACTGAACAATTTCTTTAGAAATTCAGTCATTTTAATCTGAGTTATTATTTTTAAAAGGAAATCAGAAACAACTAAGACTTACATTATGCAATCATCTCTAAACAGCAGGCAACAAAAAGGAAACAGTTGAACTTCCTCACCTCTAGAGAGGAAAACAGATGACGGGAAAAACTACCACAATTAGCTAGTAACTACTGTCAAAGGATACTGGAATAAAAAATAACAGTAAAAAACCAAGTCCCTCAAATTATCTATATTTCTTGTATATTAGATAATCATCAATCTGTCTTTTAAAAAAATGTGGGTTTATATTTTAATGTGAAAATCTAAGTGCTTTATGGCTTTTTGGGTTGTCGATCTGAGTTGCAAATTAGCCAGAAACAGCTTTTACTGTTTTCTCTCTCTCCAACTCTGACCTTGAATCCCTACATGGTAATACAAACACATCCTCAGTTAACATATGAAAACAAACATCAGTTCTTGATGCAGGAAGAAAGTTCTACTATAGTGGTTTAGTCTGGTAATTAAATATGTCTGACTGACCAGTCACCCATGCTCATGAGCCTTTTTCCTGCAGCTCCTCCCAAAGTAGTGCCAAAGTAAACCTTTGTGAACATCAACTACTCAGAAAGTCTGTATATGAGTACATACAAACCAGTATTTTGGAGAGGCAGTCTGGTTACCTCAGATAACTGAGAGTCAGCAGATCTACATGTTATTCCCAATTCTGCAAAAGTTGCTTTTGGGACCTTAAGCAGTTTCAGTTAACCCTTCTGTATTAGCTTCCAGGTGATCCGTAAGTGGGGACAATATTTGCTCACCTTTGTAAAGACAGAGCTTCAGATGAAATCTAATACTACAAACACATATTATTTAATCATGAATTTTGTTTAAAATGGATACATCCATTCTAGATAATAGATTTTTTTTTTCATTTTTACCTGTAAACCACAGCTTGCTGCTTCCACAATTGCCATACAAAAGGCCTCAGTGAGTGAAGTGTTAAGAAAAATGTGCCCCTGGACTAGAACATTTCTAACATCTTGGTGTTCCAAGGCTCCTAGGAGACGTACCCTACATAGAAGAAGAAAAAGAAGAAAAAACCCAAAGATTGATCAACAGTAGATTTGGACTGTAATAATGCTGCATAGTGTTACACATATTCTGAAAAATATACCAATGGTTCACACTTATATAGTTAGAGAAGGAAAAGAAACACCTTTGTTCTGTTTTCTCTGATTTTTTCCAGCAATGAAGTTGTAGAAGACTGCTACTTATTTTCACACTAAAACAAACTTCTGAAAAAAAAGTTGGGGGGAGAAGTTGCTCCGTTTTAATGGCAACTGCTTTCAAAATATTGCACCTGAGCTTTCTAGTTCTATAGAAGAACATGGCTCCATGCAGTTAATAATTACGATTTGTCATCCTTTCTTTGTTTAGATGTATTACCTGAATTTTCATTGTGAGGTCTGATCAATCTCAGTCTGAGGTGAGGAAAAAAGTATTTAGGATACAACGATCAGGACCTATAATTCTGAAGTGATACTGGGAAACAGAGAATGGCAAAATAAGAATGCTACTAACCAATTTTAACTAACTAATTTTATCAGAGGAACCACTGACTGAAGTACAGAACAGGCAACAGAAACGGAAATGGAAAATCAAGAACTTTGTCCTTGCCACGTAAAACTGCTTTTGAACAACAAGAAAACCCCAAAGAAATAGACAAATGCATACCCCTCACAGAAACATTTTGGTAACACAGTAGTACCAGGAAACATATTTGTAGTACCAGAAGAACACATACTAGATAAGGACTACCCTGAAGAGCTCCATACTGCAATAATAAAATACATTACTAGCAGTCATTCACACAAACAGCACTGACACAAGGTATCTGTCTAACACATGCCATGCAGTAATACGCGATCCAAGCATCACCATTTCTGAGAGGAATATGATAAATTTATATGTAAGCAGCTGTTCTCTGTCAGGAGTGAAGGTTCATACAGGATCTGTTTCTATGAATTAACTTGCAGGATTACAGTCCAACTCTGTAAGTCTTCAGTTAGTGTCTGGTCCATCTGCCTTGCCTTCAATAGCTATCATTGTCTCTAGCCTGAAGTTTTTGGGAGGTGAGGGGGGCAGGCAGAAAAGGTGTTGCTGTTGGATTCCCCAGCCCTAAAGTACATTGAAAGCTCACAGGCATGCATAGAACAAACCTGTCATGTAGCTGGTATCTCTCCCGGACTTCTTCCAGTACGATTCGTTTTGGTCCTTCTCCTCCAACTAGGAAATGTAACTCTGGATATTTCTGACAGAGCTCAGGAATTATGCCACTAAGCAAATCTATACCTAAGAGTAGAAAAATTAGGGCAAACTGTTACTGGATTTTATTTTAGGACTTATCATGATGTAGCCTACTGCTATAACCCTATTCAAGAGAAGAAAAAAAAGGTCTCTTGAAGACAGTTACACTGCTGAACTCAAAATTCTGGGAAAAAAAAGACAACTTGTGATCTATTAGGAAACAAATATGGAAAAAAAAATCACTTAAGTTGCTGTTGCTTGATTAAAAAAAGAAATCATGAAAACATTTTTAAAAGAACATACAGATTAGGGCCTAAATCATATCTCCAGTACAAGTCAAACATTCCATTTTAGAATTTTCAGTATCACAAAAGAAACATACCTCTGAACCCAACATGTGCGAACTTGAAACATACGTTTCTTCTTGAACACACAGACACAAAAGTTCTGAACCATCACCTTACAACTCCCATTTAAAACCCGATCCATACCACAGATACAGTGTACGTGGCATTTAACTGAGACCTTTCTTACCAGACACCGTTAAAAACAAAACCAACGAAAATAAATTTACATTTTATCTCCCATTACCTTTTCTGTAAACAAGTCTGCTGACAACAACAATTGTAATTATACCATCATCCCTCCTCGACGGGTCCGGAGTGAAGTCCGTGGGATCGACTGCATTGGGGATGACAGAGACTATCCGAGGGTCCAAAGCTGCTCGCAGCACCGTGTTTTCCTTACTCGTGTAGGAGACGCAGATGATGTGGTTTGTATCACAGAGGGACACGGTCAGAAGCTTGTTGGTAAGCACCGAGCTGACATCCGCAAACCCGAAGAGGGAGTGGTCCGTGAACACGGTCTGCAGCCCCATGGTCTTGGCGTGGAAGAGGGCGTCGTGGGCCATGGCAGAGAAGGAGCTGTGGGCATGGACGATGGTGACCCTCTCCCGCACAAAGATGTACCTGAGCAAGGGCAGGCTGTGGAAGAGCGTCGTCGCCGTGGACTGGTTGTACATCACCTTCAGGGGCAAGTAGTAGACTTTCAGCCCGTTGGTGAGGTAGCGGACGCCCTTCCGGTGGCCGTAGGCGTGGGTGACCACCAGGACCTTGTGGCCCCGCTCGATGAGGCACTGCGACAGCTGGTACACGTGGCTCTCCACACCCCCCATGTTGGGGTAGAAGAAGTCCGACACCATGCAGACGCTGTGCGCCCCCCCCGCCGGGCCCCCGGCCGCCATCCCGGGCCCGCTCCTGCCGGGGGAACCACAAGGCGCCATCACTCGCCGCCGGCCGCCCGCCGGGCCCCCCGGCCCCCTCACTGTCGGCGTCCCCGCCGCCACCGCCGGGCCCGGCCATCCCTCC
>JAVJGJ010000014.1:92587333-92618497 GCA_035590215.1 Microhierax caerulescens | reverse complement strand
CGCGCGCCCGCGCGCGCGCACGTACGTACCTGCCGGCCGCCGACGCTCCCTGGGCGCTTCCCGGCGCTCTCCCATTTCCGGGCACGGCCGCACGGTCACCACGGCAACCGCACGGCTGTTCCCCTCCCGCCGCAGCCCAGCGCTCCCGCCTCCGGCGTGTCGCGGCCCTGCCGCCAATCGCCGCCCGGCGCTGCGTCACGCGGGAAAAGAAACTGCCAATCGGAGAGCGGCCTGGGGACGTCGAGCGAGCGGCGGGGAGAAGGGGCGAGGCGGAAGCGGGGAGCGTCCTGCGCGCGGCGGGAGGGCGGGGTAGCGGCGGGCGCGGGCCTCGGGCCGGCTCCATCCCCATCCCCATCCCCATCCCCATCCCCATCCTCAGACGCGGCCCCGGCCCGCCTGCCGGTGCTGCCGGGCCCCAGGCAGCGGGGTGTCCGCCCTCCTGCAACGGCGTTGCCCCTGCTGCGGTGGGACGCCTGCCTCGGCCGGTTGCTGTCAAAACGAAAAAGCTTGTGCATAAAAAAGAGCCGAAAGTGATGCAAAAAAAGTCAGCTGCGCGCTGTACAGTGACATAACTGCCTTAAAACTCCAAAAGCTTTTCCTTGCCTCCAGTGGAGCAGCTCTTCTGGTGTGCTGCTTGGCTGGCACTCCCGAAACGTTTGCACGTCTTTTGCCACAAGTGCTGGAAGCTTGCAGTCTGAATGAAAATAAAATCTCCGCGATTTTTCCAGACAGTCCAGGAACTCAAACTGAGACGTGTGGCTGGGCTGTGCGAGCTGTGCTCTGGCAGCCGGAGCTGGCATCACTTGGCTCTGGGCCTCTGGAGGAGATTTGCAGCCCGCTGATGGCACCTCCAGCCCTGGCCACACTGTTGCTGTCTGCCAAGAAGGGTGTTACCACCCCAGGCTAGGGCTGTTCCTACCTTTCCTATAAGTTCCCCAAATTGTTTTTGGCAGCTGCTTCTCCTTGCCAAGCTCTCTGACACAAATTTGGTCAGATTTGATTCTGTCATCATTCCATTGTAAACCTGTGTGCGTCATGAGTGACGCTACAAGCTGACCTAGGCTAGAGCACTGGCTGGATTCCTGGTTAGGTTGAAGGTTGGACAGACATGGTTTGGAGGTGCTCATCCCCAGAAGGACCAAGGAGGAAATCAGGGACTTCATTCTGGAGACTGAAAGACATGAAAGAAGTGTGCTTGTTGTTTGAATTTTTCTAATGTATTCAGAAAGGCAAGACCATATTGACAAATCTGACTTCATCATTGGGTGGTGAGAACTGAATTTCAGGGTGAAAAGCTGAGTCTGAGGCCAGAAAGGGAGAGGCTTCTCACCTGCAGCGGCAGATATCCTGCTGTAAAGGAAGAGACCAGGAACCAGGGGAGCCATTGGCATTCTGGTTCTCAGAAGAAACTGCAACCTGGGTGTAAAGCAGATGCCTTAAATTACATCTAGGAAAAAACCCAAAGTAGTGACAGGGGAGGGAGGAAAGCACTTGGAGATTCTCAGCTGCAGCACCCCATGATAAGCTCCCTGTTAAATGACAGTGGTGACCTGCCTTGGTGTCAGGCTGCCCTGCAGAATCAAGTTCTAGTTACTCCAATTTTAGCCATCAGAAAAAAGAAATGCTTATGATTTTAACTATTTGGATATTAATTTTTTTTAGACTTTTTTAGTTCTTCTTGTGGGCTGTCTAGAGAAGCTGTAATTCTTGGTATGCGAGCTTAAAAAATCCAAAGAGAAATCGTAACTGGTATGCAACATGGCAGCCCCTATCTTCAGTGAACGAAGTGGGGTTTGATGTGTTCCATGAGCTGATGCTCAGCAACCACTGTGGAAATCTGGAATACTGGCACTAACCTACAAAACCTTCCACAGGACAGATCCACTTAATCTCAGAAACTTCTTTTTATGTCAGAGCAGTTGTGACTTTTCATCCCTCTATATTTATCTGAACTTTGGAGAGGACTTGGCACTTTCCCAACTGCTGGCCTGTGCTCTGAAGCTGGCCTATGCACTTCTGAAGGAAGTGAGGAAAAGTATTGCAGCCAAGCCGTCCTCCCTTTGGCTCAGCATGTTAGCTTTGGTGGTTTGACATGTCTGACGTGTGTTCTTCATTAAACATGTATAGTTGTGCTTTTTGTCATACTGTCAGTGGTCCAACTCAATCCCACTATATCAACAGCTTCCTCCCATTATCATGTTCAAATGATCTTGAAAAATTTGTCTTCCCAGGAGCCTAGAAAAAAACCTTAATGGAAAGGAAATGAATCTTTGCCTCAAAGTTGGCAGAGGTGCTGCTAAATTTTCTGCCCACGGCTGCTTCACAGTGATGGATTACCACACTTTTTGCTGGCTGTGTGGTTGTGTTGTTTATTCATAAAATTGTCACTGATCCTGAGCAGACCCAGAGTCTGTCATGCCCTGATCTGAGGTGACACCGTGGTGAAGGAACCAACGGCTAAAGAGAGAATAAAATTTTCTTCCTTTCCAAGTGCCCGAACTCAATGCATTCGCTCCCTCATTTAAATCACGTACAAGGTCAGAGTGAGACTGTGGGATATGTAAAGTAGAGAGTAAAGATGTTAAACCAGTGACAGCAGAGTAATTACTGCTTCTAAGCCCGGTCCTTGAATGCTCCCTAAAGCACCCTCATAAATTGAGTTAATGGAGAGAGAAGATGGAGGACACTTAAAGAGACTCCTGTGGCGTTGTTCTGGTAGCAGATGCTGTCTTGCCTCAAGGAGACCACTTTGGTGTTCTTGAAAATGCAGAAAAACTTTCTGCTGGGTACTCTGCTCTATCATTTACCTCTCAGCTTCCTCTCAAGCTGAATTTGCCACTCTGTCCCCAGCCTGGTGGACAGTTATTACTTGTATTGCACACCTGCCTTGAACAAAAACTGTCACTACTTGAAGTGGCTTTGCTGTGTGTAATAAGCTGGTGTATTGAATGAATGCATTTATTTACACTTAATATACCTAAAACATGCACATGTATTATTTCAAAATGTTAGTAATTGACAAAAACAGGCGATCAGTTGTCCACAAAGTAGTTCACAACATTGCTGCAAAGCAGTGCTGCTCTAGACCCTGAAGCCACTGTGAAGTAGTTATAGTGCGCCTGGAAAAGAAATCTTGTGACATAGAATTGAGGTGTGACAGGGCACAACCAGCTCACAGTGAAGGAAATTTTCTTTCCATGGATTCAGAAAAGCAGAAACTGTTGGAAGCCCCAAATGGAGAACATTAGTGAAAAATAGCACTGCCAGATGGGGAATGGTGGTCTATAGATGCAAGCATAGAGCAAGACTGATTAGTGAAACCAAGCAGGAGAGAGCCAGAGACAGTCCAATACCCTGTTTGAAAAAAAACCCAGGGTTATAATTTTCTGATCCTCCTGGAATTAAATGTGCTCCAAAATGAGGAGGAAAACAGTATTTGGATTCTTTGTTCTCAATAAAAGGACAACCTGTCCTTCCATGTAGTTTACTTTCATATGGTAAGGCCGGAGAGCCTGTCACTGCTCCTGACTCCTGCAAAGAGGGAGTGAGGGCCCAGCTGTCTACCTCAGCAGTTGTTTTTAGTGCTAGGAATCAACAACAGGATCTAACAGGTTTCTATAGTACCCTAAAAGGGTTGGGTTTGCTTTGTTTCTACTACGCACAGCCAATTCCGTATCTGGCTGCAATACCACCCATAAAGCAGCCAAGAAAACGTCATGGGTTTCTCATTCAAGTACATGGGTTTTCTTACAGTCTTTCTCCTGTATTCATGAAATCCCACAAAAGGTAGATGAAATGACATCTTAATGTACTTTTAAAATACAGGTTTCAAGCTGAAAAGTTAATAAACTGCAGTGTACTCACGAAGAAAACTACAATAAACACAAACTGTAAAAAGGGCTTATTTAAGCCAGATTTCTCTCTTAGATGCCAGAAAATAAGTTGGTTTTCTACTTTACAGGCACATCTCACTTCCAAGCAGGTTGAAATTCATCTGTGGCAGACAAATTTGCTAACAGAATTGCAAAGTTGATCAGCAAGGCTATCTGCATTAGGTCTCACATCTCTGTGTAACCTGTGCCTCTTGCGCACATCCCAAGGTCTTGATCATTCAGTCACCCAGTGTACCACAATGCTCTCCCATCCCAGAGCCCAGAGTTTCTCTTCCCTCTCAAATCAGAATGGTGAAGGTGGGGAATGGCGTGAGGGCTTGGAAGAGTCAGGGGGTATTTATTGAACATATATCAAATACGTGTTCCTTTTCTGGGTTAAGTAAAGATGGCCCATCCACCTAAGTCAAGACTGGTGGTTAATGTCTTTTGGCAGGATAGAGGATGTGTCATGATTCCAACTCCATTGTTGTCCCTCCATACTATTAGCACATTGTTTCACCCCCTGTTAGCTCTTCCCACCATGGTGAAACAGAATTCACCTTTGCACTGGCAGCAGGCAAGCCCAGATCCTGCCTGATAGATAGACAGATAGAAAGAAAAGGTAATTTTATTTATAATCATGAATACCATTACAATTTGCTAAGATCTTACAGCAGTCTGTGATTGATTTACAAATATATGTACAATGTCCACTGAAGTAAAGAGTGCCTGATTAGATAAACAATGAGCAACCTTCTCTTGTTGGGAGCTAGAGAGTCCAAGTCCTGCTGATAGATCATAATTGCCTTGATGCCACTTTTCATGTGCACCCAAAGGAAATCTGGTAAATTTAATAATAGTAGCATTCATCAGTTCCTGAACTTGATCTTCCAAATGCTGATGTTTCTTTAATTTCTCTATAGCAGCATCTGTCAAAGATGTTGATTTACTTTCATACCTAGCTGTGAAGTCAGGCTTCTAGTGGCCTGGGCTTACACACATTCACGTCTCTGCCCTTACCAGTACAAGACAGCTGCCCTTGGTGCATTGACAGTTGCTGCAAATAATCCTCTTTTAAATCACCTAGGTGTAAGTCATCCACCACTTCCATGCAGGGACCATTTTGGCACCTGAGCACCTGGTCTTAGAGTCCTTCCCAGTCCCTAGCAGGAGCGGTCACCACAAACAAAGCCTGCGTACTGGCTGTCTTCAGCCTTCTCAGCCGAGTCAGGGCTTCCTGAATGGGGCAGAAAAAAATCCTGGTCACACCATACAAAGTGATGGCTGTGCTTTCCCTGCCATTTGCAATCCATCAGAAGGACTGGTTACCTTTGTACTGACAGACCTAAGGGATGTCTGTCCTGGAGCCAGTGTACAACCAGCATCAACTCTCTAACAAGTCATCTGACTAATTTGATGGAAATGCAGTTCTGCCTGTATCTGATCTGGATACAAACCAGATCTGGTATCAGCTGTTTATTGATACCTGTTAATTACAGCCTGTTAACCAGACTGGACTTTGTTTTACTTCTATTCCTCATCTGTACTAGAAAGCTGAGATAGTCTGTTTAGTTGCAGATCTGAATTTCTGTTTCTGCAGCCTTGCGGCCACAACAAAGCACCTTAGCATTCGTTCATCATCTGTGTCAGAAGGTCTGTCTTAGAGGTCTTCTGTTTGTACCTTTAAGACTGTACCTGACAAACCTGAAAAATCCTGGGAATTTGTATTGTAGAGTCAATACAGACTGAAGTGCCAGAACTCTTGGATGGGTTTCAGTATTAAAATCCTAACAAAATGGGCTTAACTGAAAGTTAAAGAAGTGTAAGGACTTCTTGGTGGAAGAAAAAATAAAGATGCAGCAGCAACAGCAGATGGAGCTATTGGAAACTTAAAATGCCTTTGTCCTGGTGGGGATGCAAAGTATTCTCAGTGCAAAGCTGGAGAACCAGCACCTGGTATGTGTTATTTCCTACTGCTAATGCTCCTACCATGCTGAATGTTGCTCCAGAACATTATCAGCACTGTCCTCTGTGCTCGTGATAGCCGTTAGTGTAGTACCTGCCTGCTTTCTGTAGTTTGAATAAAAAGAACACTGAGTTTCTTCTAAAAACTAAACATAAACTATCCAATATTTTGATAATTTATATCCAGATTTAAACTGTAAAGTAAGAGTAATTCATTGTAATTATACTTTAAAATCCATGAAATGAAGCAAGGATTTCTTTACATTGATAGTGTTATTTAAGTTGATAACCTTGAGTACCTAAAGGTAAAAACAAATTAAGGTCCATGGAGGAATCAGTAATTTTTATTTGACTGTTAGAATTGGGAAAACTCAGAGGAGCTTCCAGGCCTGCAAACCCTTCTTAAGGTTTGAAATGGAAGCCACAGATTTCAAGCTTTGGGCAAGTCAGAAACAAGTGCTCTGAGTTTAATTTAATTAACGTGGAGCAGAGCAAGTTGGTAAGTTGATTATCTTCCAGGGGACAAGTGGAGAGGCATAGGCATTATTAGCTATGTAAACTTCAGGAGTGAGCTGTGGGCAGTTTTAAAATGCGATGCACAGGGAAACAGCAGATATAGAGAGACTGGATGACTCTGAAGGGATTTACATGATATGCCTTCATAACTGAGCTACAGGGAGTTACTGCTGTTTATTGCGGAGACAATATTGATAAGTGTTGCACAGTTCTTGTAGAATATGTTGAGCTTTTCTTTGTGTTTCATCACTCGTGTAAGTTATTTTATTCTGAGCGAAGCTAAATAACCACTATGCAGCCATATCTGAGTGTTCGAACACAATTGTGAACAGTTAGCCCATTCGTAGGGAGCAAGAAATGCTCTCCCAAGAAAGAAGGAAGTGCAAAGGAGGCATGTGAGTGTGCTTAGACAGCAGGATCTGGGGTCAAGGGAAAGTTTTAGATAAGCGCTTTGCCAAAGAGTCACCTAACAGAAACCCATGGATTTGGTCTGGATGTCTTGTGTCACTGTTTCATTTGGACCTGTGATAACTAAGCCATATGTTAGAGACACAGTCTTCACCAATTAAAAATACCACTTAGCAAAACAAGTGGGGCAGAAGACTAGGTGGAATGCTTCCTGTTTTGTTATCTTCGTTTCTAGATGCTTGACTTTTAATATTTTTTTATATAACTACTGTTATATTTTTAACTATATAGCATATAGTAATGCAAATTAGAAATTAAATCATTAAATCATTTATTATTCAGCTATAAACATTTTAGAGGTAGCCTTTGATGTTTTAAAAATGAAGCAGTTCATGCTAAGTCATGGATCCTCAATGCTGTCAACCTGAGAGGACTTTTCACATTCAGTAGTATTGTGAAGTATGATAAAAGTGGAAACAAAGAAGGGTATTAATGGCATAGAAGTCAAAATACAGGCCATGACAGCATCCTTTTATGCACTCATTTTGCTTTATTGACTAAAGAAGCAGTTTCCTTTTAACTTAATTTAAAACAGACATTCTTCCCCCCAAGTGAAAAGTTTTTATTGAAGTTTTTGAGTAACTGCTGATGTAGGAGTCTGACAGAAATGAAATGAATGGCAGTGCATCATTTATAGCCACTGACTTGTTTGGTTTTTAATATAATCTGTAATAAATGAGAACATAGATTCACTTTTCCTGGTAGCCACCCTGTACTTCCAGAGAGACTAGTTCACTCCATGAGTCAAGAATTAGAAGGTGACAACCTCTTTGATATTTTAAAGTTGAAATGCATTTATCAGTTATTTAGAAAATACAAAGGAAACGGGCAGCTGAAGGAGCTTCCACAGATTTTGTTTTGCATTTTCAAGGTTTTCCTTTTCTTTTATACACTACTGTAAAGCAAAATAACTCTTGATTTAAATAGCATAATTCCTGGTTTGCAGTGGTATAAGAAAACAAAAAACACCTCAAGATTCCCATTTTTCTGGCTGGAAAACAGGAAGGGGCCTAAAGAGTCCTTTGGACATCAGCTGGAGTTGATGCCCAAAGAATACATATAGATTTATGTGTTTGCAGTGTACGTGAGTATGACAGGATTTATATCTGGTCTGTCAACCTTCCTATGAATAATACTTGCTATAAGCAATGTCACGGTACATGACATACAATGGCTTTCGAAGTAAATGATCGCAACACTTCCAAGATTTGCTTGAATTTCTTCAGTGTCACTGGCAGTTTCTAAGTTCACACATAACTCTGTCCTTCTAGAAGTCAAGTACATTTTCTGCAAGTAGATAAAGTTTTCCTGATTCTTTCAAATGCAGCGTGCCTATTTTGCTATTGTTCTTATTCAGACTTTTCCATTATCCCCTCTCTGCAAAAAGCACATGCAAGTGAAAGAGAAGTCATGAAAACTGGTGGGTTTAGAATCTTCAAGCAATTTTATTCATAATTAACAATTATTATTTAAGTATTCTCATTCATATTATACACATGAATATGTAGAGGCCATAATACAAATATTCCATTAAAGTCCTCCCTCACTATATAAAAATTAAGACACAATGTGACAGGAAGTTTTAGCATTATTATTCTGGCTATGAGATCTGTAAATCACGTCCATATGCTTAAAAAGCAAGTCACGCTGAACACAGTAATAAAAGGCATTTCAGACTTCAAAGAGAATGTGCCTCCTCTGCTCAATAACCTTCCCTCTGAGAAGGTCATTTAGTCATAGGTTAAGAGTTAATGACATCAGTCAAAAAACAGATCTGCTATGAATTTTACATGCCTCATTTAAGTCTTCTGAATTGTTATATTAAATCTCCGTTATTAAATTCTGAATCGATATGAAAGATAACATGAAACATTTCTATTTTAAAGTTTGTTGAATATTTTTGAATGGATTGAAGAGCCCAGAATTTCTCAAACAAAATAACATTATGAGTTTTTATAAATCCTCATCAAATTCTTATTATTTGCTCATGTTTCCATCTCCACCCAGAACCTCCTTTTAGTCCTGGCTTTCCATGTGAAGGGTTCGTGGCTGTGCTACGTTGCTAGCAACATCCGTGTCTTCTTGGGAGTGTGGCAATGAAGAGCGTCACACAGCCCTGGCAGTCACAGCATTGGGCTTAAACTTGAGCTTTTCCACACGATATAGCAGTGAATGTTACAAATCTGCAGTATATACTCTATCTTTGGTAATTTTCTAATCATGCAGGTGGGTGGGATGGAAAAGAGCCGCACCCTGCAACGCAGAGACTGGCACAGGGGCTTGGGAGCAGATGATCTGCTAGGATGGGAAGTTGTTGTAAAAGAAAGCAGCTGTAAGATGCCTGTGCTGCAGAGTACTGCACAAGTGCAGTCCAAGCAGTAGGTGGGTCAAGGCTTCAGAAGGTGGTAGCACCTTTCCCTATCCTTTCTTTGACGGGAGCCGAAAGAAGAGGAAGAATGGCCAATGCTCATACTCAAACAATGAGATTGTGGGGCTAGGGAGAGACATGTTCCTGCTCAGATCAGTGTGAATCACAATTCAGAGCTCTTGGGTGTCTGTGCTTTCCTGCCCAGGACAGTCCCGTGCATTAGGTGAAGTGGGAGGGGTTGCATCCATCACGTGGAATTACAGGGAAAAGTAGAGGACTGCATCGCTGTCCTGATGTGTGTGGTGTCCTGCAGCATGGGACACTGGCAAGAGGCGTCTCCTTCCCCTGCCAGCCCTGACACAGTGAGGCTGCTCACCTCTACCTTGTTTTGTGACCTGGTAGACAAGAGGCAGCTGGGTGACAGATTCATGGATTAATGGAGAGAAAAGGAGTTGTGTGAGGTCCTATGCTGCACCAGGAGAGAAGGAACTGAGGGTGAGGCTAGTGTGCATGTACTCACACGCGTGCACACACACCCAAGTCTGCTATCCTGCAAAGGTTTCAAAGTGAGTTTTAACATTGTGTACCAGAGTTGACAATTATATTTGAAGCTCAGGAAAGTATATTCATAGGGCTTCTGGGAATTAGGGCTAAGAATCTCTAAGAAGCATGAAAGTTATAAACTAGATAAATACTTAATCATGCTGGCTGCTTAAGTCACTCTTGTTAGTGGGTGCCACCACAAGTAGTTTTCTTTTCTACCTTCACAGTAAGCCTAAGACCTGTTCTGAATGCGCTAGCTTTCTGGCACCTTGCTGCTGCAAAATAGAAGTCCCTCACAGGTAAAAGAACATGTAGGGTATTAAATGTGAAAATAACACTGAATTTTACGTTGACCTTCAGGTGTGTTTTTGATGATCACACAGTTTGAGTGTGTTTGTATCAAAAATATTTATCTAAGCATTATCAATGTGATCTGTGAGAGCTAAGCACAAAATTTTGAGGTTAAGGGTTAAATTCACCCAGAAGCTTAGGCTGGAAGCAGCCTGTGGACACAGCAAGATCTCACTACTTCCCATTGGGTTGGATCTTCAGTCCTGAGTTAGACCTCCAGACACAGGTCTGTTTTTCAGTGGTCAAGGAAGTTGTGGAAACCTCAGAGCAGGGTTCACAGCGGTGGTGCTCAGTGATGGTACCTTTCTAGCCTGGGTAACCTGATGGCTATTGCACTCTCTTGGGAGTTTGGTGGCTCTTGTTCAAATCCCCCTCTGCCTCAGTGAGAAAAGCATTTGAACATGGTTTTCAGCCCCTCGGTGACTGCTATGTCTAAGAATTCTCTGGAGCTGAAGCAGACTTCTTTGTCTTTCAGGTTGGAGCAGTTCTGTTTTAAAAAAAATAGTTAATATATTCAGTGATCAGGACAGAAAACTGAGGAAGCCTCTACAGATCAACATCGACAAGAGTTGGACATAACTAATACAGGGTTCCAGCTGCTAAACTTCAATTTAAGAAAAGCTAGGAAATGCAAAAGCCTGAGCTCTTTCTACAGAATTTAGCTGTTTAAATACTATTGTATAGCTTCGCACAAAGGTGTATTTTTACTCCATATGCCTCTGGTGCCACCAGTTAAGTGTCTGGTTTGCCTTCGTGGCTCCCTGGCTTTCTGAGGAATGTGCTGATGGTGTAACCTATCAGTAAGACAACCACGAGGTCCGGGTGCCCCCAGCTGAGCTAGGTGAGAAGTGATGGGGCAGTACATTCCTTTTATGAACCCTTGTATATCTCACGGGACTTCACCCACCATGTACATATGTCTGAATTTAGAGCCTCTCAGAGCAGTGAGGGATACATGAGAGTGTGCTTCTGCTGCCAAGCTGGTTCACCTGGTTTGCACTGGGGTCACGTACCCCTTCTTGTCCGTGCAGAGTGCACGCTAGTTGCATGTGGCCTTTGCTCTAGAGGAAAACCCTCAGCACAAAGCCCAGTGCAGACCAGTAGGTTACCCTGCTGCAGAGGCTCCACCCAGTACACTCAAGGCCAGACTGTGTTGTGTGGTCAGAGGATGCCAGGCCAGTTCCCAACACAGATAACAAAACCAGCCTGCTGTTATGTTTGCACAGATGGCTTAGGAAGTGCTCAGAGCAGTCACCCAGGGTCAAATCCTAAATACCTTACTCAGACAAAAGACATGTTAAATTGTTTGGTGCTTTGTCCAACAATTCAATCAGTCTTACAGTATTTGATTCTAGTTTTATTTTAAAGCAATCTATTTTTTCCCTATATAAATATAAAAAAATCTCAGATGCACATCAAAAAGCCATTTTCTGTTCCCTGTGTTGTGTCAAGCTTTCCATCTTTGTAGCAGTTGTTTCATTTTCTCTGTTCCCTTCATTCACAGTGCAGTGTAGAATTGGAGGATTCAGCAGAGGGGAAAAAATGATTCAATCATCAAGACTATCACTTCCATTTTAGGATTATTGCTCACAATATTTTCTCTGGGCTGGCTCAGCCCAGACTTCAGTGGCTCAGAAAATAATGCTGTTCCTGTACTTGATTGGTCTAAACCTGTTACTCAGGCCTCACACTTCAAAGGAATTTCAGTGCAAAGGAGATATTTTCGCAGTACGGTAAGCTAAAAGGAAAACCATCTTTCAGTGAACCGTGCCTTTCCGAAAAATCACGGAAGAGTTAGTACAAGGGTGGCTGTTATCCCCTTAGGGAGATTAACGTGCTACACCAGGAACAAATAAACAAATCACACATGGCTGTCAGGCAGATGTGGGAAAAATGACTCTTCTTTACTGAAACTATTGGACCGAGTGGCCTTGTCTCGACCTGGGTTTGGGCAGAAGCCAGTCCCAGTGGGACAGACATAAGAAGGCTGTACTTGAGATGGCTTTGGGGTTTTGCTTATTTTTGTTTTGTTGGGCAGAGTTTTAAAAAAAACAGAAAAATCAAAACCACTCGAATAACTGATGTATTTATTTTCTTATATACACTTAAATATGGCACATCTGACAGTAGTTGTACAATAAACTCAAAATGATAATCAAAGCTGGACAGTAGATCAAATAACTCAGTGCTGAACGTATTAGAAGCCAAATCCCGTACACTGAATTTCCAAAGAAAGTTTCACCCAGGAGCTGCATTAGCTAAGGATTGGGGCTAAGATTATCTAGTCTCAATTTCTGAAAGACTGACTGGTGACTGTAACTCTATTACCAATATATCAGCTTCATCTTCCACAATGTAACACTGAACTGGCACTTTCCACTCTTTCTCCCACGCAGCCAGCAATTCAGTGGTTGTTGTTACATCTTAGAGAACAATTACCAATGTCCCAGAGGATTCACCTGCAGTTAGTGATTACTCTAATAAATAAATGCAGACTGGCTTCATTCTTCTACTATTAAGGTGGAAGATGTTCATGTTTACTATTGTTTGAAAGTCAGTGACAGCTACTTTGCAAAGCAGTGGATTTTCGGAGAACAGGGGAGGCTCAGTCAAGGAGTTTCTTTGCTTTGGGACCCATGAGAACCTCTTTTCTCCTTTGGACAACGACAGTGCCTGGAACACATTGGTTTTGCAGTTGGGCATGTTCTGGGTTGGGATGGACATTTGTCCTCACAGCTGTTAGATAAAGGAGGAAAAAGAAAAAAGAGAGAAGCGTTGTAATATAATTCTTCACTGTCACATTCTTCATTTTTTTTATTACCGAACACTGCAATGCTCTCTGGATGACATTTGGGAAAGCGTTGACAGCCTACAACACAGCGACACAAGACTTTGCTGCTTGACAGTTCTTGTCTACAGAAACATGTCTTGCTGTGGTCCATTTGTGCACAGTCACGGCCTAAGTAATGCTTTCATTTCTTGAGAGCAGTGAGGTCCAGAGTGGCAGCACTGGCTAATGCTGCCCTCAAATTCTGCAAAGTACCTTAGCTCACTTCAGCTTTGGTCCTCTAGGAATACTGGGTATAAAAGTCTGGCTTGAAAGTCCTATGTCCAGATCATAGTAATTTCTGGAAGCCAAACTCATTTAAACAAATGATTGCATTGATCGCCTCCCACCTGTCTGAAACACATAAATGACAAAGTCTCTCATGCTCACTTTAATCTCTGCTGATTCTTTCAGCTATTTTTATATTTGTTGTCAACAATTTTATGCTTGTCCATATTTTCAAAACTGAGCCTAAAGATGCAAAGGTTACTTCTTCCACAGCTGCTTCTCCGTGAAGACACCTACGAAGTCTATGAGAATGGACCCTGTGGGTGACCATTCAGTGAAGTGCAGCTCTGCTAAGGTACCCAGGGAAACTGGATATTGACTGTCCATAGATAAACTTTCAGACCAAGCTACTGCGTGCTCCTGGGTCTCTACATGAACTAAGGCTTTCTGAGAAATGTGAAAAATAAACTAATGCGTGAAAACAGGTATTTTAAGAGGGCATTTTGGCAAAGGAACCTCAAAACTAGTTACACAAAAGGATTAGGGAAATGCATAAAGTATAACAGCCCCAGAACAATTTTCCACAATTCTCAGTGGAATCGGAGCTGTATGTGTACAAGTGGGCTTGTATGTGTACAAAATTGCATTAGCTGTAGAAAATCACTTGCTTTGAGGACAAACTGAATAAGGAATGTGGTGTATGGTGTGCATGCCAGCTTAGGGAGCCTTTGTCCCTACATATCCATGAGACTGCATTCAGCTGTCACACGGAACACAGGATGGGTTCTGCCTACCTACAAATGCAAAACTCAGTATCTCACTGTAAATCCCCTTTATGTCACACAGTAATTTCAGTTGTGGCACAGTTTTACCCATCATTCCCTCAAGATTGGAGGGTGGGGAATAATATTGGTAGTTGAATAGCATCCTTGTCCAGATTTCTTTTAAATATGTTAATTAAATAAACCTTAGACTCCTTCTGTGAGGTGCATATTGTAAATATCTCTGTTGTTATTATCTCCTTAACTGCAGCAAGGTATTTTATCCTGGGTGGACCTCCTAGCTAATTCAACACTTGCACCTCCCGCATCTGTGCAAGCTAATTCAGATCTTGTAGCTTAGACACTGAATGACAAGGAGCACTTACCTGCAGGTTTCAGCATGAAATATCTTGTGTTTTAGAGCACAGCTCTCCTGGCTCTCCCTACACAAATAGCAGCTGCAGTTCTCTTTACTTTGAAAAAAATCTGTGGGACACTTCTGTCTACAGATGCATTCACAATTTTCTTCATCAAATTCCATATGCTGTCCACACATAGCCAGCTCAGCTAGAGGAGGGAGCCCTGCAATAGCACACACATCTTTTAGCAGTAAGTTTTAAATGTCTCAATCCTGCTTTTGAAGAGACTAACTCTTTCTTTGCAATCACTAGGACTCACACATGTACTCCCGGATAGATTCTAGTCTTCAGAATTTCTGTTGTAAATTACAGTGCAGAAAAGGACTTGGGAGGATTGGGTTGATTATTTCACTTATTGTAATTCTGCTTTTTTTTTTTTTTTTTTGTGAGTTGAACCCTGTAGAAAAACACTTCATTTTGGGGCTGCATATTAAAAGATCCTAGCATTACCTTTTGGAATGCAAGATTCTTTACTGGAGAGCAGGTTTAAAAAAAAAAAAAAAAAAAAAAGGAATTTGTTGATACCCATGACCTAAATGCACATCCATGCGAACTGTGACACTCATCACTCAATGTACTTCATTGTCCATATGCTGCAGAAAGTTTGCAAGAGTAATGCTGTGTCTAGTAAGGTGCGAGCTGGTGTAGTGCTTCCGTAAGGAGTATATGCACACTTGTCAGTTAAAGATAGAAGAAAACACTTTGTTTTGGAAACAAAACCCCAGCCAAGTGAATGCACTGTCTAATACTTCATCTATCTTCCCTCAAAATGCACATCTGGAGTACAATATGAAGCTAATCCTAGCAAAAGAGGAACACATTTTGTGAAAGCTTTATTAAAATGCTAGCAGCACATCTCCGGTTAAAGGTCACGGCATGTGATGTGTCATTGGGAAGGTAATTTCCTGTAGGTTTACAATTAGGTCTTGGATTTAACCTATGGAATGTGGAATGTAACCTGCGTCCGTGACCTCTGCAGCCTAAGCTCTGATCTCAGTGGCCAGAAAAGGCTTGCACATTACTTGAAAGAAACCTTCATTATTATTTACTCAGTGCTGGAAAATCAATATCCAGACAGACTAAAGCCTAAGTCCTATTGGAAGGGAGGAGGAATCTGCCACAAATTCTTGGAAGACAAACCCTTCCTTGGGGTGATAAAGGCTGGCATGCATGGAGTGGTATAGAGTGTTTTGGTCTCACTTTATTTCAACCTCAAAGATAGATTTTAAGTTATTTTGTCCCAGCCACTGCCAAACACAGTGTGCTTCAGAGAACAATATTTTATCTGAGGAAATATTGAGTCTATGTCAACAAAAGCTATAATTCAACAAGGCACAGATTTCAGTGCTCCAGGCTGACCTTACACAATTCTAAGAGTTAAGAGGACACTGAATGTTCACAGTCCTTTGGACTTACTCTGAAATGTAGAGTACTAATCCTTTAATGAGTGAAAAATCTAACTTGAGCTTACCTTCCTAACCAGAGTGAGAACAGATCCTACAGAAAACACTATGCAACTGATCTCTTGCTTATTAACATTAAGAGATTGTAAGTAACAGACCAGTTTATGAGTTATTTAGTTCTATTTTAGCTTGCTAGTCTAGGAATTCCTCGCCAGCTTGCTTTTATTGTTTCCTTAGATAGTTTATTCTTTTGCTTGCTGCATGTAGGTTAAACCACAAAGGCAAGGTTCACTTGGTTCTGTGTCCATCTTCTCTAGTGCTATGATAATTTTATTTTGACCAATACAATTTCCTGAGAAAAAAAAAATAACAAACGTTATACAGGGCGTAGAGAAATTTTAACTTCTCTTGATGTATACTTCTAGGAAGTGTTTTTAGATTTACACAGTTACCCCCTAGAACAGTTTCTGCAAATTTCTTTGACAGATTAAAGTTTTCCAGAAAAAGCAGAGGGACAATGGAAGTAGTGAACACTTCCACAAATTTTACCCTCTTCCGTTTCCTTCCAGAGACCTGAAGGGGTATACATGCGTGCCTCTGAGTATATATGACATATCGGTTTGAAAGCTTCCTAAATAACTTAAGACTATAATAAAAAGTAGTCAAATACTTTGAGAAGTCATATAATCTTTTGCACTGACTAGAACTAACAGGCAGGACTGATTTTCCCTGTCTTACTCCTGATAAAGACTGTTCTTAAGAATTACCCACAATAAAGATTTAGCATCTTCCCTATGCAATAAATTCCAGGGCGTACTTTTTCTACAGTTAAAAAGTTTTCCCTAATGCCTATCATACAATTTAAGACCCATGTAAAATGAAAATGTACCCAAGGTGCCTACTTTACTCACTCTTTTCAATACTTGCCTATTACCTATTCAGGTTGCAAATATAAAGGGAGTAAAATGTCCAAGCAAGAAGTGTGAGATGGGGATAAGTACATATAAGTGTTTTTTTCAGGTGAATTTCTACACCATAAGCCAAGCCTATCTAGGGATGTGGAGTCAAAAATGTAACTCTTTCAATGAAAAAATGGGACAAACCCAAAATGGAACACAAGCAGCCTGGAGACAGTAAGCAAAAATGTCCATTTGTAGTTTCATCTTTACCTTCTCTTCTGTTGGGGTGCTGTACATCTACAACACATTCACATTTGTCACTATCCCAGATCCATCCGTTATGACAAAGTTTGTTGGTAAAGGGGCAGCTAGAAGAAAAACAAAACAAAACAACAAAACAAAACACAAAAAAAAGATAAGAATTAAAAATATATAAATTAGGAGCATCAGTGTAATCGTTTGGCAAAATGAGCTTGCTGGTATGCTGAGTCCGCCACTTGTACTATGTGAAAGTATGGCATCAGTGTGCATTACAGCTGCAGGAGAAAACCTTGGGATTGGATGGTTTTGATGGTAAGGGTCAGCTGTCCAGCTCCCAGCAACTAGAAGGAACAGGTACAGCACCTATTTCAGATACATCCTTGAGGAAACAGCTACAATTTTGCAGCTCCACTTTTACAAACAGCTCTACCCCACCCAGGGTAGTCTTTGTCTTACAGTATTCATGCCATGTAACTATTCAGTTTCTCCATGATGCCAGAAAGTGCAGCTCCCCTTTAAATTTGTCCATGCTTGAGGATGTACAGTGGACCATTTATAAGGTCAGAGAGGCCAGTTTGACTTTTAGGCACTTTGCTCTCAAGGGGAACTCACGAAATGGAAGAAGGCTTAGGTTCTTCTACATTTGTGTTGGAAGAGGATTCATAGTGGCCAGCAGGCTTCCTGAGGGCCAGAGTAACTTTGCTGAAATGCCACCTCTCCCCCAGCCCAGATGTCTAACTGAAGGGCAGTTATGGAGACTACATGCAGGGCTAGACAGAGACATCTGAGCTGACTCTCAATGACGTATTCAAGCTATCTGTGTTTCTAGAGTCTGTTAAATTAGCCTGTTCTCACCAGGACTGCAAGTATTTTTTACCGTATTTTGGAGTTGGATGTGAGATCACTTTTCTCCAGCCAATGAGCCTGAGAGTTGCAAACCAGGATTGGACCAGAAAGTGAAAAGCCACAATTCACGTTGATTCAGATCCAGCCTGCCATGAGGTATGGCAGAGGGCTTTAGCTTGAGCACAGCACTCTGTGTGCCCTGGTTAAATAATGCATGATCAGAGTTGCTCATGTTAGATTGAAAAAGTCTATGCACACATACTCAAACAGCTCCAGCGGAGCATATTGCCAATATGTGCACTCCGAGTTGCTGCTCAAGCACCTGAATGTCTTAATGACTCCAGATGCCACTAAACTAGCTTGCTGTTTGTCCATTCTGATTTCTGATGTCCATTCACTTGAAATTCACCAGGTTTAGTTGAAGATTTCTAACCCCGAGTGATAATCAAATTATTTGGAAAAACTGTTGGGATACCAGAAAGTGAATGGACACTATAATGGCCAGATCAGGACAAAATAGTTTTCATACTTTGGACCACACAATATGTGTAGGAGTTTCTAAATGAGGGAACTTACCCATCTTCTTCTGGGTACTGGACAGATCTTCGTATGATGGTGTACTGATGCCGTGGAGTATTTGATAGACATTTACAGGCTGTGTGATTGGCAATTTTGACTGGCACAGGCTCAGGAACACTTGTCAAGGGAACTGAGATCTCAAAGAGCTAGGTGGGTGAAATAACATTTATTTTTCAGTTTCCATTATACAGTTAATATGTGGACTTTAAAATCTTATTCTTTGCCACTATTTTTCCCACCCTTGCTCCTTTCTAGATATGGTTACCATAGGTATAAATGAGCAGGTATGCCCATCAAGGTAGGAACTTGCCAAAACAGTGGTCCCAGTGCTGTATTACCAGCTATTAAACACCCAAGACCATTCAAAATTATTTGCAAACACACTCAAAAGACTTTTCTAGATGCTAGGGCCAAATGGAAAAGGTATAGGTGTTGGGAACTCTGTTCTCAGTTGCATTATCAGGTGAATCACAACCACTTATGGAGACAGCTATTTAACTGTCCTAGGGTGTAAACACAGCATGCATCTTTAGGAGTCTAACTTAACCTCCACCTCCTCTTCCAAGAGGGAAGAAATGCGAATAAATAGAAGAGAGTTGATTTATTTTGCTTCAGCTGGGTTCCAGCAGGGAATCATCCTGAAAGCATTTCTTTGTGGATGATAGCAGGAGCCTAAGGAGCCAGGCAGCCTACCTTCAGTGCATCCAAATTGTTTAGGGCAATCTTGTGGAAGCCCTGGTTCCTTGGCAGCTACCTGTGGGAGCTGTTGAAGTGACCCACACCCTCTCTGTGTCCCCAAGCCAGCTTCCTTCCCATGGAAGCCAAAACATAGGGACATCTCTGTGTGCCAGCATGTCTTGGCTTAATGCTGCACCCACATGCAGGGACTGAGTATTCCTAAGCCAAACTGCTTAGATATTTAAAGTTAGATGTCACACTGTCTAACTTTAAGTGGCATGAATAACCTTCAGTGGATATCTCATACCAAGAAAAAGACCCACATACTTTCACTAATAATGGGAGTAATCCCATTCATTTTAGAGGAGTAAATCTGAACTGATGGTGATGTTTCCAGTAGTGGAACTTATCTGGGGGCTTTTGAGGGAATGGTTATTTTGAAGGATGCTAAAGGAATGTTACACTCTGCAAAACTGCAGTTTTTCAGCAAACTTATGAACTGCTTCTCCAAAACCACATAAATAAATAAATACTTTTTAGTCTGACCTAGCTCCCTGAGCAGATCAGATGTCTTTTATGTGTGGCCAACCACTCATAACAGCTTTCTTCTGGTGTGGAATAAAAGCAATTAATGAACTGACACAAGAAAAATGGGCCCTGATTTCTTTTACTCCAGCTATATTCCAGTACAACCAGACATAGTGGAATTACATTTCAACAAACCTGAAACAAATACAGAAGTGAACTTGACCTGCTTCCCATGAGGACTTCAATTTTATTTTTAAAACAACTTCCCTTGATCTTTGTTCTGATTAAAAAAAAAAAAAAAAAAAAAAAAAAGCCTATTTCATAAGTTGAATTTAATGCATTACTCCAAGTCAAAAGGTGTTATCACTGTAAGTAGGGACGCACAAGATGAAGATTCATGAAAGAGGAGCAGTCTCCTGTCCTCCTTCTGTAGGTATGAACAAGGATGGTTCCATCTGTATGGCTGATTGAAAGTACTAAACTTGGAGCTCTGCTCATCCCCCCACTGGAGCAAGATAGCTGTACGTAGGCACTAGAGGGAGTCTACAGAAAGAAGCTCTCTGGCTCCTCTCTGTATCCTCGCTTTTTGGTGCTGGTCGTTAACACACAGATATTTGTCACCTGTTGCACCTAAGCAGTAACTGACTACGGTTTTAAACTTTTTTTTTTTTCCAAAGTAGCTTGTGATTTGGGACATTCAGCTCCTGAAGCGTTCAGATTGAGAGCGTCTGGTGTCTCCTGCTGAAAATGTCGCCGCTTTAGGCTCACAAAACTGCCCATCCAAAATTATTAGCCCACCCTTTTGGCATTGATGGCCATTTTGAAAATGCAGTGCATGGACTCCTGGCCTCACACAGCAAAATTTCCCAGAGTTTCTCTTGATCCTTTGGTGCAGGGGATACCCATAAGCCAATATTCTCAAGAAGACCCGGGTCCAAGTAACAATATACTAAAGAAGAATGAAACACCTTAATATAATGGGACCTGAGGTCACTTTCTCAGGGCCTGATTTTCCATCTTTACACATACATATCCATTTTTTATTATGCAAATGAATGTAAAATGCTATTATTGCACATGCCTGCATTCAGTCCACATGAATAAAAAATAATTCTTCAGTTTGTTATGGTAGTGTGGACAGATCTTTCATAACAGGATTTCAGAAACCAAACATTCTTCTTCCCCTCCCTTCTTGGAAAGCCAGGGTAAAACCAAAACAGATGAATAGCCTCATTTACCGTTTTTGACACGTAAGTTGTACTTGTATTCATGCAGCTCAGACTCTCCTCATTGCAGCAGCCTCCGCATCTGAACACATTCACACAGGGAGGCTTGAAAAATTTGTTGGTTGTTGTACCCAGCTCTTTGGCAACTTCCACACAGGTTTCCCTTGGCACACATTGAGTCTTTTGCCATTCCTCATCTATGACTGGAGAAAACAGCATTTCTATGAGCAATCATGGCAAAGTTAAACCTTTGATTAGTGAAGCAGAAGCATTATATAAATAAAAATGAAGTACTGGCAGGGCATTTGCACTTACTTGGATTGATTTGCACTTGGATCAATCTAAGGACCAGAGAGAGTCTGAATGCAAGATTATCCCAGTAACTTACACCAGCTGCACTGGCACAGAGGTTGGTGTATTTATCTGCCTTTAGCTTTCAACATGGATGACCAAAATCTCAATTAATTCCAGTGGGTTAAACAGAGCTGCATCCATTTCCCCTGGCTGAAAGTCAGCTCCACAGTGTCTATCTGACAAAACTGGCCCACACTCCATCCTCATACTCTCCAGGACAGACCTCCTTACTGCCATTTTATCCTCTCTTTGTGTATAACCCACCGCAGACTCAGCAGACCCCGCGCCTGACTGCAAAAGCACATTAATGATTAACAGATTCTGGTCAGAGAGTATTAATACTCCTACTGGATGTCAGCCAGTGAGCACCGTTCCCAAAATGTCTAATGAAATCCAAGACAAACATTCTCACACCTCAGTACCATCAGGGGGTTCAAGTCTGAATAACAGGAATATGAATTCAAGCATGATTTATCTATTCAAAACACTGTGGCATCTTTCAAATACTGAATTGTTATAGCCTAGTAATTTATTTTAGACTGATCTGTCAAATTCCGCCTGTGAGAAGGAATAATATGTTAAGTGACTGAACTAGAGGGAGAAAACAGTGACATTTACTTAATATTATCTCAAGTCTTGTTAAGAGGTGGCCCTGCACTTTTTGTCTTTTGCTTACCTGATTCAAGTTATGGAATTACTCGAGAGTCATGAATGCTGATGTTTAAAGTCCTTCTCAAAATTATGAAAAATATTTTTCCAGTCTGCCCCCCTCCAGCAGGCTTCTAAAAGTTTAAAAGCAACTTCTATACTCTTAAAATTGCTTTCTCTTTCAATGCAGTCCATTTCTCTACTATTGTGAAAGTAGTGCATACATTTACAGGGGAGTTCTGGGAAAAAAAAATAAACTTGAATACTTTTAATCTACGTGCTATACTTTGTCCACAGATAAGCATTTATTTCTCTCTTTCCTACATGACTTTCCTTTTATTATTTTTCATTTTTCTTCAACTGACTGTGTATATTTAAATCAGTTTGCTCATTCCTCCGAAGTCCTCTCCCAGGGTTGATTCACTCCACTTTCCAGTCATGGAAAAATATAAGACATAAGAGCTTGGTGTCCAAATTCTGATTTTATAGCATAAATTAAGAGAAGAATGACTGAAATCAATAGAATTTTCCAGAGTTATGTTAGTCTATCAAAACAGCAATCTAATCCTAGGCCTTAAAATAGAAAATAAAGTGTTTGCCAAACTCACTAAGGTATGTACATGTAATCACCTCAGATGTCACTTCAATGAGTGTAAGCAGCGATGACCTTTCCAATGGCACTCATCCTCACTTTATTAACCACTTTTTAGCAGAAGGGCCATTATAGGAAGAGGTGGTCAAAGAAGTAGGTGTCGCATTTTGTTCAGAAGGACTGTGGTCACCCTGATCTTTTCTGTGAGCAAGCACAGACAGCTCCTGAGAAATTTGGCTCTAATACAGGCTCCAGCTTGAAAGCACTGCAGTCCTAGGTGAGCTGAGCTGCTCAGGAGAGACTGTGGTTACATGGGGTGACATGATCATTCAGAGAACTCATCATTAAAGCTCTAGAAAGGGGGAATAAAGTCCTGAATTTGCCCTTCTGGAGTTTGGGGTGCTGTGGAAGATGATCTAGAAGTGAAATAACAAGGAGCTTTGACCCAGCCTTCTCATCAAAACACGTTATTAAAACAAAACAGATGCCCTTGGCAAAGAGGTCAATGCTTAATGACTGGGAAGGGTGTGGGAAAGAAATACATGTTTATGGGCTTGTGTTTTTTTAAAAGGAGCTTTAGTACCTTGAACATATTAAGATATTAGAACAAAAGTTGTTTCTGTCCTGGGATAATTCCACTGTGGGTTGAAGAATGGAGAAGATGACCCAATAGGGTTTTTTTAACTTAAATTTCCATGGCATGACTTTGAATGAGAAAGCGGACATCTCTGTGCCTAGTATTAGACTTTAAAATGGAAAATAGAAAACACTTAACAGATGTTCCAAGCAGAAAATTACACCTATATGACTATATAGTCATCTGACTTTATTACCTGAACAGTTACATTATCCTGCCATTTTAAAAGGCCCATTGCAATATGCACAGGGTCAGTAACACTTGATAACATCATCTGTTGTCATGCTGTTTTCACAAAAGGAACATTTTATTTTTTCAGAAATGCTGGTGCTTACTAAATGATCAATAGTGAGTAGAGAATTTCGGCATTTGGCACTGGGTACTAATTCTAATAACTCTATGGATTGTTAATAGTGCTATGTAGACTTGTAAAGAAAGGTATGTAAACAAAATGTTTATCATTAATTAAAGCCCTCTAAGTATACTTCCAGTATGTATTTGATTTAGCTTTTCTCTGCACAAAATTTCTATGAGAAGTTTAAACCCACGCCTTTGATATGACAACCCTTTTCAGACTGGTACTCATATCTGCATTCCTGTGCTGTGGCTCAGAGAAGCAAATTAATGCCTTTGCTCGGCCATAATTCAGCTGAGTAATAGTGTGCAAATGTGGCTGTGGTTATTGTAAAAGTGGTATTGGAACAGGGTCAGCAATATCTGATTTCCCAAAAGGAGAGTGATACGATCACATCACTTCAGGGTAAAGACTGAACAAAAAAAAGTGTATAGCTCAGGCTGTCCTTCGTTAGGCTACAGTGTGGCTTTGCTGTAGGATATCTGTTTGCTGGACCAAAGCATAGTAACTGATCTTGTATTTTACATCTATGAACATACAGTGCCTCTTGGGTCTCTGGCCTACAAGGAACAATATTCAGTTTTGCTACAGATAGGGCAATAGATTGTGATTCCCTGCATTCACTTGTCAGTTGGTTGTTTGAAGATATTCTTCTCTCTGGAGAGACTTCCTCGGATGGATTGAGATTAAGGCAATACCTTTTTCCTCTGCAGTTCCCACCCAGACACTGCCGCTGGTGCAGTCAGTGCCTTATGTCAGAGCACAATTAATAAAGAAAGGATTTCTATGCCTGCACTAAAGCTCATTCATCTCTACCTGAAAGCAAATTCTGAGATTTAGCACAACGTTGCTGGCTGGCCCCTTGGCCAGTCATTCCAACCTGTTCTTTGCACATTGACTTCCCCTCTTTTCTGTGGACTGACAAATCCATACATAATACATCTTCCCTTCGGAGAGTGTACAGGGAACAATAAGCCTGATTTAGCCACAAAACGGGGAGGCATACTCAGGCTGCTGTCTGACATTTTTTCATACAAAGTACTTTTCCATGAATGCCATGTTGTTTCCAGTGCAGGTGTATTTTAGGAACCCCTTGGTACTTAATGCTTTATTGCACAAGAATCAGTGGTCCTGAAGCCAAGATCAGACTCAGCCACCACCTGCACCTACCTTTCAGTGTATCAATATCATAGAAAGCAGCAGCAAATCTGGTGGAGCGATGTGATGCAGAGCGGGAGTCTAAATTGGCCAGACTCTTGAGTTTTAGCCTGCATTTCCACAGCTTCCAGTCCTCAGAGTGAGTGATGCGAAGCAGCTCTTCCAGGCTGGATGCTCTCCTGATCTGCTGTTCTGACCGTTCCAATGCTGACAGAGATGTCCTCTGGAAAGGAAGAGGGAAGTCAGAAAGGCAGTACCCTTACAGCCTGTCCCCAGTGCAGCACATGGAGCACTGGCACAAAAAGGCAGCACATTACTGAGGACAGCTGAGAGTCCCTGGGAAAACAGCAGCATACAGAGACGTACTGGGCATTGATAGTGCGCAGCACCAGATTGATCTGCCAGATTTGTGCCCATAATAAATTGGGAAGGGGAGATACCGACTTCCTCACCCTTTCCATCACAGGCCCCAGAGCTATTTGACAAATGCAGACTTTACTGTCCCCCTGGTCCCCAGGGAACGTGGCAGACACCAATCTGAGTTGGCCAGTCATGCCAGCATGAATCCCCGACCTGAATGAGTTCAGCTGGTGAGCACAACACACGTGCCTTTGCAGCAAGCCACCTTGGGTGCTAAAACTCTGGTGCCAGCCAGACATCACTGCAGGGGCTGGTGATACAGCTGGAAGCTGCCCTAAGTGCAAGGGCCCATCCGCATGGTGGGCAAGCACAGTGTTCCGTGTGCTGCAAAGTCAGGGTGCACCTGCCATTCCCCATCCTGACTACCCTCTGGGTCATGACCGAGTCAGCCAAAGTGGCCTCAAGTCCAGCCTCAGTACTGTGGCTGTGCAGCAGCATTAGCACAGTCACTGTATTTTCCACCTGTGTTATGTACATGACCATTCTCCGCTCCCACAGGAGAATGCTCCCTACAAAGAACTACCCCATCTGTTTAATGTTGCTATTCATTGAAAAAAATACCTGTTTAACAGAAACTTAATATTGCATAGCACCCCATAACAATACTGGTTTCTTTGGCTGCTGCTTTCCAACATCTGTGTTTGTGCCTTTGTCAAGGCACTGAGTATTTATTTCCAGTGACTCACCAGTTCTGCTGAAAATTGTTGCCTCCAACCCAAGTAAAAGGCTATCTTTGTAAATGGCTGTGTTGCACTGGGCTGGTGCTCTCAGCTGTACTACGGTCATGCAGCTGACTGTACTTTTTGATTTGCAAATAAAGGGCTGCGGTGCCAGCTGTCATAAATAAAACACCAGTTCTTAAAAGCAAAGCTGAAGTATAGAAAGCTGGCAGTGAGGTGTGTAGCAGCCTGGAGTCTTGAACTGGTAGCAAGCGAGTGCTCTGCATAGGACTAGGGAAGAGGTGGGGGAAAGGGTCACCTATAAGGGGAACATTTTTAGATGAGATCTGAAACCCAGGCACTGAGTGCATCTGTTATTTATTATTAAAACATCTGTGGCATTTATTTTGCAATGATACAGATGTTAGCCTGTATATACGGGCCAAGTTAGTTTTTTTGGTAATTACCTTCTACTGACCTAAAATTCCCTATGTAGTTAGCTCAGAATAAGTTATTTGCTCTTCTTTTATGCACATTATATTGTGCGCTAGAAAGCTGCCATGTTTTGTTATAGAAATAGCTGTTTTTCATAGGTGAATGAGTTCTCATACATTTCATATGTAGTGAAAACTGGAAAGCCCATCTCAATACCTATAGACAGACCACTTGGATGGAATGTGAATATTTAGCACCAGTAACTGAATTTCAAGTTAGTTTTACAAACAAGCTTCCCAGAATTTTGCTGATCTAGGAAAGCTGAAATTCAGCTTGAGGTCAATGTGTCAAGAGTTATTTGTTCTAAGAACCGCAGCTTATATTCATTCCCATTCACAAACTGTCTCCTTGACCTTGCAAAATTTGAGAGTGTAAGACCAGCACTCTCACGATAATGGGACCAAAGATATTAAAACTGAACTCTATTAACCATTAACAAGACTTTTTTTCTCTCTTCATGGTAAAAAGATGTTCTAGCTGAATCAGCATCCAAAACTTCTAGACTGAATTTACAGAGAACCTGTAAAATGAGATGATGGTATTCTGTATATTACAAGACATGTCACTGTACTTCTTGTAAAAGTCAGTAGTTTGCGACTATATTTTCTATTTCTTTTACTTAAATATCAAGAGGCTTTATTAATGGTTATTATATGAGCAAAATAACCTAAGATGAAAGCGCACAGAAAAAGTAGACATGCCTCCTCAGGTTAAGCAAAGATCTCTGGGTTTATCTAAAGCAAGAACTTGTACTGTTTTAAGGATTTTTGTATTTTTAAAGCTATACAAATTCCTTCATGTGGACTGAATACACCGAAATTAACTGTACGCCTTCAGAAGTATTACTGTATAGAAAGGAGGAGAAGTTATATTAGTAGAAGTCAATTTTGTACCAAAAAAACACATTTCCAATAGGATTTGAATTCTGGAAATTAAAAAAAATGTCCTTCTGATATTGATGAGTTGTAGTGTTATTGACAAAGCCTGCCTGTGTGTGCAGGGCTTTCCTACTCATACTGGTCTTCATATATTAGAAATTCAAGAATGGTTGAAGGAATGGAAGGAACAGTGCTAATTACAGAATTCCCTCTGCAGTCATCAGAAATGTGTCCTAATTTACTAAACCATGATCATCCAAAACTCACACAGAGTCCTTGGAACAGAGTTATCACTTCTCTGTCAGCTCCAGCCCCGCTCAGCATTGTCTGGGCTATTCAACCCTGAAATTAATCTTTTGCCACTATTCTCTTCATGTTTCCTAACATCTATCCATGCTTTGCAATTTGATGTGATCGCCAGTTGCCTAACATCACAATGTCAGAATAATTGTCTTCCTTCTTGTATTTGACTTCTTCTTGGAGGCAACGGTTTTAATGCTGATTTTCTAACTTCTTCAGTTAATCCTGATGCAGTACAGAATTTCTTGATGCCCTTTCCTGTGACAACAACAGTGATGAGACAGAGTAGAGTCTCTTCCTTTGAACACTGCTTACGCTAGGTAAGATGGTGAGCTGAAAGCACTGCTAGCTTTTAATGGAGGGCTGAATCCCAAATAGTTGTGGCTTTTTACAGCATGGACATCTATTTTGTTTGTGAGCTAGTCACTCTCAGCTTCCTCTATAGTCAAGGCAGAGAAATATAGATGCTTTAAGAGCACGATTCATTTGAAAGTCTTTCTGCTGGCTGCCCAGCAAACCTGGGCTCACAAGATCACAAAAGGTATCAGTGTGGTAGATCTTTGGTCAAACAAATCTCACCACAGCTATCTGGGGTATAAAACATCTGAAGAGAAGCACCTAATTTTGTTTCATTCTCCCTAAGCACCAAAACAGGAACAGTGAATACCACCTTATGTGTTTGGTTTGACTCCTTTGAGACTACTACAATGCTCTCAACCTAAAATGTTCTTCTAAACACTTGCTAGAGCATGGACAGACTGTTCAGCATCCAGAAGGACATCCCTTATCCTTATACACTTTGACCATAGGAGGTAGCTATCCACAACTTAAAAGCATTCAAAACTAAGAGCTTAAAAAATGAAAAGAGCATGAAAGGTCCATCAGCCCCACCAGATGGGCACAGCTCTACAGCCTTGGACACCACAGACTGAACTACTTCAGTCAGGCACCCTCCTGGCTATGACATAGCAGCACTGAATAACATGTCATCACAGAATCTTTCCAAAGCATTAATTTCTAGTTATCCTGTTTTGGAAAGGATGGTATCAAATGAAAACACAAAACCTCATACATTCTCAGATAATACCATAGATGATGTGCCCGTAGGACTGCTGGCGCCTCACAGATGTGGGGACTTCTTTCATATACTGCAGTTTAAATTCAAGCCCTTTTTATATATAGACAAACAGACTGACTGAAAAGTCCCACTTAGAAGAGTGCAGCTTTGCACAGAAAAATGAATGTTTCACAATGTGAAATTGGAGGAAGGTGTTAAGTCTAACAGTCTCTGTCCCAAACCTACCTCTCATGTGATGATCAAAGACTTCATTCCTTCTTATAGTGATATGGAGTGGACAGCAGTTAAAATCAGTGTTTGAACAAGGGGGGAGCTCCCTGCTCAGCCACAGAGCAGGGGGAAGCACACAGAGAGGTCAGACCTCCACTGACATTTCTGGGAGACCAGCTCCTCACAAAAAGCAAGAGGAACAGAGCTTCCACCTGTCTCCTTCTCCTGACCGTAGCCATCTGCACATGCTATTTCCCACTTTTCAGATATCCCCCTGTTTTAGGCCTTCTCTGATAACTACAGACCTGCCTTCCAAGTTCCCCTCCCATTCTCCTCTCTGCTATCATCATCTTGTACTGCTTGGATACCACTGTGCTTTTATGCTGTTTATTTTTAACTCCTTTCCCCATATTCTACCATGTGGGAGTCTAATGAAGCTTACCTCAGGCTGAGCTGTTCAGCCTCCTGGTGCAGAAGAACATCCATTTTTCTCCCCTCCATAGCCTTATTCTACTTCACTTACATTGACCAAAATTTTAGTAGTCAGCTGGGGTGAGCTGTCACCACGGTGGGAGTTGTTTGTTCTAATGGCTGTAACCTAGGTGTGGAGCAGGACTTCACTGCACTTCGCGTGGTTCACATAGGTAGCAAAATGCTGATCTCTGGCCCCAGAAAGCTTAAAGTACACATTAAGCCTTGAGAGAGAAATAGAGAAGGAGCCATTGGCAAAGGGCCAGAGTAATGTCCTTTACGTGCTCCCAAAATGAACAAATTACCTGTGGAGCCGTATCACTGAAAAACTCCAAATGTCCTAAACTTTCAGTACCTGTAAATGTACACTCTGTAGTCAACCAAATACTTGAGGCTATTGCCTACAAGAAATGTTTGTGTAGAACTCATCAGTAGCAAATATCAAAGTAGTAGGTTTAAGTACTTCATTCTTATCTCTTCAGCTTACTGCTGCTCTTATTTTTGCTAAGTATCTTATCTAAGAACAGATCTCATATCCAGAGATAAAAATTAGATTCATATTTAAATGAATTTGTATGTTTTTTGTAATGTTGACCTTTCATATGTTCCAAAACTATTCTTCAACTCAAAGAGGAGTATCTGTTTTCCTCTATTTGGGCTATGAGCAATATCATTGACATCAGGAAATGATAACGTGGGTTAGCATTGTGATTTTTGGATAATTACAACTTCTGTCCTTCCAAAAGAAACCATAATGGGCTATCTATCTTCTTCCTAGCAATCTCAAATGCCAGAAAAACCCTAAAAGTAGTTAGCATTGGAGAGAAACAAGAGAAAAAGTGGTGGTACATTCAGTGGCCTTTCCCACCTTGGACCCTGGCTTAAATCAGACACTGAGTTCATTACCCTGATTACTGACGCCAGTCAAATATTTGGCTTATGCATCATGTCATACAGATGCACAATCACACACCCATTCTGCACTGTTCAAACTGGGCCCCGTCTCAAGAGTCAGTACTGACAGTCTCCTTCCTACCAGGTGCTGCAGCTCAGCAGTTTGCACCTTTTGTCCATGCTTGACAAGCTCCTAGATTTCTTGCCTAAGAAAAAGTACCCTACCCTTTTCAACGGATGTCTGAGTCAGCCAGAAGAACCCATGTTTGCAGAACTAATTTATTTCTTTTGTATGTGCCACTCTTTCCAGCCTGACACAGATGGTCTTTGCATTAACACTGTGTTTCAGGATCTCCTGGAGGTATTTTGAACAGCAGAGGAAAGGTGTGTAGAATATGATAGTAAAAGAAAGGCTTACTAAAGTCCTAAATCTATTTGAGGACCTATAGCACAAACACATGCCTAGGACCCAAAATTAATTCTTTCCAAGGCCATCAGCAATTATCAGTACTTTTATCTAAGAAAACAGATGCATGGTGAATAATGTTTTTTGTGCCTGAGGAGGCAAAAATAAAGCTTGATCAAAATCCATATTTTGCTCTGAGGAAAGTCCTGCTTGCATTTCACTGTACTGAAGCACAGCCACAGACCCAGGACACACATCCTGAAAGATCACACGGATGACCGCTTTCCTTAAGCCCCACCCTCACACTCTTTATCCACAGTGGGATTTAAACCTCTGCTTAAAGCTAAACACATATAAGGGCTCTTCTGAAAAGGAATGTTTTTTCTGAGTTAGGGTCACAGATACTATTGTGGCAAGTGCTGCATAAGTACCAATGGAAATCTTCAACATTATCACTGTGTCTGGGGCCAGGACAAATGATTAAGGAACCTTTCAATAACCTCGCACTCTCTTGTGATCCATACTCTTAGCAGTTAAGCAATAAAAAGAAGGTAACAGCTTTATCTTCCCAGGGAAAGCAGACTGTAGCTGCATAACACAGAGTGATGACTTTTAATGCCACTATATCACAAACATGGCCAAACATGTTTAAGCTAAGTTCAGGTTAAATCTTTCAAAATTAACTGGGGGGGTGGGCAGGTGTATGGAGTTTCATTGCAAAGCGAGGGCACTCTGGCAGCATGCAAGGATGTTTCAAATCTTTATGTGAGTGTTGTGTGCTTAATGCAGCAGTAGCAGCTGCATTAGGTTCAAGAGAAGTCATGTAGGAGATGAAAGCCTGATGCAACTGATGCAACCAGAGGTTTAATGG
>JAVJGJ010000014.1:92555562-92577250 GCA_035590215.1 Microhierax caerulescens | reverse complement strand
GGTTTCTGGTTGTTCGCACTTCCTGGGTCTCGGTAACTCTGTATTACCTGCACCCTGACCTTATGTTTTTTATCTGGGCAATACTGCCATTGATCTTGCAGAACTTTGTAAGATAAGGTAGGTGAATGCAAAACATTGGTCCTGTGTTCTGCAAGTTCAATTTGAGGTGCAAATGGTAAGAACAGGCATAACCCGGTGTACCACTAACGCTGTAACATGAAGGACTTTTTGTGGGGTATATCCACATATGTACACACACAAAAGTCCACAGGTCATACATGCTAAAGCAACCCAGAAATCTAACATACCATGTAAACTATTAAAAGAACACTAATCAACAGCTTAGCCAAAAATCTCTACACAGAAAGAGCCAGAACAAGTGGAAAACCACTCCTTTCCTTGTGACCATCAGTACAGTGCATGTGAAACACAGCCCTTTTTAGTGTGATCTACACAATACTTTTAGGATAATCTTGGAAGCTAACAGTGATTTGTCATTATATACAGTACACTGTGGCTAAGCTGGGGTAGCCAAATTTAAATGAAAACAATTACAGATCTGGATGTTGGATGAACAATCCTATCACAGTCAATAAACTAAAACCCAGAGTAAATTAGCAAGAAGAGCTCTTGCATTTTTTCTAGGCAAAGTGGATATGGTTTCAAAATTTCATTAAAGGACTAACTAGTAGTTTGCTACTATGCTGAATAAACTTGTTTCCCACATAAGGACAGAATTATCATCACTGCCAATACTATCAACAGTAAGTATTCTATATTAGAAAGCGCTTTCTGGTTTAAATAAATTGATTCCTACATGTAAGAAACCACTCATTTGTCACGCAGTGCATAAAGGTAATGTATACAAGGCTGATTACTCGGGTCCTAATGCCTTCAAAGAACTGATTACTGAGGTTGTAAATTAAAAGCTTGTGAATGGCGAGGAGGCAAAGGGGTTAGTCATCAGTCATCCTGAGGCACACATTGCTCACCACTGCTAACTTCTTGTGCTGGCAACAGCAGCCTGCAATTAAGCACATAACCCAGCATTTCTTTTCTAAAACACGGGTCAGTATGCAGTGCAGTTCACAGACCAGTGTGTAGTCATCTCTTGCAAGCAGGAGGTTTTCTGAAGTGAAAACAAAAGAATTAGCTTGTTTTGCTCTGTTAGTGAAAAACAATAATTTGTTCTGGACCACACACTGAATTAATCATTTTTGGACACAATGCACATGTAGAAAGTTGTTGCAGTTGTTGTTGTGTTTTTAATAAATGATTATCCTGGATGCTCTCAAGTTGTCTCAGAAAGTCAGATCTGAAAAATCCTACTCGCAAGGTGAGGCTTCAGCTTAAATTTTCTTGCATGTATTATATTCAGAAGAAAGGCTAATTCCCAGGCAGTATGCTCTATTATTACTAGTTGCTGCTTATTTTAAAGTCCTGGATAACATCTCCTAAAAAAACAAAAGAAAAATATTTTTCTGATTTCTGGCAAACAAGCAAATGACTGATGAAAGCATGTTTTCAGAGGAAAATCTTCAATACCTGGATACTAATTCCTGCAATTATAAATACCTAAAATAAAAAAGTATATTTGACAAGTATTCTAAATGTTCTAACTTGCATTTTTGTTTAGATTTTGCTTTTATTTTGCATGAATGGCACTAAAAGTTTAACTTAAGAACAAAGTAAACAAGTACTTAATAACTAAAGGCATAAAATATTAAATAGCGAATATGGGTTTAACTTCTTTATAGATTTTTTTTTCCTCTGTGGCTGCTAAACAACTGTGCAACTAAACCATCACAAAACAGGAAAAAAAGTACCAAAACATCAAAAAGACCATAACCTTGCACATTAGATATTTGTAATTCTGTCAATTTTGATTATTAAGAATGACTGTGAATAAAGATCACCTACCTTCACAGATCCATTCTCATAGTCAGATCCTTGCAGCAGATGTAGAAAAGAAACTATGAAAATATTCACAGTTGCCCACGGTTTGTACATTCTGATGTTTAAAATCCACAGGTTACTACGCAGTCGTCGTCATACAACCAGAAACGTCTGTTTTGAAATGCATTTCTCTGTCACCAGAAAAGAAAAGCTTCCAGAATTTCTCTTATAAACTCACAAAAGATCCCAACATCGGAGAGTAAATATCTGGCTCTTTACTGCTCAAAACAATTGTAAGTTCATCTAGAGAATGTAATTTCTTAGAACAGATTTTAGATACGCTTGAAAGAAAATCATGATAAGGGTTTAAATAGATATATATCTGTATGTATACACATACATGCTCACAAGTGATCGGGTGTGGATTCCAGTTAATGAAGTTAATATATCTTCCATCAAGACGCAGAGAGGCATTCAAAATCCATCTGTGGTCCAGAAAATGTAAGAAATCTGCTCTGTTCTGTGCTCCGTGTTACAGCAGGCTTTTAAGATGGTAGTGTAATGGCCAATGTTTTGAGCTCGAGAGCTGTAATCCAACTCTGTATTAAAACTTTTTTCACAGCCTTCATGGAAGCTTGCAGAAGCATGTGTCTTAAATCTGATACAGACTTTGGCAGTAACACAGTCAAATTTTGGCTCTAATCCCATTTTGTCCCTACCAATAGCACAGCAGTTTTTAAACTAACTGATGCAATCTGGATTCCCATTATTTTAAAGAAGATTACCTGAAACATGAAACTTCAGCACACTCTTACACACCACACATATTTGAAATTACTTCTACAAAAAGGGAGAGAAAGGAAAAGAGACAGACTGACTTTCTTTAATGTGTTCTATCTTATATGGCATCAGGTTTTCTGAATAATTTTAAAAAGGAAAGTCAAAAACTATCTTTGACAGCAAGGTTTTGATTTTTTTTTTTAATGAAAGCTTATGAATCTACAGATATAAAAGGAAAAAAATCTATTTTTATTGCAGGAAGACACAATCAGTGTTTCTGCCCCAATATGTGCATGCCTTTTCTCTGTACATTTCCATATTTTAAATCCAAAATGGAAATCAAACATTTAAAATTATAACAGACAAAGGCTCTGATAATTATGAATGTTAAATCTATATCGCTGTACTCGTGTAACATATTGTGTTCAGGAGAGTAGTTCCACTCTCACATGGCTTAGGGTTTGCAGAATCAGACTCTACAGTTGTTAACATAAAACAGTCATATAGTTAATATTTTGGAGCACTGGTTTCCTGCCTCTGACATTCAAGCAGTAGCTCTCTTAAATATAAATCAGACTTCTGTAACTGTCATTAGCTTGCATAATTTCTTCTTAGGTATTCATCACAAACAGACATTGGAGAGAAAATTATTTGAATCCAGCTGTTGCCAGTTAACTGAGTCATTATGTTTTAAAAACATATATGTAACTGTATTATTTTTTAGCTTTGTGTTTTGCCACTTGTTTTGGGAAAGCAATCTATTTCTTATTTTTTGGCTTCCTCCCCCACCCTGCCCGCACTGGTTCATACAAGGACAGCAGGAATGTCATGTCTTTGAATTGGGTGTGAAAAAGCTCCTCTCCCTGTGTGCCTGCTTCTGCCCCTCGTACCCCCCCTGCACCCAGACTGCCAGCGATGTTCACACAGTTTCACAGGCCCCCTGCTACAAGGAACAGCCTGTGTCTGTACTTCAGTTTACCATTAAAATACTTTAACTATTTCATTCATCATTTTAAATTAACATCTTAAATGCTTATGTATGGTCACCTTGACCCCAGGTAATATCTCCCTTTTCCTTCTGATACTAATATCCATGCCTTTGCAGGAGCTGAAAGCCTGTTAAAATAGATGAATATGCCGTAGCTTTGGATGCACTGCTTCTGCATAAGGGATCAAACAAAAAATAACCACCGTACTCTCAGGGCTGCACGTTAATAACTTCCCATTGACCTGTAGTTAACTGGAGGGAGTGCCTGGCCATCAACATCTCTCATTTACGACATCGTTACTTGAAACACAGAGCCAGACCCACAGAGTAGGCAAGGAACAATACGTGCCCTAAAGCTTGGTGAGTGGGACACTTACACAGCCTGTCCCCAGCACAGTTCAGGGATGAGCTGCTCTGTTCCCTCTGGCAGGGCTGGTGCACAGTTTCACCAGCTAGACCAGGCTCCTGGAGCAAGCCTTCCCTCTGGCTGTCAGCCAGGCTGCTGCTGTCCTCCTCGCAGGCATCATCTCTCCTCAGCATAAGCTGGCAGAAGCAAAAGAAAGCCCAGGAGCAGCACGGAGGGTTTTAAATACCAGCTATGGAATTTCTCCCGTTAACCCAGTGAGTGTTTAACTGCTTACACAAAGCAACACAGCTTCAGTGGGGAGAGTGAAAAGCACCTGTGGTGGTATGTTCTGCAAGTCAGCAAGGAAGGCACGTTTCAGAGGACAAGAGCATAGCTCAGGCCTCTGCTCTGAATCAAGAAGGAAAGCAATTCAAACCCAAGGGGTCTCACATCCTCAGCCTCACCGTGACGGTGGTGATTGCCTTTCTGCCCTTGCAAGACCCACAAGCTGTGATTAAGGGACTCTTAGCAATGTAGCACTAGAAAAGGAAGGCTGTTTGTTTTAGAAATGTTGGAGGGAGACACCACTGTAATAGTTTGTGTATGTTTTAGGTCATCATTGCTACTTACCAAATTCAACTCTGAATTACAAATACATTTGGAAAGACCAAACTTACATCTTTCTCAAAGCAAACCATTTATCAGAAAGGTTCACCCACCTCTGGCTTTAGAGGGCTTCTTGGCAGGAAGACTGAACTGACCCTCAGGCACTGAATCAAAGTTGTTTACAACAGCAGGTTAGTTGCTGCAGGCAGAAGAAAAAAAATACTAGCCTCTCCCTCAGGACTCAGACACAAGGACTAGCAAAGAAGTAAAAAAACCCCTTTTGTTAACTGAAGAGGGCTTTAAATCTAGCTCAAAGTTGTTAGTGAAAGCAAAGGCGAAGCAAGAGATAGGACAGCAGAGCAACTCGGATAATGAATTTTTGGGAAAGAACATTTTCACCATCTGCACCACCATCCCCATCCCTTTCCCTATTGTTCTTGTCTCTCATCTCCAGTTCAGGATATGAATCAGTGCTCCCTCCAGCATCAGCTCAGCCCTGCTCTTCACACAGCTTTCTTACAATTTTTCCTGCTTACTGCAGCACTGAGAACAATTTAAATACTTTTGCATTGGAGCTCAAAACCCAGAGGTATGTTGAGATTATATTGCAGGCTGCCTGCAACAGCAGCGAACAGAGTTGCTGTCTGACCAGACACCTTCTAGGACTATGCCCTGTTTGCATTTAATATATGAACGCAAGTTAATAATATTCACATTCTAGTTTCTTGTTTTATCTCATTTTGCTCTTGTAGAACCACTTGCTCAGTTCTGTGTAAGGCTCAGATTTGTATTTCTTTTAAAAACTGATACTGTATAAAAACATGCTTAAATAAAATTTACGTCTCTATTTGCATGACTCTAACTTGTAGCTGAATAAGCAGCTCCATTGACGTCAACAAGGCTAAATATTGTGTAATGAACTAAGAATTCAAACATTTATGTCATGTTTGGGTGAGCAGCTAATAGATTAATACTGCAGCAACAAATCAGCTCTTTGAAAGAAGATCTTAAACATTTAGTTTAGTTAAGTCTATTTCAAATATTGATCAACACTGATGTCTCAAATGGATGAACACTATGGATGAAAAGAAGTTTGAATCTATTTATCTGCAAACATTATGTATAAGTTATTCAATAATATTTGAAGCATATGACACACTATTCCAGCATAACAGTCTCACATACATTGCACAGAAACCCTGATTCACTGATTCCCATACTCTGTTTTTGTGATGGAAGAGAACATACAGAAGACCCAGAATTTGGCAGATATTCCTAAGAACAGATTAATCATACTTTCTTGGTGCTTTCCACTGATTTTTAAGATAGAATGAGACCAAGTGCAGCTTATCTACAAGAACTGCTTACCATGGTGCACTGCAGGTTCTATACTTAGGCTTCACAGCATGTTTTAAAGAGAAAAAAGGCCAGTACAGATGACTAGAACTCAAAACATAGCACCATGTTTATCTTACGCATTTCTTGCATGCATACACACCCAAAGAACAGAACACTTTCTTGAAAGTGCTGAACAATTCATATTCTTCAAGATGAAATTCTTTCAGGTGAGATGGTAAATTCCTTCAGCTATTTGAAAATAACTTACACCCACAGATAGGTAAACCATATTAATTTGGAGAAATGTACAAATCACAAAAGGGAGATATTTCAGGCCTTTTAACATGAGAGTAAGCCATAAATCAATAGGACTACTCAGATCATGTAAAGCTTGTAAGGATATGCCTTTAATAAACTCCAGTTAAATTGATCAGTCTTAGATTGCGTAGTTAAAATTGCAGATCAGTAAAGGCAGTTCATTGCCTTTAATTCAAATAAAGTATTATTTCACCAGATACCTCACATTTGAGAACTCCACATAATTTCAAGTTTCAGCGTGGCACAATGTTCAGGGAAATAACATAATTGCTACTGAAAGTTAATAAGTAAGTATTTGTAAGATGATTCTATGAGCAGATCTGTACATTCCTTCTAAGAAGTCCACACACAGAGGAACTTTTTTTTTTTTTTATGAAAATTACATAGAAAAGAAAAATCAGGTCAATTATCTCAAAGACTGCAAAGAATAACTTAGACTTAATAAGACACTCATGACATAGCAACTGTATGGCAACTTGAGGTCGCTCAGTACACATTATTAAATTAAGTCTCAAGTTAATATTAAGTTTAAAATACTTTTTGAAATAAAGCATAATGACAGCTGACATCAGAAATTTCTATCAAATAGCAGAATGCATGAAAAATCACACAAAGTGTTGAGCTGGATTGATAAAATTTAGAAAAAATGTGCAAACCTGAATGTGCAGAGTCTCAGATTCAGAGCGTGGCAAGACTCTGCTGAAGCTGTGCTAGTGGAGTGGTGGTGGCCATACCAACCAGCCACCTCCAGAGCCAGCCCTCATGCCAGCCAGGCTGGTACTTTATATCTTAACATTACACTTTACCTACCCTTAAATTAGACAGCTTAGTTGTCTGCTTTCTGCAGCAAACCTAGAGCTCAGCACAGGCTGTAAAACCTGCCCGAGAAGCGGGCCAGCCCGACAGGGTGCTGTGCCTCTACTGTGCTCCAGGCTGTGGTGGCTAAACTGCTATCCATACATCAATCTAGCTAGGTTAAAGTTCACTAGGGAATGTCTACACAAGCTACAAACACACCCTTGGTGGAAGGGCAGGCATACTCTTAGGTGTAGCAAATATGAACCAGAGTATCCCCCAGTTCAGTCCTCAGCCGCACCACGCTGTGGCCCAGCTCAGCGGAGGGATGCTGTCAGGAATGGCATGCAGCAGGAGAAGCACTGCTAGCAAAAGGCAGATAACAATCACAAAGAAACATTTTTGGCTGAACTTTTGAAAGATGAACACACCTCTGAATTGCTTTGTCTTTGAAAGGCTCTGCCCCAACCCCATGAAGAGCACAGCTGCCTTGTTGCCCTTCTCTCATTCACATTTGTAATACCTAATGCCTGGAAAGAAGGAAAACCACTGTGGGGATGGCTGCTGCGCTGAGCAACAGCTTTAGCTAGCCTGAGAATGAAGAAATAGGTGTTTCTTTGGTTTCAGTGCTTCCTTTGTGTCTGTCTGTGTAACTCCAGCTTTGAAGGAGCCTAACCTAGAGGGCCCCTGATCCAGAGAGCAAGACCTTTCTCTGGATTCCTGTAAGCCATATTTATCTACAATAATGGGAGCTCTGTGTCTGCTTGTCTTCACATCCATCTATGTTTACATAACCATTAATGAGGGCACAACTGGAACAATAATCAGGTTTCAATTACAGAGGTATGTAATAGTGTTCACAAGCCTTGATTTCACTTGTCACTTTTGTAAGTCCTCGCTTCTTTCTATAGAGACATGAGGCAAGCTGAACAGAAAGATAAAAGAGGTCTCACAGTTAAGGAGAAGAAAGAGAAAGAAAAAAGTGGGGATGGAGGGAAGAGGAGAAAAAGAAGAGAGAGGAGGAGGGAGAGGGGGAGCTCTGCCCAGGGAGCAGATGCAATCCTTCACACCTACCACTGCAGCAAGAGCCATGCCTCCAGACTGACTGCAGAACACTGTCTGAGTGGTGTTTAAGTATGTCTGAGGGTCACTACCTGTTCAAGTCAGATGTCTGAAACAGCTCACAAAGCCAAGGAAGGAAGCAGAGGATGGTTTCAACATCAACAGTTCAATGTCTACATTCAATCTGACACTTCATCCTCAGCTGCTGTACAGTAAGAAAGGGAGGTATAACTGCAAAGCATGCAGTGAGGGACACAGTCAGTATCCAGACTGCTGAATCCTGAGTAGGGTTTGAGCAAAACAGCCGAACTTGTGGGTGCTTGTAAAGAAATTTATAACAGGTTCTCATTTTCTCCAGCACATGTGACACTATTTGCTAAATCACCATGGGATTTAAGGGTATGTGCAGCTTGCACCAGCTTGTGTAACTGAATAGGCATTTGTTGCATTGTGTACATCAAGCTTAGCATTTCTCAAGAGAAAGAAGTGACTGAAGGTGATACCAACATCCTTAACCTTGCAGGCACTGGTAATGTCTTAAGCGGGTTAAAAAGCCTTATCTGCTCCTGCTGTAGACAATTCTGTAGTCCTGCTGCAACAGAGAAGGTAGCACTGTTGGCAGTTACCCTTTGGTCATAACAAGAGGTTAGATATTTCCACATGGAAGAGCAACAACACAGCTCGTACTGTAATCATTTCCTTGTTCTTATCCAGTACTATAGGGTCCCACAGCAATATAATCCAAGTGGCTCTAGAGTGGATGGTGGCAGCAGAGCAGCTACAAGACATCAGGGAGACCTGACACCTTTATAATAATGAAAATAACATTATAAAACATAGATGAGAAAATACTTATTTAGTGTAGTAACTGTTGCATTCTCGGAGGTAAAACAGCAAATACATGTTACAGGCCTGGTCAGTTAAAGCTGAATTCATGCAAGCATATTTTCTGAAGCAGTCTGTACCACAGGATCACCTTCAAATGTTCTTGGAGGCCTTCACCCAAGTCACCACGACATTTCTTTAAGGTAGGCAGACTTTGTGATAGAAGTAGAAAATGCAAAATCAGTTTCATCTTTGCACTTCAGACACCAGGCTAGGCTTCACCAACACAAGCAGTCGGTGGAACTGTAGGCATGACTTAGTCTATCGTAACAGGATGACAAAAAAAGCTGGTCTCACAACCAAATGTATTTACCTAAAATCTGTATTAGCCTTTGGCCACCTTCTGGACATTTTAATTGTATCCAGGCCACTCAAAAAAGTTCTTAGTTAAAAGTAATACAGAATACATCATGTTTAAGTGCCCAGCCAAGTTCCTGGGCTCATATGTTTCAAATGTTTCAAATGATTCATGTTCCAATGTCCTGTTAGGAAGGTGAGGCCTTGAAATAAGCAGAAACACCCCCGGGAACAATTCCTGTGCCCAAGTCCCAGACGCTTGACCCAGCAGGCATGGCCAGAGTGTACTGTGAAAACATCCTGCCCTGCCAGGCCGGCAAGGAACTTCAGGGTCAAGCCAGAAACACAAGATAGCTTAAAGATACCTGTATTCATGCTCTCTGCCTCTCCCTGTCTTCATCCAAAACAAAGCAGCTTTTTGCAGTAACTGTCAGAAATAAAAATTCCTTGGAACAACTGCCTTCATCCAGCGTTTCTCCCAGACTGAGACTCTCATTCCCCATACAGACACTTTCACAAATAAAGACAACTAACAGATCAGAGGCAACAGGCAGAGAAGTAGAAGAAAAGATGTTCAGAGGAAGCAAATTTTTATACAAATCCTAGGCAAACTGAAACCACACTGTGGGAGGTATGACAGCAAGAAGGTAGCAGTAGAGGGGTTTATACATTTATTTTCTGCAGGTGATTTCCTTGCTTAATTCTGTAGCACCCTGAAGCAACATCCTTGGAGCAATATATATATATATAACATGGTCTGAGAACAAGTACAAGGTTCAGCATAATTGACCTTGCAGTGACCACCCTGAGAGTATGCACACAGTGGTTTGCAATGACAGCAAAGACCCAGAAGTTAATTTCAGGACTTATGCCCATTTGAGGGCACTTTAGAGTAACAACTCAGAAAGTTTGGGGATGAAATGTTTATTATTTGCATTTGGTTTCACTGCTTTAACATTCACGAACACTAGGGCAATAAAAGGATAAATCAGCTCCCTGACATCAGCAGGGGAGAATTAGTAATCTCCCTCAATGATGTTTAGAGAAGCAAATGTATACTGTAAAGTATGTGTATCACAAAGTTCATTTCTAGCTCTAACAGGATGATCTTTTCACACTTAAAACACAAAAGTACTTCTGTGCTTTCTGTCCAAGAATCCCCCTTTTTCTTTTACATCCTATTGCTATTAATAATGTATAAACATAAACATGGTTTGTCATCCTCACCCTGCATTTCCTATTGAAAACAAAATAAAAGATCGCCTGGCTAAGTGCCTTTTGTAAAGAGGTTTCAACCCCAAGTTGATAGCACTACTCCAGCTCTGTCTGCCTGCATACCAGGATCAAACGGACACTTCAGATCCAGCATCATTTGGTCAGTCAACTATGTGAAAAGATCTATGTATCTCTAATGCCCACCCATTGCACACACCAGGGTTCAGAAGACCAGGTGCCATCAAGGCTTCTCAAAGGATAGGAGGAGTCTTCAAGCAGCTCGGACAGTGCCCTGGCATTCATTCATCTCTGAGCCTGCTGGTTGCACACCCAATGCAAACCTATGTTTTTATGAATCAGACTGCTACCTGCTGTTACCCACATCTGCTCCCAAGTGTAAGATTCTGCAACTGTGTTCAGATAACACAGAAAGCCTGATGGATCACTCACCTGTCACGGTGTTGTAGAGTAGAAGAGTTCACTTGGCAATATAAACTGTAAGGTTTTACACAGAGTGTTTTATAATGTCACAACAGCTCTGAGAGCCCTCCTCATCCATCTGGGAATTACTCTCTTGGTGGTATTTGATGAATACACCATGAACTTAAGCCTCTAGCAGTGCCTTTTGGCCAGAGTATTCAAAACAAAATCCTCTGGGTTCAGGAGGGCAGTCGGGGAATGTCAAGCAAACCTTTGCAATTTAAAAGAAAAGGGAAAAGACAAGAACCAAGTAAAATAATGAGATATTCTTAAGTTCATATCAAGTGTTAGGTTAATCTTTAGATGCAGTGGAGAAAACTGGTAGAAGAATTTCTAATTTAAAAAGTGAACGCTATTTAGATTCTGAAATAGCTTTTACTTATTAAAAGTAAGACATTTAAAAAAGCAAAGAAAACAGGTGGACATGAGTCCAAAAGAAATTAAACCTTAATTAGCTAAAATCTTCTGGGAACATATCACTGATGTGACAAGTTAGAAAATGGTAGTTAATATCTATTTTTCAACAAGTTTTAAAACACTGCAAACACATACTCCCCACTCCCCCCCACCCCCCACCCCCCACCATGATCTGTACCTAAATCTTCAGCCCTTTGCTCTTGTGATGCCTTTACTTTGTACCAAGTCTGAAAGAGCTGGAGATGTAGTAAAATATTTTCAGATTTTCAAAAAATAATTAACAGTGCTCCATACAAAAGACACTAAGAAGAAGATTTTGTTCTAATAAGCAGGGTTTAATCATTTTTTTCAGGATTGACTGGGAACTGAGGATGCCTCTAGACTGTTAAATAGGAAAGACACAGTCAGGGTGTTTTGGGTGTTGGATGCCCGCTCCTCTGCCCTAATTCATGGTTACCTTGCTCCCTGGCTCTGTTTTGGCCCACTCTAGTTAGCTCAGCCCAGGGCAGCACCCAGGTATGGTTCTGGCAATAGTTCATTCCAGAGATCACTTTATCCGTGAACAAGGCTGTAGCAAGGGTATTCCCTGATTCCCCTCACACAGAGCTTTAAGACAGCCTTCAAGCAGGCTTTGCATCTTCAAACATGCGTAAGTGTCTTCCTGCCATGCCCAAAGGCATGGTACACACATAATTATGATTTAATCATTAAGTCATTGAGGATAATGATGTTTAAAAAGTCATAAAAAGGGATAATTATTACTTAAACCACAGGAACATCACATGGGGCTTAGAGAAGATGTTTGGCCAAATACTACATAGCCCAGATTCAGCCAACCTTCTCATAAACACTAGCCTGACAGGTTGGTCTGAAATAATCTGGGCATGTCTCTTGACCTCAGGGAGAGGGCCTGTCCCTCTTTTCTTCAACATTACACAAATAGTCCAAGGGAATACCTGAGGCTTAAAAAATGTATGCTGTTAGGAATGTTTTGTGCAGATGTGCATCTCTTTGATGCAAGCAAAGTTGACATCCCTGGTTTTAATTGTCTTCTGCTATGGAGGGACCAAAGCAAATACAGTAAACACATTTTAACAGATAATAACTTACAAACCTTTCTGCCAAGACTCCAGATTAAGAATATTTCTCTGGCATGCATACCACCCCACCCACCATTGTTCTGAATACAATAAAAAGCACTCAGCAGAAGAGGAAGGAGAACACAGCGAAAGATTGGACGAGTTAGACAGAGTATGAGGGGATCCCACCACGATGTAGATTCATCAAGAGTGACTTAAAGTGTCTATTTGTTTTCCCAGAGGGACACTATCTCCCATTACAGTCTCACAGATGGTTCCCAAGGCTGGAAAAGTAGTCAATACACGAGACAAACTCATCTGGAGAGCAGTTAGCATGCTAAGTATAATTACAGGCCTATTATGGTTGTATTGTTCTATTTTGGGAAAAAGAAGGACTTTATTCTGGGCTAGTTGAAGTTTTAGAATTGCAAAAGAGATTTAAAAGGAATGATTGGTCCAGGTGAAACTGTTCCTGATGATGTCGGTGGAAAGGTCCCTTTTCTGATTCCAACTGTGCAATTAATGCAGAGGTTGAGGGATTGATGTGTGTCATGAAAATTAAGAAATAAATGACTAATCAATAAAAGCACAAGCATTATGGAATATTTAGGAACTTTCTGATCTAAAATTCTGAGAGTATGTTTGTAAATTTATACTTTGAAGGCTGTAGGGAGGTGTAAGGAAGGAGATGAGCCCACAGTTATGGTTTATGGCAACAACGTCAACAAGTCTCATCTTAAGTTTTATTAAAAAGTGTCCTGCAGGCTGCGATTATTAGAGCAGAAGTACCTTGTTCCCAAACTTAACAGTCACCATCCATCAATACACTGTGGGGAAGTTCTAGTTTTTGTCATCATCAGGATCTTTGAATAAAACAGACATTGAAATGTGAAAAGAAAACATAGGAACCAAGCTGTATATTCTTTCTAGACACTTCTGAAAATAATTTTGCTGAGAAATATTTATGTTTCTCTTAAAATCAGTTTAAAGTCCTTATATTATTTTTTTTCTTGAATACATTCATATTCAGTTTTTCTCAGTGCTGACCCAAAATGCTTCCAGAATTAAAAAAAGCCATTTCCCTTCTATTTTCAAGCTAGATGTGTGCAGCCAGCCTTTTCTCAAACATTGGATATGAAAGATGGCCCAAAGTCTTTTGTTGTTGCATGGCCGATGGAAAATAAATGGATGGAATACTCTGGTATGTAATTTAAAATGCAGGAGATGATGATACAAAGGAGGTGACTGCAAAAACTGGATATTCCCATTCAAATTAGATCTTACATTCTTATAACATATATTGCATTGTCTGCACAGGGCTGTCCCACCCTCCAATACCATTTTACCAAGCAACACATAGGATTTTTTATGAAGTACTCTGCAATTTGACTTATCAAAAGTGTCCTTTTAATAAAGGACACATATACTTCCTGGAGTATTTATGTTCTTGGGTCCTTTCGGAGAATTCTTATTTACACATCACTAGTAGCAGTTTGCCAAAATATTGAACTTCTGACTTTATAGGGGATAATTTTTCCTCTCCTCACATTTCTAAGGGATGGATGGGAACAACTGTGTTGTGATATGAAAGATCATTTCAAATTACATATAAATATAGCTCACATGGTCTGTTGCTGGACTGACAGTTTCTGGCTTCATGCTTAAATGGCAGAACTTTGACTATATGGCTAGACATTAAAGTCTGTTTATAATACTGGAGAAAACTAGGTATATAAACCCAGATTATACATGTAAAATGTGTTGCTATTTATATGTAAAATGCTTAAAAAAGAGTTGCAGAATAATATCAAAGACCATTACATGAATGTGCACAAGCAATTTACTGATACGTTACAAACTCTGTTACTTTTTGTAAATAAAAAATGTTTCAAAAGACAAAATACATTTAACATGTCTTTCACTTATAAATGCAGCCAAATCAGATAAGAAATATTTTCCATTGCTAACCTGGGCCAAGAATGCTAACTAACAGTACGGTTCACAAGGGTCTCACTGAAAATAGCTTTTCTAAGTATGTGGTTAGATTAGGCTGTCTAAACATTTGTAAAAGCTCAAGGAAAGCTATCTGGAAAGACTGTCTTTCATTTCTAATTGTAATATTTTCATAGAGTATGACTTTTATTGGCTACTGCATATAATCCCCATTGGGTCTGCTTCCTTTCTTTCAGTGTTGAGGATTAAGCAATAATTCCCAGTATCTTGAGACATACAGACCAAGCCAATAAAACTATATCAAAATGCTGATTGCTGCTCCTTCTTTTGGTGGAAGCATTGATCAGACTTACAGATTGCCCTACACCTCTTAGCAAGGGAATTAGGACTGCTGGCACGAGCACGGTAAAACTATGTCCCTGTGTTCTGATCAGCCCGATTTATCATTATTATATCATTATATTATATTATAGATGATATATATTATATCATCCATTCACCACCTAGATAGGATAGGAGGGTTAACGGTGAGACGCTGCCGTGCGGCATGCAGGTCACCCTGCCAGAGAGCACGCTGTCGGGGGCACAGCTGTCCCTCGGGCTGCTCCCCGTGGGTGACCCCTGCACTCCCCCAACAGCGTGCCGGCTTGCAGCCCCACTGAGATGAAAGGGTGGAGAGCATTAGGTCCTAAATCAGTTCCAGCAGGTGGCAAAACAGATCTGGTAGACGACAGCGAGCACGTAAATAATAATCTTGTAATACAAACCTGTTCTGTGGGCATTTTTCTTTAAAGCACGGTAGTGTCCGCGGTACCGAGGCTGGAGGAAATGAAAGCAGTGAGCTGTCAATCCAGCAGCACGTTGTTCTGCTCAACCACAGACTTTTGTTGCTTTTATTAAGAGCAGCATCTCACATATATGCAAACCTTGTCATTATCATTCACCAGAATGCCATTTTTGTAGAGCTGAACAGAAGCTTTAAGGAGCGTTGAATGCAGCTTTGCCACCACACCCGCTGCCAGGCTTGGTGTGACTAAAGAGTGTCAGCACTGAAATACCGTACGACAAAAAAATCAGGGTTGGTGTACTGAGTTTTAAAAAACCATATTGGAAGATCCACACCGAACTGGGCCTTGGGGTTTCACTAGACAAGGAGCTGCTCAGGCACAGGCAGACATCTGTAAGCCTTGCGTAGAGTTGCCATCTGAGGAGGAGAGAACAGACTGGGAAAGGTGCGTTTGCTCCTCATTTCCAGCTTCACAGATGCGAATGAGGCAGCAGAACAGACTTAATGCTGCTTTACAATGCACTCGCAGTCAGCAAGGTAATTTTGGACAATGACCAGCTTCCCCAGGAAAGTCTAGCACCTCCTTCAAAGGCAGTGGTAAGGGTACATGTGTGTGTGTGTAAGCTCTGTCAGAGAACTGCAGCTCTGTATATGCTACTTCTTGGCTCTGTGCATACATATCCATGTGCTCTTAAAAAGCACGCTGGAGTAAATACCAAAGCAGCATTTCTAGCTTCGGCTGTGGAGAACCTAGAAATCTTGTGCATTGAATATCTGAAGCCCAATTTAACCTCTGAAACTCCTTGTACTGAGCCAAATCAAACACTATCCAAGGGGATTACTAGTACCTATGACTGCATTAATTGCCTCTAACTTTAGACTTTTACAAGCGAGTATACAGGTTTATTGGACCAAGTACATGCACATGCTTTGAAATAAAGACTGTGTCCCAGCGAGCCTGTTTGCTTCCACTGGCTCTACAGTGAGTCCAGGGTGACTAGCTCAGGTGCAGATGGATTCTGTCTTTGGGGCTGCAAACAACTCCTTCAGTTGTCCTTCAGCCATGTAGTAAAATCAGAGTGTTTTCCAGCTGCATTTTTCTTCTGCTTCTCATATACTGCCTGGGAAACGTCGATTTCCTAGAAACATTTTAAATTATTATGCCACATAAGCCAATGACTTACCATATCTTACAGAATTCACAAAGCATCCCATCTGGGTTTGTTGCTTCATCTAAATTGAAATATTTCAACTCTGTGTCCTTCTTTCCTCAAGGTGAAATTAAGTCATCCAAAATTTTCTGCAGGTCCCTTAGGATTTTAGACATGCTCTCTATTTCTTAAATAACTTGTAATAACCCCCTCTCTGTCTTAGTTGTTATCCTTTAGCATTAACCTCTAGCAAAGGATTTCCTTCTAGATCAGTTTACTCCCTATTTGATTCAATCTCTTTGTTTTGTTTTAACATATTCCTTCCATCTTTAGAAGCTTCCCTCCATTATTAACTACATTTGTTTCACAATCACATCTTAATCATGCAGGCTGCAGCAGGGATTACTTAAAAGTAAGGAAACACCTTTTGTTCTGTATTGAACTATGCCACACTACTGCTGTGAGAATTACATTTAATAGAAGATGTGGTTTACTATCTGAGTTGTAGAGTGGTCTCACTGGAGGTGTTACAACAAATATTATACAGACATCTGTTTAATTCCAGTATTCCACAACCGGTGTTTGTTTCCTAATGTTAGAAGGCTTTAGAAGAAGTTTCTTTTCAATTATTAATCAAATTCTTAAGTGTGGAGCGTCTTTTGCATGCTGTTCTATGCTTTAGTCTTCAATGCAGCCAAGGTAATATTGTTATCAAATTGTAACTTTGCACTAAAAGGATTTTTGGTGTGTCAAATTTTCATTATCACAGTGAGAAACATTCATATGTTAATAACACACACACACATTCCCTAACGTCTAACAAGCTAACAAACATCACATTTCCTTTCTGGGACATGCTACTGTATCAGGAATATATCTGCAGTAAATCAGCTGATAGGAATCCCGCTAAATTACACTGACCACATTTTCTACATTCCCTTCACTTGCCATTCACTTTGGTGATCACCTCTGACAGTGGGGAGAGTGGTACTTAAGTTCTGAAATTCTCAAAAATGTCATCTCTTTTATTCTATACCTTCTAAATCTCTGTTTTTCCCCTTACATCCATTATTTTATGCTTTCTCTTAATCATTTATAAAAATGAAGGGTATACCTCAGTAATTTTCTTTTGTTTGTTTTTTCAGCTGCCATATTTTAAGGCTTGAAATACATAATTGGGGAAACCTCCGTGACCTTTTCCAAACAACTTATCTCTGTCTGCAGTTAGCTCCTAAATCAAGGCCTGATTCCTAAATAGCGCTACAGACTCTAAATCCCTCACCCAGTCCCTCATTTATGAACTTCTGTTTTTATCGGGTCTAACCCACTTCTTTCACACTTACCTTACACATTTATTTTGGATGCCACACAATCTGCCTCTCAAGCCAAACTGCAGACCGTTGGTTTTGGCTCAGTAGAGTTGGCTGATACCATTCTCCACAGTGACTGAAGAGTGTTAAGTCAGCTCAGATCTCCAAGGATGGTATCACCCTAGAGAACAGTACCGCGTTCTCCCAAAGGATTTTTTCTTAGAAAGGTACTTCAGGTTAAAGAAATATCTTCCAACTTCCCTATTAGATGAACAGCACTGTTGATTATGAAAACTGAAAGGAGTTGATATATTTGTTCTGCATGGGGTTGCTTAATGAATTTTGCATTTCTCTCACCTTGAGCAATGACAAGTCAGCCTTTTCTGGTTTTGCCTATATTTGTGAGTTTGTTATCTGCAATTTTAAATCATCATAAGTTGACTGCTAACTGTGGTATGTTGGCTGCAAAGAAGTAGAAAAGTCTTCTCACCGTAGTTTTTAAAATTTATGGAAGCACACTCAGTGCTTTTGGGTATCTAAAGAAATTATTTTTAAAATCCCTCAAATTCTGGAACTAGATTTTACAGGACATCATTTGCCAAAGGATGCTTGTGGCACGTGGAAAGCAAAATGCTTCTCCCCATCAATACATCAGGTGCACCACCAAAGTAACAAACATGCTAAGAATACTGCAAGAGTGATAAAACACCCAGGGAAAACATGTTTTGGTAAAAAAAAAAAATAATTAAAAAAGCCATCACCATGCTGCAAAGTTGCAACATAAAGCACAGTGGGATGCAATTTCTTTTTAAGAAATTGCAGCCAAAATAACAACAGTTTAAGCTAGAATATGAAAGAGAATCTCATAAGAAACTGTCAACCAAATCTAATCTTTGTTTTTCCATTTTGCTAAGGGAAGACATTGCACCAGTTCTCCCTCAGCATTTTTTGAGCAACAATTACCTTTTATAGATATGGTAGTGTGCAGAAACAGAAGCAACACAGGGTGACTATTTTAAAAGATGAGGTGTGTCTACATGTCATTAAATTCAAAATCCCCATGACACTGAATCTACCTAATAAAATCTAATAAAACAAGACAAAAGTGACTCGTTTTACGGCAACTAGAATACTACTCGAGCTACCTCCACTTACTGCACTTCTGTATGCACAGAGGGCTGGGTTGGAAACTCCAGTTCTGTGTACAAATGATCACAGAAATTTCACCATTCAGGGAGAGAAAAGCAAGTGTATTTGTGATTAAAGTGTTCTGCTAAATCAAAGCCACCATCTCCTAACTCATTCATGAGATCTAGGTCATTCGTGAATAAGTGTGTTACTCTGACCTTTAGCTAAATTCAACATATTTGCTCACTAGGTTCCTGTTGCTTCGTGTGCTATGACCACCTCCGGTCATTCTCCTAGCAAGTCAAAGCCAAGATCTGGTGTGCTGATTGCAGCAATTGAGTGCAGTCCCGACTACTCAGCTACAGGTCTGTTCATACACACCTGTATGATACATAGAATGTCGAATCTGGGATTCATTAGGCCCAGCTTCTCATCTTTATAATTCTCCTAGTATGTAAGTAATTTGTAAACTGTGCCCATAAATACGAAATAACTCATTGGTGGTGTTACATGTTTCTAGTGCTTGATTATCTTATTCCTCGTCTGCCCTTTTTATGTGAAAGCAGCTGAAAACACTCTCTTGTACTGCAAATAAGATCAATTTCTGATGCAAATCAAACCCACTGCAATAGGTAGCAGAGAATTCCCTTTTATACAGCTAGCAAGAAGAAAGACCTTGCAAATGTGAAAGGATTATATAGTGCTGAGATTCTGCTAATCCTGAGGGCAACCCTTGACTGCTGTAACTAGCACATGCTGAATGGAGAACTGTTCCCAAGAGGAGGGCAGAACAGATGGATGAGGGCTGCAGGTTCTCTCCAAGCTACCTGGAACATAGTGCTTTTAAACCTTCAGACTGCCTTCCACTGCTCTTGCACTGTGCAGAAATAGCTGTTTTCTGTGAGAGCAAATTCACTGACCAGCTGCTTAACTCTTACATGTGTCTAGTTTAAAGGCATTCCTTTGGCAATTAAAACAACTAGTTCCCTGAAAACTCATCCCTCGTGGATGTCTGTTAACCTTTGTTTATTGTTTCCATTCACTCCTGTGTGAATTCCCTGATGCTGGTGAAGTGCAGATTCTACGTGATGTTTTCTCTCTGTTTTTAAGGCACCTGCAACATCCTTTTTTCAATAAAAGAGTGGAATTTTTCCAATAGGAGTGGAATTCATATTGCAGTCTTCCTCAGTAGAGGGCTCTTGACAGAGCCTTCATCCCTCCCTGTGTGCAGGAAGTTTGCTTTGTTGCTTGCATAACTGTCTGTGAGCATTCTCCTTCAGTGCCTCTGCTTGAAACTGGCCAGTGGGTAGACTACTGTGAACTGACGGACACCAAAGAACATTCCACATAGTAAGGGTCTTCCCCTACTACCTAAAAGAAAATGCAAACAAGATAGTGTTTATTATATTGGGTACTTCAGACTGAAATAAATATACATTGCAATCCCGCACTGTTTCTCTTCCAAAGTCTGTCCGTAGTAGATTTACACGTGAAAATATCTGGTTACCATTAGCATCTGTAATTAATCTTTCAGTTGCGGTCTAACAACAAATCTACAGAAGCCAAACAAGGAAGGAACAATGAAACAGCACATTTGAAATACCACATGAAAAATTGTGCAGTTTGAGCTGTTTGTGTTAAATTCTTTTTTCTCAAACACCTACTTATTCATCTTGCCCTCACATTAATGCAGCAGCTATGTATGAAAGCATTTGGAATGCCTCCTTATAAGTTTACATAGCTGACAACTTCACTGTTGCTTCTTATTTTAACTCCCACCAAGGGGAACTGTTAAGCTTAATTAGCACTAATTAAGCAGCCTTCATTCACCAAATACATCAAAGACTCCAACTCTCACTTGAGGGTTTTTTGAACCCTCAAACACAAATGTTATTCCTAGAAATAAAAGGGCATGGTTTTCTACAGAGAAGGCAAAGTTTATTCTCTCATCCAGTCTAGTTGAGGCAAAGAATTTCAGTCCTCTTGCAGTTATACTTTGGCCTTTCATTATCCAGAAAGCAATGAAGTCCTTATACAATCAGCTTCAGCGTTAATCCTGGTGACCCTTCCAAGGGACTGAGTTCTTTGCAAACAAGTCACCTCTAGATGGTAACCAGTATCTTCCCATGCTCCAGTCCAGCACCTTAAAGTCACACTTACCAGGCTGAGATTACATCTTCCAATTCCTGTTGATTTTCCATCAGTGGCATTTGAACTGTTCTGGAATGACGTTTCAGATCAATAGAGATATTCTGCTCCCATATACAGGAGCCTAGTTCCTATCAAGCACTGTGCTGCTCCGTCCTGGAAGCAGAACATGGGAACAGGTAATTGCCTTTTTCGGTATGTTTCCAAACATTGAGGACAGAACATTGCAAAATTAAGATGGTTTTCACCCTATAAAGGTGAAATACTTTATCTTGTTATGAATCGCAACCAGTTCATTACATTCCTCTTCTTCTCCCATTTTCTTCCTCTCTCCCAAATAGTAAGCTTCTTACCTTTAGCAAAGTGGTATGTGCTTGATGACTGTCTGATTGAAGCCCAGGTACAGATCTTGTACTCACACATGGCTAAGGAAGAAGCAGAGAAGGAAAATGTTGTTCACATACTTAGAAGCTAGTTCGTAAAATGTGTAGGACTAATATTCACAACCAGTTTGCTTTCCTTTGTTCCTTGGAAGTTGGCTGTAATATCCTAGATAAACGGAGGAGTAGTTGAGGAGTTAGTGACACTATGGTGTACTAACAGAAGCTATAATGGCAGCTGTATAAACATAATGTGGAAATGGAGAAAAAAATTGTTGTGAATGACAAAGCCAAGGTAGCAAACGGGGAGGGGGGGGGGGGGACGACGA
>JAVJGJ010000014.1:92521824-92555462 GCA_035590215.1 Microhierax caerulescens | reverse complement strand
CCCCCGCCCGCCACGACGACATGGCAAAAAAAGAAAAGATGGGAAATCTGACTGAGGTAGAGGAGATTGAAGTTAATATTTACAACACTTCCTCAGGTACACTGAGCAGAAGTATGCAACATCCATCGGGAAGGAAGAAGGTCATGGACAGTAGTTGCATCTTGCTTCTGCTTGACAGCTCCAGCACAACATCATTTTTCTTTGTATTCTCTAAGTATTTATGTACCTATGAACTCTTCAGAAGACAACAAGGAATCTGAAACAGGAGATAAATTAATAGTATCTATGGAGACATGACTTGTTGCTATCACCATTCACACAATGAAGTAAATTAAGGGAAACTTAGAAGAATTAAAATTTTAACCAATATTACCCTTCACTAGCAATGCTACACTTGCCTTCAAAAATTACAGGCAAACTAGAAGAATCACCACCCTTGGACTGATATTTACTGGCAAATGCTGGTGTTCAAAGGGTTACATCACACAGTTTTATAACAACAAACCAAGAATTCTTTATAGAAATCAATAGCAATTATGAAATCTCATCCATGCAAGTGACATGACTAAAACTTGAACAAATAAACCAATGAAAATATCCACTAGGAATAACAATGCAGTAAAATAATTTTTCCAGTGGGTGTTTACTTGGCTTACCCTTATTTGGAAATAATTTGAGTTAAGAGGCAATTCCAGATGTACATAAGAAAAACCTTTCATTTCCCTCTGCTAAATAAAAAGACAGTGTAAGTGCATTTAAGTTAGACATCTAAGTTTTCCAAAATATACATTAGTCCTCCCTAAAAGAAAAGCAATGAGGATTCTCTGGAACTTCCTGCAGTGTTGTAGAACAGCCCCAAGGCATTCACCTCTCTGCAGCTGAATAAAAGAAGTGCAGCTAGTTGCTGGGAAGGACCACCACGTTCTTAAGCCGTTCAGCTGTGATGAACAGGGTTAGGAGGTCAGCAGCAGGCTGCCTAGGTTTACATGCTGACAGTCATTTCTCTATCACCTTTTTCTCAGTGGAATGCTGCCGCTGCATTTGATCACCTTGCAGCTCTGGTAGAGCTTTCTCCTTTTCAAAGTTAACAATTTGGGGGTTATTCCTGGAAAAGTTGCAGCTGAGCTCATGTCTCTTTTTGAAGGCTTTATTGAAGCTCACATAGCAAAACCAAAAGAAATTCCTTGAGACAAGTTGAACTATCTTAATAGACAATTACGTTTCTTCTTAGGAGTTCTGAAAAGGGGCTAAAAGCTCTTCAAAGCTCATGCAGTTTTGGGGGCAGACCGCAAGGCATCATTGTTTCATCCCCATGCTATTCTGTAATGTATTTTCCTCATAGGATTCCTCAGAGACTGCAGGAGGCTTCACAAGATGGTGCTCTGTGCATACACAGCGGTGAGGGAAAGCTGACAGCGAACTGGCCACAAACACCTAGAGGACAGCGAAGCAGGAACACTGTCTTCCTCTGGGCTCACAGAAACTACTCAAATATATATTGCATGATCACAGATAGGACCTTTCCAGGTCTCTGCTGACTGATTTCAGCTACCTATATGTCTGCTTGACAGGAAAGTTAACTGTCCATAAGCAAACCAAGTGGAGCTCTGTGTGTGCCAGGCTGCACAGTGGTGACTGGGCATGTGCAAGAAATCAGCTTTCAGCAGAGACTCTGTGTTCTGCTGGGACAGGACACCTTGGACTCTCTAACCAGGCAGTGACAACTTGCTGAGCTAAGTTATGCACTTGATTGTATCTTTGCAGTCGCTTTGAGTTGGCCTTTTCATCAAATACTTCATGAAAATACTGCAGCCATAATTTTACTGAATCACAAAACCAAAATAACAGAGCACTTCTTATAGCAGATAATTTCTTGAAGACCTTGCCTGCAGTACACTCTTTATTTACATACATTGGAAAAAAATGAAGTAAACTGAGTTTAAAATTCACAGCTGTAATGCTCGGTGAATTTAGACTTAATCTAGTACTGAAAACATACAATAAATAAATGCAATACCTTACAGTGCTATTAGTTAGGTTTTGATAAATTTAAAAATATTTAAACAACTCAATTATGCCTATTTTTTCCATTAAAAAAGTGCCCACAAAAAAAAAAAAAAAAAAAAAAAGATTTCAGGAAAGTTCTGGGTATCAAAGGCTCAAAAGGTGAGAATTTACTAAAATTAACACAGTGCTATTTAATTATTCTAAAAACAAAACGGTGTATCCCATTCACCTGTTTTTTTTCCAGTGGATGAAGTTCAGACACTAATAGCAAGCAGAAATGGTAGTTGAAACTTTGGAAAGAGACACTGGAAAAAACTCAATGAAACAACCCAAAACTTTCCAATAGCTTAAATTATCTGAAATAGCAACTTTTGGCTGCCTTTCTAGCTGAGGGAGAGAAACAGACACTTCAAAGGGTTATTCATCTTCTCTTAAAATAAACAACAAGAATATGATTATGAACATAACCCTAAAAATTTCTCAACATACTGTAAGGAGCATCTTGGGCAACCAACTGTGCAGCAGATGCATCTGCTAAGGACTTCTAAAATTAGGGGAGATAAATACCATCCTAGTTTTACCGGGTGTTTTACAGCTCAGCATAGTCTACGTGCATTTAAAGGGAAATTTTTACAATGGAAAAAACCCAAAGAAACCAGGAAAAAAACTCAAGAGGTATTTGATTGAACATCTGCTTTACAGCACAGATCACAGAATGACAAAGTCTTTGAGGTTGGAAGGGACCCCTGGAGTCTGCGTAAGCAGAGGCTGCGTAAGCAGTGCTCAGGGCTATGTCCAGTCAGGCTTCAACTGCCTCCAAGGATGGAGAGAGAGACCAACATCTCTGGGCAACCTGTTCCAGTTCATACAGGGCTATGAACATTAAAAGAAGTCAAGACAGGATACAGAGTGGTGCCTCACCCTGCAGAGAAAGGGATTAGAGATTACCCGAAATACAGAGTATGGAAAATTGTCAGAAGCTGTCCCACAGCTTTTTTTTTACTGAGAATGTCTAGGTTTGGTCGTGTAATTAGCCTGTTTTCTGTCACACAGTTCTCAATCTTGAAATCAGTATACCCTCATTGTTCATGTTTAAAATAGAAATGGCCTATTCTGATATGATTTAATGCACATGCAGCCTAGTCAGCTCTAAATTGCTTGCTGGTTAACACATTTTATTATACACTCTTAGACTTAATTTTATGCACAGACCAAGGAACAGCAGATTTGGATTTTTTAAGAGTGAAACCTTTTATAATGAAAACCCCAGAAGATTAAGCTGCAGTCTTAGAGGTCCTCTTTCATACAAAGAGGTTTGTTTCCTTCTCCTGTGGCTCATACAGACATCCCAGAGCATTTATTTGGGGATGGGGATGAATGACGGACTTGTTACTTCTGACAAATCCCCTGGTCTGCCTTGGTCTTGGGGACTGCTCCAAACTGGAGAATCTGCCAAGGAACAGAAGAGGCCACAGAGCACCCTGCGTTCAGGCAGATAATGGGGGAGCTGTCTACCTCCTAAGCAAGTGTTAAATAATACTAAAAATTGAAGCTCTTTCATGTTCTTTTCCTTCTTGTAATTTTACCAATACAACCTCCATCACCACCACTAGATAGTTCCCCAATTAACGATAGAACCAGCTGAGGAACTGGCCTTTAGCGAGCAGTTTCACATTGTAACCAAATGCACCGTTACGCAAAACACACAGATCAGAACTAAACTAAACTTACAAATTCCCTTTTTGAAATGAAGGGTTACCTACACTGCATGGCCTTCAAAGAGTTTCCATTCAGAAGACTAATTTTATCACCACTAACATTCTTTCCTTCCTTTCCTGGGTTTTATTTGTAAATGTGTTCTTAATTATAAGAAAAAAACATTGCCACACATAAGCTATGCAGCCTATTGAAATCACAGCTGCTCCAACAGAGAGACACTGGAGTTTCTAGCACAAGTATGGGAGGCAAAAATATATGTGTCCACACTAAATTCCCCTTTCACACATTAGAACTGATTTACAAACCTTTTTTAATTTGTCCATTTTATTTCCAAACTGAACCAAAATATAGAAAGTGAAATAAAGAGGCTGAGTGTGGTCTGTGTACCAGAGCAGTTGTGATTTTTTTGACATGTGGTTTCATGTGTATCCATAACTATTTTACAGTAGTATTTTTAAATTTAATTGTATTTAATGTTTATCTTCAAGCTTGCTCCATTCTAAAAAAAAATTCTACAGCGTATTGTGTTTAATTTCCTGACCCAATTAGAATTTGCAACCAAGGTATGAAACACCATGTCTTAAGACATTATAAAAAATTAATTAGTTGTCTTCCTTGGATTTTTTTTTTTCCCTTCTAGTAATAGTTGTTTCCTGACAGAATACAGAAACCAAATAGTTTGCATTCAGATACTGTATTAGGATCAGTTATTCAAAATTCCAGGAACACTATAAGCTGTGCAGTCAAATTGATTTTTGGATGGGGATCAGACAAGATTTTCTCCAGTTTTGCTTCTTGAAATGTTCTGTATTGGACAGACCCACTCTTTGAACAGCTGTTTCTATGGGTCTCACTCAGATCTAGTCAATGCATCTTCTCAAATAACTGCTGTTTCTGAAGTACAGTATATGTTGATAATTATATGTGATTTTGTTTTGATTCACATATTGCAACACTAACTTTATTTTACCTAACACTGTGCTTCACCTACATTTCTTTTTCTGTTGTACATCCCATCCATCCAGCCTTTCCCCTTCTTCCCTTCTCCTCTCCTCAGCATCAACGAATCAAAAACCATAGATGCCATTCCCCAGCCATCCTCTCCTTTTAATTCCCTTCTGCTCTCTCCCTAAATCCTTTAAGTCTGAAGCCCAACTTTACTCGAGCAGCTTTGCAATAACATAATAGCTAGGTCCTGAGGCATCTGCCATGGCCAAATACAAAACAAAAAGACTGGAAGTCCCAGAGAACTCATGGTATGGCTTCATCTTACTTTAGAACAAAGATCAGCATGGACAAATGGGGCACTAAAGGAACCAGTAAAGCAATCTGGTGATGATAGGCAGTGGGCTCAACACAACCTCAAATTAATATCAAACTTGCTGTAGGCAACCTGGCAAAGCAAGTTCTTATGGACAGATTTGAAATGCAGATTTTTCCTCCATAACTATTGTAATAAACAAAGACAAATTTTAAAATGCTGCACCAGAATTTATCTAAACGTATAGTAGATAAAGAAAGAAAGGTGGGGTAAAGGCAAAGATGTCCCAGGCAACTCTTAGTTCTATCCCTGTTAATTTTTACTTTTCTTAAAACAGATCATTGTAACCATTTTTTTCTATCATTCTTCTGTTGCTTTCTGCTCTCTGCTTTTCCAACAAATATCCTTTCTGCCAAGATCACAGCCTATTAGTTGCTTCTGATCAAAACCTCTCTTTGCACATAGAACTCCCTTTAGCTAAACGTAATTTCACACCAGTTCAAGATTCTTTCTATGTAGATACAAATGCAAAATTATAGCCTCAGACTATAGACTGTTTTCAGGCAGGGATCACATTTGTGTGATTCTACAAAGAGCAGAAGACACTTTGGACAGCTAAAAACACTTCTGCAATCAAGAAAATATTCACATTGGAGACAGTATTTAAGGACTGCAAGCCAGTGGCATGACAGCAAGGAGAGTGAGAAGGAAAAAAATCTATTTCATTTTTAAGAGCAATAACAACCTTGAAGTCAATCATTTCCTGGCAGTTAATGACCAGATGGATTAAGATCTCCTCCAGATGGCCATTAACTGCCAGGAAATAGCCAACTCGTTGGCCATTAGTCCTTAAAACAGCATTAGGATACTGCTCTTCATTAGTCACATTCACATGATGTTACTGTGCACTGAGGATATGAATGCAGCAGAAAACCTTTGTTTGATAAGACAACAAAACAGAACAAAACTAGCACTTAAATAGATGGATAGTTTCATTTATGCAAGGCTGTATTGCTGCTAGAACAGTAAGAATGTGATGCTCGTGGAAACCACTGTCAGCAATGTAAGCTTCCACACACTAATCCACTTATGTGCCTTCTCTTATGTCCTGAAGGGACCACCCCAAGGGGTGAAAGGTTAGTCTCCATGCCAAATCAACTGATGGCTTCCCTGCTAAGATGTCACAAAAAAGTATGTGACTGTTGAGATTAGGTTACTTGACAAGTATTAACAGGACTAAGACAAAAATTCCAAAGCGTAGAAAGCACAACCATTTAGTTTTAGGGTGTACACACACACAGACACACACACGTATGTTAGCATATTCAAAGAGAGACTAAAATTTCTTCCAAGTAATCTCTAAACACTATAATTTACTGTAGTTTATATATAGTTTACTATATATATTATATTATAGTTTATATGTACTATACTATAGTTTATATATAGTTTACTATTGTTCATATATAATAAAGCTATTGATAGAAAAAATGTATAGTAAGACTAACTGGCAAACCCATAATTAATTTGAGCCTTATTTATCATAAAATCTCCAAAGTTAAATCTAGACCATTAATCTATCTTTGAAAATATTTTTTCTGATTCTTTTTATGTCTGTGAACAAACAAACAAACATCTATGAACTGAAAAGGAAAGAATTTGTGAAGTTATACGTAAAATAATTGCGGAGAAATAATCTGTTGACATCACTAGTGCAAGATAACTAAAGGGCAGCAGAATTAAGAACTATCTTCAAAAGAACAGCAAGTGCACTTAGCGCTGTATTAGTTTTTACAACAGATACTCCTGCGTAGTCATCAGCCAGTCCTTTTCTGAAAGAGAGGAAGGGCAGTCTCATCATACATTTGTTGACTTTAGATAGCATTTTTGCAATATATTTTACACAAAGGGCATATTAAACCTTGCCTTGGAAAAATACCGAGGAACTCCCAAGATTTTCCTGCAAAATCAAACGTCACTGATTGCTCGCTTGGTGCTGGTGCTTCAAGGTTTTCCCACTGTGACCTACAAAGCTGACACTGCAGCCAAGCGTACCCATTTGGAGAGATCTACTACATAATACTCTGAGATCTAAAACTTATTTTAACACTCAGGTGTGCTTTACAGGAGCTGCCAGAGAGGTCTTCTTACCAAGATCCCACGCATCACATATTGCATTTTCCCTGAGCTTTGCATCCTGAATATGCTAAAACTTGTTTCCACCAGATGCTGCAGATGTGTTAAGAGTTTGGAGAGGGCTTGTTTGACAGGGACAAAACTCTCTTCTTGAAAAAGAGAAGAGGATTTTTTATTGCTTTCTTCAGGTTTTTTCTGCATTATTTTGCTACAGTAGATTATATTTGTAATGTGTTTCCTGTGGTCTTCATAGGGGGAAGATGCAATTCCAAATAAGCCAATGTGTTTAAAATAAATAGCCAAATAAAGGTAGTGAAATGCATATCCCCCAAAACGCCAAAGTTTCTCAGGTGCTTTCTGACACACAGAAAAACGCAGAAAGAAATCTCACCACAAAGGAATCATTCTAAAAGCGCCTGAAAACAGATGTTTTATAAAGGAGGAGTGGAGGAAGCTTTTAGCAATGTGAACATGTGTGAATTAGTAATTGTGGATACAGCTATTGTGAGCTTTTAAGCTAATCCATCAATTAATGGGGAACGCTATTGGAAGTGTACACAAACAGCTGGGGCTGGCAGGCAGGCTGGGTAGTCACTAAGTGTAATCTTAACTTCTTAATATAACTTCTGTTAAGGTGCCTGCCCTCACAGACATTCTGACAAAAACCGCGCTGCAGCCACAGTGCACTGTTGCAGCCCAACGGTGTATTAACGCAGCATTCGACTGACACGCACCAGTCCATGGTGAACAGTGGAATCTAGGCTGCCTCTAATGCACATAGGGAGCTGCCCCTCAACACGTGAGAGAAGGTCCTGGATAACATGCTTATGGCAAAATGGGACAATTGGAGAGGTTGGGATTGCTTTTAATCCATGCACTCTGCATTGGTATGCTGATACCAAAATAATTTCAAACAACCACCTCAGACCAGGTTTCTGGATGCCCTATACAGCAATGGCTTATCATGCCCAGATGTACCACACAATTTTTCATCTAGTTACTCGTTCTATTGATTTATATTCTTTTCTTCCTTATGTGCCCTGCTGGGCCTGTTCTGGTGAGCAACCAGATGGCTTACTCACTACTTGATTACCTCATTCCTTTTTTAGCAAACAAGAGTCCCTGCCAATTATAGGGTACAGAGGTTTTACAGCGTTCAGTGCCAAAGTAGTAGGAAATGCTCCTCTGTGTGCAGGCAAGAGCAATGTCAGAATCTTTATTCTTATAATGAGGAATTATGACTTAGGTTTCAACTTTGAACAAGTTAGACATAACACAATCAATTTGTACCTGAATGTCACCTGCCTCAGATGGGCAGTATACAGAGAATATCCTCTTCATCTGTTGATGGCAAAATATCTACTGACTCCAGGAGGGTGAGAATTTCAGTCCAGAATTTTTCAGGTAAGATACTTTGTATCATTAGGAATGGTAACATGGGAAGAGCATGACAGTTACATTTTCACAGTTAGTTTTATTGACAATAACGTAAAATATTGGTTTGTGTGTACTGTCACTGTATGACTGAATAACCCTTTGAGAAAGCCTACATGAAGACATTTTACAAACTAGCAAGCTGCACTGATAGTGCAATAAGAGGGTGATTTGAAGAGAGCACTGTGGACAGAAATTGGGAAATGGGTCTCTATAACCAGCCCTTCTACCAATTACATGCCGGGGTGGACAACTCCTTATTGGTGTAGTGTCCCTCATTTCCCCCCTACTTTGTGATGTTTTCCAAGCATTTTTCCCCATTACTGGCTGAAGATATGTGTAAGACAAACAAATGGTAGAAAAAAAAGAGAAGGTTTCCTCCCTTTTTTGTTCAGAAGGGGAAAAAAAACCACAGAAAAAAATACCCCTACCACATGGACCTACTACATTCTTGCTGAAGGGCAGTAAATGTCAACGCTGTAGTATATTTCCTGCTTTGAAAATGAACCACTTTAATTCAGAACTATTAAACTTCACAGCAGTGGTAACCCCTTCCTGTGTGTTGTCTTTCTGTTGGGCCAGTCTCTTAAATCATTCAACACTGCTGCTTGCTAGAGACTGAATCCTCAACAAATGAAACTACCCCTGCAGTCAGATTTCTGCAATAAGGCTATGCTTTGATCAGAGCCTTCCTTCTTTCCCCAAGGATGAGTTAACCTCATAAAAATGCATATCCTGCCCAAATGTTTGTTTGCTCTCATTTATTCCTTCCTTAATACTAATAGCAAGATCACTAACCAAACAAACTACCGAGCCTGGGTATAAATACCCACCCTTCAACAGCCATTTTTCAAAGGTGGTCAAGGCCATCCCACAATTCATGCTCTACTTGTAGGCTGCTGTTTTTCTTGTGTTGGTTCAAAGACACCCATTGAGAACAAGCATCTGGTCTTGGAGAGGGAGCAGGGACATGAAATCTGAACAGTGTGAGCAGACACAAGTCTGAGGGTTTTTTTTAAAGCCTGTCTGTAAGTTCTTCTGTGTTCTTCCCCAGTATAGATAGTAAAATTGCTATTGGCAATGTAGCTATGTGTGCAACCACAACCGCCTACCACTAAAGGCTTTGTTCAACACCACCTGAACTTAGATCTGGGGCGGATTCCTGCCCTTATCTGTACTCACTTATCAGCATCCAGGGGACTGTGGAGCAAGACAGAGGCGAGTCATCTATAAAAGAACTCTGTGCAAAATCATGGTCTTATTCTCTATTTTATAATAAAATGCTATATATGAAGTTGCATAGACCACAGCCACCTGAGAAGTAGGCAGCTAAAGGGCTTTTCCCGAGTAAAAACAAATTATCTAGTAGATGGTGCAGGAGACAGCCCAAAGTGTTCAACATGTGTAGCTGCACATGGACACTGTGCCCTGATAAAAGGCTGAGGCACAGAAAAAAAAAAAAAAAAGAAAAAGAAAGAAAAAAAAAGACTATAAAAGCAAAGATACAAGGCAACTGTAATGCAGCCAAATTCATGTTACCTTTGCAGCCTTGTCCACTGTTATTTCCTCACTTCTTTTACCCCAAAGGATCTCTGACACGGAGCTCATGCTTTCTTTGGTACTTAGGGGTTTAGATTTGCACCAGTGACACTGGTTTTGAAGTGGTTTTTGGGGTGTAAGAAGAAGTCCCAGTCACAGCAGAGAAAGTACCAACATTATCCAGCCACTGTCAAAACTGGAACTGTGCTGCCAGCTTGAACAAAAAGATCAAGAGGACCGAGCTGTTCCCACCCTCAGTGTGCCTTTCTCATAGATAAGGGGAAGCGTCACAGCTGTAAAACAATGAGAAGCTTGTGCTTAACCATCACACGTAACAGAACCCATGAAAAATTAAAAAGTACCTGATTACAATATTAATAGTAGATTCAGAAATGTTATTTCAATATGCATTCATCTTCTCTTTCTCCGGTAAGGGTTATTCTTAATAAAGATAATAAAACCACAGAGCTGTATATCTCTGCAAAACAGATAAACAGGCATAAAAATGAAACAGCTACATGTGACTGCCTTACATCATGCAGTAAGGGTGCCTGGAATGCACTTATGGCAGAGGTAATGCAGTGTTCAATTTTAGGGAGTTATTAACTGGTGATGATTAGTTAATAAACATTAATTCAGTCCTTCCACTGAAACAACAGTCTAAATTACAGTGGCCTTATCAGCTGCTATAAATGCAAAAGGCCATGTGCACTTCTATAAACTGAGTCAAAGCAATGATTCTCTTCTGGCAAAGAAAGTCTCACATGGTTCTTCTACTGAAAATCTGACTCTGTTCTGTTGGTAACAAATAGTTGACTCTTATCTTGATTTGCTGAATTTGTTTATAAGCTCCAGGGCACATCCCAAAAATATTGGCACAGCACTAAGAAAGCAGTGAGATTTTGTTTTGGATGGACAAAACAGCATCAGAAGTTTGGCTTTAAATGAAAAATCAAGTAGCCTACACTCTCACGTTAAGTCTACAGGACCTGGCAACGCTGCCTGCATAAGGGAAGGAGCTGGAGAAGGCAATGTTCTTCTCCTTGGTGACAAGGCTTTCTTTAAACTCATTTTTAGTGGCACCCAACAAATCCATGAAGGGTGGGAGTTCCAAAGCTTCACTCGTTCATTTGTCTATCCTCATGATAAATAAGTTTAATTATGTTTGTAGTGGCGGCAAGAGCAGCTCCAGTTCTGTGTCCAGGGATGTGGAAGTGTGTGGGGAAACAGGTTTCCAGCCGTATCTCACACTCATCTGTGAAGGAGGCAGCGGTGGCAGCAGCAAGAGCCCCTCCAGGCCATGCACCATTCCCCAGCACAGGAAGAGGCATTTGGGTAGCACCTTGAAGCGAGGTCTGTAGTACCACCAACAGCTATACCTGATGTGGACAGTGACCTATAGAAAGCTATGCCTTGGGCATAAGAGAGCCTTCCTGTTCTAGTGTAGCACAGGATAAAACAGGCAACTAAAGCTCCTCCTCTCTAATAACATCAGGAAGCAGTTTCATTTGATCTAAAGCAGGTGTATAAAATGCATCCACATCTAAGCTACTTCCTGAGGTCAACAGGCCTGACTCAGCTTGAGCTGAAGTGGAAATCTAAATTTAAAAAAAAAATATCCTTATCTTCTCCAGTGAGAGACGAGACCTTTAAAATTAGGTGAAACAATTCCACTCTCTGCATTTCCAAAAAAACTGTCATACAGCGTCAAGCCCAAAGTCCTCCTATTCCACATCCATCTGTAATCTTTAAAACATCAGTTACAGCCTTTTCTTCCCTTTTTCTGTAAACATACACTAGCTGCATCTGGCAAGTGGAACCATAAATCTCCCCTGACTCTACTTGCTATCCTGGCGTATTTGCAGTAGTTTGCACGTACAGAGTGTATTTAGACAAATGACAGAAGGAAAACCCTTCTGCAAGCATCTAAGTGGAAGCCCTGGCTATGAACAGTTTTTCTGTGCAAGTTCCTGATGCTGCACATCTTGAACTTAGCTGCACCTTCTGTCTTTTGGCACTATGTTCATTATTTCTTCATGACTGCTTTCTGTCTGAAATACAAGATTAGTGGATTGAAAGAACACAGCGAATACCACCCTTGAATTATAGCAATCTGCCTTACAAAATCTCACTTGCAAAATTAGTGTGAGCCAGCCAACATGAAAACAGTCGTGGGCTGAAAAACTTCATGAACATAAGCAAAGGGCAATGATAAATAACCAAGTACAGAGGTCACAGGAGACAGCTAATGGAAGATTTAGGGATCAGTGTAAATCTGGTTTTATTTAATGCATGCATTTAGGAACAGGAAAAGTAAGGAGACACCACATAAATGTAGTTTTTAGATGTTACTAAACCAGGAGGAATGTCAACCACCAGTCAGAAGGGAGAAATCATGCAAAGAGACTTTGATCAAAAGCAGAAGGTGGAAGCCTGGTGAAACCATGCCCAGGAGAAATATACACCTGGGGGAAAGGAAGCGACTGAAAAACTCATGCATACAAGAAGAAGGAGACACAGTAACAGTGGTGCTGAATGGCATAAACAGGTAATAGGAATAGCAAAGTGCAGAGACCTTCATATTAGAGCAGGGCACCCAAGACAACCCAAGATGCAGTTTGGTGTTCTGTGAGAGGTCCCTCAGCGCAGACGACACACACACGCACGCATACGCACACATGATGTGCTCACTGGGACACTGCGGGGACACCGAAGGGCTGGGAGAGGAACAAAGTTAAGGAAATGATGGTTTCTCCAGGTTCTTTTCCCTCCACATCCATCAGCACCAACAGCGCCATGCACAATCTGTCTCTGGATGGGGCAGCAGCCATGAGAATTTATGGCCCTGCTGGAAGCATGTGGCTTCTACTGCCACAGACTGTCCTCACTCCTCGGCCTCAGAGCAAATCAGAGCATTTTGGGGAAAAAAGGTCTCTCAAAAAGAAGATTTGGGGAATGAAAGCAGGCTGTGCTGGGAGAAAGAGCATGGTCCTAAAACTGTTAAAGCTTTGTATATGTAATGTAGGAAGAAATACTAGTATTTGCTAGCAGGAGGTACACCATTTCAGTGTTAATTCTCACAGTATTTACTGCTTTTTCATGCTCCAAGTCCTGAAATATAGTCATGCAGCAATCTCTGTTAGTTGGTGGTTTTAAATACACTGTAACTTATATTGATTTATTTTTTTTTTAATCTGCCTGAAGACATGGTTGCAAATTTCAGTTGATAATACTGTTATATATGTTTTTGAAACAGCTATAGGTACTGAAACTAACAGAATGAGATCACAAAAGAAAAGAAATTTTAAGTGTCTTGGGAAGGTGCCAAATAAAGCTATGCACCATTAAGGTTATCCAGTCAAGGACCTCGTTAATGGCAAAGGGGATAACACATAAAAGGGAAAGCAATAAACAAGAACACACAGAGATACAAACCTGGTAGACAAGGAATGAGAGGCAATGCCAAAGACCTAAAGTCTTCAGTCACTAATTAATGGGCCATTAAGAAATGACAGGCCTAGGTTTGGAAAAGACCTATCTGAACTTTGTAACTGATAAGATGGAAGCAAGAGGAACATACAGATTTGGGATATTCCAAGGGGGTCAGTGGGACTATGCCTAACTTAAGGAATGTTTAGGGAAGGGGACTAGGGAGGAACGGAGTGACTAGGCAGAAAAGCGTATAAAAGGGGAGAGTTGCATGCAATACGTCGCTGGTCAGTATGCTTGTATGACTAAGCCCCGTGCCTGGTCACCTCAGGCTGTCCTACCTGCTTATTAAATCCTTTCTTAACTGTCTCCCTGTGCAATCGCACCCTCTATCCTGGGCAAGCGCTGTAAGGACGAGGTGCCCACAACCAGCATGGCAGGCAGGAGTAAATATAGGGCCAGGTCCTGAATGCAGTCCAGGTGGGGGTCTCAGCTGCCAGCCCCCAGGCAGGAATGGTGCATGTCCAGAACACTGGCTGCTGGGACAGACCAAAGCAAGCGACGGGCTCAGCACCAGTGGCCCTGGTGCTGGAAATTGGAAAGCAGCAGCTGTCTACTTGGCCTGGGATGGAGACCCCTGGGTCTTTGGCTGGGCAGAAAGAATCCCCCAGCCTCAAATGTGCTGGAAGTGCAACAAAATACTTTTTCATCTCTGACCTCCCGTTATAAGACACCTTATCATGGCCTTTCAAGACTTGGTCTTGTGGAAGATACAGGTCAAGAGCCATAATGGCTCGTGACTGAAATTTAAGGCCAGAGAACACCCCTAGAGCATTACTTAGCTCATGCTCCATGCTAGGATTTTAACTGCAACATGGCTGCACTTCAGGGTAGGCCTGGGACACTCGATTTATCCCTTGCTGTATCCAGCATCCCAGTTCTCTGCCCTGTGTAGGTGCTCTGGTGTTGACCCAACAGCTGAGAGGATGATGGCAGTGAAAGCAAGATGAACACACCCTGCAAGAAAAGACAACCCAGGAGTAGTGACAAGCTGTTGCAGATTGTTTCAACAACTTGCACAAAGACAGAAATTAGGAACAAGCACCAGTAAGATCTTCACAGTAGGGGGAAGAGCGGATTAGCCTACAGTGACAGGGCTGGGAAAGAAGTCCTGGAGTAAATTCAGAAGAGAAGCCTGGCCAGGTAAACATAATTCAATACCTTGAGAAAAAGACAGAAAGACAAGTAGAAAAGAATAGACAGGCAATAACTTTTGGTTTATATTTTCAGTAAGCCAGGACTGATGAGGTCTAGTCTTAGTTTGAAAAATGAGCTGTGTAGGATGCTGTTAACTACCCCACAGACACAGAAGAAGTGGAGGCAGAGACAGGTTGTGAGAGTGTGAGAGTCCACAGAAGTGGAGCCTGCTTCAGCTTTGTGAACTCGGAAACTATGTTTCACAGGATTTTCAGAGCCATAAAAATGCATAGAGCCATTTGAAGAGTAAGCTCGTACCTGAGGCTTCTATCATAAATCTTCAGTCTTAGAGATAAAGTCAATTATTAAAGCCTTTTATGTTCCACATTAAATTGTTCTTATCACTGTTTTCATTAGTGAGAAACTACTTCATATAGCAGTTGGGGATCTGTGAAATAAATGAATGCATACAATCGGTTATTTCTCATGAATGTGTTACAAGTGGAGACAGAAGAAAACAGAGGCCAAAGCAATTCAGACAGACATGTGGGTTTTGCACTGCTCTAATCCTTGCATATGAGGTGAGCTCTGCTTTTTGGTTTACTGTGACAGTGGTCTGGCAAAGAGCAACGTGCTAACAGGAACAGCGCATGCTGGGCATTACATACTGATATATAAATGCCCATGAAAGAAAAAGGACTCAGATCTTCTGCCTTGAACTGTTTCAGGGTTCATAAAAGTATGTGAAAATGATACTATGCATAGAGACATAGGGAACAGGAATTATTAAATCAGTCAGTCCAGAATCTATTCAATTGGCCAGTATTTTTTGTACAAGTAGCAACAAGCATTAGGTACTTCAGAGAAAAGTAAGAAATCCCACATCAGACAGATTGTCTTTCTGTTTTCAAACAGAGACTGTTTCAAATCTAGAAGGATGTGGTTTAATAACATTTGGATTTTTATTTGTTTTTTCAACCAACAACCACCACAACCCTGAATGTTCTTATTAACCCTGTAATTCTGTCAAATGATTTATTAATCTTGTTATATTACCAGCATCAACAACCTCCTAGGGCATGAGTTCCAAAGCCTAAAATACATTTTTGGTCAAAAAATCATTAGCTTTCACCAGTCTTCCTTTTGCAAACTTCACATCTGCACTGAATGTCCCCTTCTTGTCTCCTAACATCAGAAAAACAAGTGTTCCTGGATCTATTTAAGTGCCAGACTATTTTGAAAAACAAAATAGTTCTCACTATTAGTGCACTTCTAATAGTTCTGTATATTATTTGTTAACCCTCTCTATATAAAAATCTCCCAGAATACATTTAATCCCTTTCTGCTGAAATGGAATGAGACATTCACTACTAAACAACAACCAAAAGCTTTACCTGCATGATTCCTTTTACAAAAAATAACGTAACAATACAGTTAAAAAACATCATCAATTAATCTGTAATTTAAGCACAATGTTTTTTTCTGCCCCAAGCTACTGCCCTAAACAGAGATCATTCAGGGACATGCCCAGCAGCTGGGTTTTCTCTTTTGTCAGAAGAGAGGCTTTGGCAAGCAACCATTCATTTGTCCAGCATTCTGGATGTCGCAATAGCCTCTCATCCTGTAATTTGTCCTTTCAGCTACCATTTGTCTAGTCTTGCAGCTAATGAGGTGATCATTACATACTCACTACATCTTTGCTAGAAGACATTTAGCTACCTATATTTTTGAGTCTGGTTGTTGATTTTCTTCCTTTAAAGAGAGAAGAGGTCATGAAAAACCTTACTTTTTAAGCACGAAGCCAGCAACAACAAAACTTTTCTTGCAGAAAAGTACAGACATGGATTGGAAGCACTTCTTAGGGGACTGTCCGTTCCTAAGATCCTGGTCCTTTCCAAATGTCTCTCTGTGGTTGAATCTTCTGTGGTTAAAAGAATGCTAATTATCTACCAGTAGCACAGATGATATCAAATACTTTCTTTAGCCAGCTTGCTTATTTCTAAAGGCATCATTTTTGCAAGAAATTCAATCACAGCATTTCGTATGACCTGCATATCTGCAAGCCTGAGACTTGTTATGCACTCAGATGAGGTTTTAAAGTTAGGAGCCTTGTAACTCCAACCACCCTACTTAAACAATAAAGCAGAGGTACCTCTTAGTGTGAACAAGGCTGCACAGAATCTTGGAGGTGCCTATTTCTCTTTGTTGAGAAAGGCTATGATGAGTATGTGCGTTGCTTAATAGAGGTAGTAAGGAACTAAAGTTAGAATGAACCCAGGCCTATCTTTTATTTCATTACATTTTCAAAGGAACTCTCAAACCCTTTCACTTGGAAGTAATCTAGCATCTACTCCTATACTGCATCTTTTAAGACAGGCTTGTGCTGTTTTGGTGGCATAAACTTACCTCAAATTTATATTTGTTGTAACATCAGATTTGCAGCAGAGATGGGTCTGTTTTCATTATCCCTAGTACTTCTAAACATGCTGTGGTCAGGTAATAATTCTGTTTGGGATACAAGAAAAAACTTGGTGCAGTCTTGGTAAAACCGGGACATAATTTCCAAATGAAAGGTAACATTCATATCTAGCAATTTTTTTGTGCATGAAGGAATTTCTGCAGAATAATGTGCATCTGTCCTTTAAGTACTTTTCTTAGGCAAATTCATTGAATGGTGTGAGCTCTGTGCATTGAAGTGATGCTCTATGATTTTGAGTTTCTTGATTTAGTCGTGGAACTTACATGTTGTTGATTTGGTAATTTGGTATAAAACAACTGGACTTCAGGATAAAGGTGTGTGTTGGGATAGTGTCCAGTGGTGTTAGAAAATGCTCTGCAGATCAAACAGAAAAATACAGCAAGACTTTGTGAAAGATGACCCAGGAGACACCTCATTCATAGAATTAATGCCTCCAATAGGATTCCTAGCACTTCTTATAAGCTACTCCACAAAAATTCTTTCTACCATCCATAAGACTCTTGACATCCAGTGAAAAAAAGCTTGTGCATTTTCCCTTTTTTTCCCTCTGTGTACATTCTTACTATGCTTCATTGACTGCTTGTAGAGGAAGAAATGTCCTGCCAAGCTATAGTTTGCAACAGAAAAATTGGATTCCTTCTGATCCACAGCCCCCAGTATACTAGCTCATATCAGCCTATCAGAAACAAATTGGAACAGCTAAAAAAAGCTAAACATTCCTGAAATGATTGATGCTTTTTCTCCTCTTCATTTGTCTGTCTGCAATTACAGATGAAACCCATTACCACCCACTTCCTCACTTAGGAAATTGTTCCTTTGTAAACTTTGTACTGCTCCTCAGATGCTCTGGGTGCATTTATCCAGACAAATATGAGTGAATTCTGTCCCCACTGCAAGTAAGTCAAACGTAAGCCCACCATGGAGCAGATAAAGTCATGGATACCAGTAATTAAACTCAGTGAAAGACAGATTACCTGAGCCTAAGCCCAGCACCAAGCAGCTAGCACAGCTCCTCTGCTCCAGGCCTGAACCAGCTCACAGGTCTTGCGGACAGAGAAGCCCACACTGATCTGAATTAAACACTGTGTAGATGTTCCCCTCTATATCATTTGCTTGTAAGTGGAGACTTGCTGGGTAAGACACTCATGGCACCCTGTTAATTACAGGTACACAGTTTATTTCTTTCAACACTGCATTATTGACATCCAGGCTAATGTTAGTCTCCAAAAATCTACACGTCAGGCCTACATTTTTGCACGAAAGCTTTTGATGCCTAACTTTCTGTAAAGGCAGTGAAGGAAGCGAAGCACCTGGACAGTTGGTTTATCTGAAGAATGTGTAAAATTGAGAATCTTCTTTTCCCATCAGTTACAGACAATCTCCAGATGTTCAGCTGATTTCTGTAGAGCCCTACGTGCTTTGCAGGAAATGTACAAAACTGACAAGCTTTCTGACTGAAAAAAAGTTACAGCCTGGATATATCTTTTATGTGACTAACACCTCTTATTTGTCCTCACTGAACTAGAAGCAGAACAATAATGTACAGGCAGTTATTTAGGGCACCAAATGTTTTGTCTTCATGAGTAGGAAGAAGGAAAGCTAAAGGATTCATTAGAGGGTATGATTTGATGAGTACATTTCCTTGCACATGCTGTTTATTTTGAATGGATCCTCTCCTGAATCCTGTAGGGTCTCTGCTCTAAAGCCATTGCTTGAATGGGCACCCAGACTGACCTCTCCTTGGGTTGGGGACTGCCAAGCAGACATGGACATCTGACAGAGACACTTGCATGCTCTTGACTTGCTGCAGAGATGGCTGTCAGGTTAAAAGGAGGGGATGAATGCAGACGCCAAGTTCAGGCTTGAAGCTGAGAGCAAGGGAGTGGGCTGGCCAGTTCCCTGGGTGGGCACCAGGAAGCTGCCCTCCAAGTTTTGTTTTTCCTTCCCAGCTTTCTCTGATGAAAACATCCTGCTGGATCACAGCAAAAATAAAACCTCAGTTTTCTTTCACAAGACAGATTCCTGTAGGTTACAAAGGCAGTCTTTCTTACCTAAACCTTGTATCTGGAGAAACTGACTCCCTCTTCCATCTGCTTCTAGATCTGTGTGTAATCAAACACTAATAATATATTGCATTCTAATACCAAAATTATGAGTAAAAATAAGCAGCTGGACAGACAAAACCTCTCATCCTAAAGACAGGAAAGATGGAATTATTTGTTTTACTAAGAAACAGGAAGTAAAGCATGAAACAAAAACACTCTTCATTGTGCTTTCATTCCTTTGACACAAGGTACACTTTGCTACAAGAACATTACTAGGACAGGAAATTACACAAACATGTGAACTTAAAAATCATCAATTTTTTGCCATTATTTAAATTTTTCCATTTCTTACTAAACTAGTACTCCACAGAAATTTTTTCCAAGAGAAGTTCTTATTTGACCAGACATTTGGAAAAAAACTATGGGGATTTTTTTCCATTTTTATTAATATACAAATAAGGTTGCTGTCTTTCTGATATACATAACTTCCATTATTGTGAGCTACATTTGTGTATTAAGAAAGAAAATCTCTCATGAGGCTCAGTGAAAGGGAATTGATATTTCTGAAATACATTGAATTTATACATCTTAAATACACTGCAGATCTTCTAATCTGGACCCTAATACAAATCTTTACATTGTCTGTAAACAGCCTTTTTACTTTTTAAGGAAAGCAAAACCATGTAAAGAAACACAAAAGTTTGTTTGACACCAGATGGTTGTGTTGCCATCCAGAGAGACATCCACAAGTGGGAGAAACGGGCTGACAGGAACCTCATGAAGCTCAACAAGGGGAAGTACAAAGCCCTGCACCTGGGGAGAGGCAACCCCAGGCACCAGTATGTGCTGGGAACCAAGCTGCTGAAAAGAAGCTTTCCACAAAAAGACTGGGGGTCTTAGTGGACAGCAAGCAGGCAACGAGCCAGCAATGTGCCCGCATGGCAACAAAAGCCAGCGTTCTGCTGGGCTGCATTAAGAAAAGCATTGCCCACAGGTTGAGGGAGGTGATCTTCCCCTCTACTCAGCACTGGTGAGATGCATCCAGAGTGCTGAGTTCAGTTCTGGGCTCACCAGTAAAAGAGACACAGACATGCTCGAATGGGTCCAACAAAAGGTGACAGAGATGATTAAGAGACTGGAGCACCCAACATAAGAGAAGAGACTGAGAATGCTGGGATCATCTACTAGGAGAAGAGAAGGCTCAAGAGGGATTGTATCAACATGTGCAAATGCCTGATCAGAGCGTGTGAAAAAAAGCCAAACTCTTTTTACTGGTATCCAGTGACAGGACAAGAAACAACGGGCACAAATTGAAATGCAAGAAATTTTGTTTAAACATAAGAAAGAACCCTATTTTACTCTAAAGGTGAAGCACACTGGGGCAGGTGTCCATCACTGGAGCTATTCAAAACTTGACTGGACATAACCCTAGCAGCCTGCTTTGTATGTCCCTGCTTTGAGCAGAGGCTTTGGTCTAAAACATCTCCCGTGGTGCCTTCCAACCTTAACCACTCTATCATTCCATGTATCTGTAATGGGTAGAGTACTGCTCTAATATTTATACCAATATTATGAAGTCAAACACATCTGGATTTTGATTAGTGTAAAAACTAGAGTCATCAGTTTTATCTTTACAAGCTGCAGGAACAGCTTGCTTATCAGAGAGAAAAATGTGCATATAAGAATGAAGGGATTAAGGACCATATATCTTAAAGCAGATGAATTGTAATGCTTCTCTTTATGCAGCTACGCCAGTTGACCAGAACCTTCCTAACAGTCTGTACCATCAGTTCTGACAGGTGAAAAAGGACTGAAGGGCTGTCATTTTGTACCCTTTTGCTTGGATTTTAGTGACAACATAAAGAAAAGTGTCATGCAGAACCAGACTTCTTTTTGCAGTCTTTTTACTACACTTCCCTGGTACTCTGGAAACAGTAGCACGCTGCTCCATGCCAGGGGAACACTACTGACCAGGACAGGAAGAGCAGGCAAACATCCAGCTTTGCAGACCTGTTCTGATGCTCAGTCCCTATGGCACAGACGTTCTAGGATTGAAACTTCAGGGTGGAGAGTGAGTTTTCTAAGAAAAAGAGCATCATAAAGCCTTTTTCACATCACCTACCTTGATTTGGCTTTTTTTACTACTCTTCCCCCAAACCGTTAAGCCCATCCCATAAAAAGCTATATTCACAGGACCCTTCTTCAGCAAGACTGGACCCCTCAACAGGATGAGTTGTTTCAAAGAAATGCTGCTATCCTTTTTTAAATACCCTTTTTTAAAGGATTTGCAATCTGATGTTAACTAGCCCCTCTCAGACAAGTAGTCAGGGTGGACTCAAACTATTCGTGCAAGTCGGGGTTGTACAGGCAAGCCCTGTGCAAAGAAACATTGATGCTGTTCTTCCCCTAACAACATGTATACATAAGACTGTTTTTCATTCTGAGTGGAGAACCATGTCATAAATATGATTTATAGTGTATCATCTGAAGGAATGATTGTAATAAAATGAGACATTGCAAGAAATATATCTTGTTAATTAGAAATTACAAGATGGAACATTTACCGCATAACTTCAACCCTCAAAATTTTTTACAAAATCCAGAGGAACTTTAGTCTTAAAGTATAAGGAAGCTGAGGGAAGTTTTGTTTAAACTTGTCTGTAGATGTATGATAAATAAAGCTTTACAGCACCAAATCACTTGTATAAACCTACCAGCTGTCCCAGTGCTCTGAAGAATTTACCTTTGCCCCCAGGATCTCTCCTGAAGTGATGGATGGGATTATGCCATTCTTGCGGGGGTTTGGAATTGCTTCGGGTTTGTTTCTTGATACCAAGGCCTTACCATTTTCTCTGATTCGCTCAAATCGATTCACATTTGCAGGCCATGGGCTAGTTTTTCTGAGTAAGAGATCTCTGTGTGAAGACCTGTCTGTCTCATTCAGCAAAGCAGAAAAGGCTAACAGATGACAAACAGAAAACAGAAAACAGAAATTAGCCACTGAGTTTTAGAATACAGGCATATAGGAGGAGAGCAATGCCACAAAACATTCCACAACATAAGAAAGACCCACAGCAAAATACTAAAAGACAAAATACAATGTGGTGACATAGATAGAAAACTCACAGTATTAAAGGCATTGTAAACATCCCAGACTCCTTCAACAGGAGGGACCATGTTGGAGGAAGCACAGATGGAAAAAATAAATACTAGGATAGTATTTTATGGGACAAACTGATATGGCTGAGGCTTTCACCTGATTAGAAGGTAAGTTATGGAAACAATCCCTTCATATCCATTATTCATTGATTTTTCTGTATTGAAATGGTGCATGGAAAAATACCACTAAGATGTGAATGAGCGTTAGCATATCAAGAAAGCATGACACTTCACTGCTGGTGGAGATTTAAGCAGCTCAAACCTAAAGATACTCAGTAAAGCATGGCATGTTGAGAATTTATCTGGAATGTAACCATTTTACTTTGTGAGGGCAGAGTACAACACTTCGGCTGACTTCAACAGCCGGTTGCCACATACCAGAGATGTGGTAACAAACAGATGCGATATTTTTTTATGCGGCGAAGTCTTCAGCAATTCACATAAGAAAGCATATGGAGCCTCTTAAATATCAAGTAGTCCTTTCTGTCAAGATTCCCTCACCTGTAAATACCTTGGCTTCAGTTTAGTCATGTGTCCACAGAAATTTTCATAAACCGTAAAACCTCTAATGGTTAAATTACCTTGAAGAAGAAGGGATACAGATTAACTCAACAAGTGCTACATTCAAAGTAATCACAGACCCAAATACTTTACACTAAAAATAGAAATACACACTCTAATAGAATAGTCAGTGGTATAGCAGAAATAGTTTATTCCACTGCAGCAAACAGCTTAAGTCAATATTTCTGGTTTCCATACCTGTTGTGAAAAATTGTACTTTTTGGTTTTGTTCTCTCCATCCCTCTCCTTTCTTCATTTCTTCTCTTTTTATTGAGCCTTTCCACTTTTTCTTCCTTCTTCATTCTTACACCTTTGAACTTACCGGGTTTATCTTTCTTCTTTGTTTATTTGTTTTGTTCCTAGGACAGGAGATAGAGCAGAAGAAATAAACCTGCAGACCTTAAACCTGCACACCACAGGTTTTTGTCACAATGGTACAATGTGATAAAACCCCACATTTTGCTTAGAGTGTCCTCAATAAGGGAAGTGGGACAGCACAAGCCGTGATCAATTTTTCCTGCAACCACATGTTGAGGAAAGCACTGACAAGACATCTGCAGAGGAATGTGCAGGTCTGGCTGCTCCTACAAGCACATAATGCTCACTCTGAGGTTTTCAAAGAATTGCAAATTACTTCTGGGTGAACCAGCTGCTGAACTCCCTGGTTAGCTGGACTGTAACGGCTGAGGCAAGAAGGAATACCTTCCACTGGCCGAGCATCTCTGGGCCTCAGCGGGTTTCAGCTGCCAGCTGGGTGTGGGTTCACACATTTCTCCACCTGCTTTTGTTCAGCTCAGATGAGCCCCAACATCTGAAGCTAAAACATTGTGCTATGTCCTCTCTGGCTTAGCTCCACAAAAAAAGAAGTTATAGATGGAGCAAAACTTAGGCCAACCTGTCACAGGTCTGGGACAATAGAGCCAAGACTTTAGAAAGGCCAGAGTATAGTTGCAGGGAGAGGAGAGGATCAGAAGTCAAATATAAAGCAGCACATGTGGGCACCTAGAATAAACAGCCAATTAAACCAAATATGATCTCCCACGGAGGGACTGACGCAGGCAGCAATTATCAAAAAAAGCCTTTGTCCCCCAACTGCAAGTAAAGCTTCAGTACAGCTCATCCTAAACATTTATAAACCGCAAGTCAGGCCTCCAGAAATCACGCTGCTCTGATAAATATATATGTGGGTTTAGACTTTGCCTGCTGTGTCCATTGATTTTTCCAGGCAGCCTGCTAACTTCAGTATGTGAGTAAACAGTTCGACTTCAGTACTCGCTATAAAAGGCAAGCGGCAAATAACAGTTCCCTGCTCTCCATATGAGGGAAGCTCCACCTATCATATCAAGATCCCCCCACCAGGCAGAAGGGTATTTTATCTGACCTCTCCTGTCACCTCCAGTCTCCTCTGCACTATTTCATGGGCCTTCTCATGCCCCCTCCCAGGCCATCTCCTTTGTCTCCTCACTGTGTCTATGCGCTTCATTACCCCCTCTCTCTCCCACTGCATCCCAACCCACCCACGCCCTTCACATCTGCAGAATGCAGATTCTCTTTTTGGCAGTTTGTTGTGGTTTTTGGTTTTGGTTTTTTGTTTGGTTTTTTTTTTATTATTTAGTTAGTTAATAAATTGCAAGTGTTTTTAATGTAAGTAAATTAAGAAAATGGCAGCCAGTCTGCTCCACTCTGACTCCACTGAAAGTGGTGGTAATCTGCAGTTGTTTTAAATGAGGAAATAAAATCTCAGGAGATGGAAGGCAGCAATAAGGAAACTGCATGTAAATTAGGGACTTGTTACAGTATCGTGAGACTAAATTCACGGACACATTTCACAGAGAAGAATAGTGTTATGCTCACTTATGCCATGGGTGAATTTGGTCCAGAAGACTTTTTACATGTTCATGAAGGTGACAAAAAGCTTGTGCAAAAAATTAAAAAGCAGTTTTTGCAGGGTGCTTGCACAAATTACCACAACCTAAACAAGAACATCTGTATTATTTTGCAGCCATGGCTTTCTTTACATGCTACAGTGAGACAGTATTTTATACAGTTATGACTTTGTTTCAGCATTTGCATAAAAAGGTTGCTGAAAATTAAATTTTAAGGACAGCTAATCCATCTCCATAATTATACGCACATTAATATTCTCTACTCAAATCATGTATGTGGTTATAATAAAACCCTCTCCCCTTTTCATCAATAAGCTTCAGCCTTAATTATTTCTAACATTTATTATATATTTTATATTTATATAAAATATATATTTATATATTATATTTCTAACATTTGTTATATATAACAAGTTATTTCAATGTATAACTCAATTACAGGGGTACTGCTAACATTTTAAGTTAGAGTTCTGTGGTTTATGGTGTTTGTAGTATATCGTGCACCGAGTGAAATGCAATCTTTGCAGGATATTTATTATTTTACATACAATCTGGTAATTTTCATCTAATCCTTCTGCTGTTTTCAGTACACCCCAGTTCTGTCCCTTGAACTTCTAGAATTATATAGTAAGACCTACAATGATTTTTTAATATGAACTGTAATCTGTAGTATTTCATCTTTATTCAATGTCACTCTAGTAATCTAATAGCAGCGTTTCTCCACTGATTTTCCACCTTTTTGTTCACTGAACTTTGGATCCCTTGTCTTGTCCACTCTATAAAAAAAATATTTGCCCTTAAATTTACTGAGACATTTAGTTAATATACGCTTCTTGTGATGTTTGAATGGTTTAATCATCAGTCATGAACTGAAACCTGCATTTTATTGTGCCTCAAGGCACAAGAGGAGCTATTCTTTTAAAAAGAAGTTAATTTACTACTACCAAACTTAGTTTTATGCCCCTGAAACTTTGCAGTGAGAAAAAATCAGCAGTGTCACACCACTAAAAATTTGATGTTGTATCAGGCCCTTGACTGAAGACCTGCCAGAGAAAAGTTGCATGGATAAATCTGTGCTGGGTACCTTCATACAGATAATGTTTCACTTTTTCATTCTGTTATATTATGAAAAGGTCCAGAAAAGTGAAAGCTGCTTTAGACTTTGTTACAGCACCTTTACACAGCTTTTTCTTTAAAAGACCTATCTTGATTTTTTTCTAAACCTATCAACCTAGAGATACCGTGCGTAAATTCAAAAGAAAGAACTTCCAGGTGTCTGAGCTACGGGAACAGGCACTGCAGTTACCCTTGGACCACCTCTTCAAGGCAAGTTTCAGAAAGCTGCCACTGGCAGAGGCTGCTCATCCAGGTGTGAATGCTACGAGCAGCCCAGAAAAGAGAAGTCTCGTGCCTCTGTACAGGTGACTTTGGATCTGTTGCAAATGAAATACTGCTGAAATAAAACAGTGGAGAAGACAATCAACAATAAGAGGCAAACATTGCCTCTGCTTTGCAGAGCCCTTCAGAAGTTTTTCTAAGGAGGAAGACATGCACTCACTGCTCCTCCACAATTAGGAACTTCACAGCAGGGTTACTGCTGGCTGTGCTCAGGCAATTGAAAATGCAATGCACAACTAGAACAATTTACAGATGCATTAATCACCACTTACTCTTGTTAGCAAAGGATGTGGGAAACATCTTCCAACTTTAAGGCAAGTGACGTATAAAGGTCATCAGATAGAGGCAGTTCTTCACTCTGAAACAGTGCTTAGTTTTAATCATAGCATTTACTGCAGTGAATGAGAGTTTAATCTCCAAAGGGAGACTACCATTCATGAAATAGTTGAAGAAAGTTTTACACACAAATCCTGTTTCATAATAGGCAAGTGAGACACACACATAGGATAACAGTGTCCCAGCAACTCAAAGTGCTCTGCCCACAACAACATTTGTAGATTTAACCAGATCATCATTTTCTGTCTAGGCGATTCTGCCAGATTAAAAAAGGTGGAGAAAGGGGAATAAAACCCACTTTAATAGTAACTAAAGAATGAAGAGTGCTTTTGCCAGTGGAACATATTTGTCTGGGGCAGTGTCAAGAAAAAAAAAGAAACTCTTAGTCTTTTAACATAATTTGAAACCAGATTCTCCTCATAGGAATGAAAAGAGGGAAAAAAAAAAAGTTGTCCTGAGGCTAGGGATAAAGGCACACTGCAATATTTCTAACTAAAGGTTGCCACCCCAATGACTATCCTTTTACAGACACATATTGTTGCACTGAAACAACACAAGACCCAGGGTAAAAATGAACCGAGACTACTTTTTTAGATTTATTTTTATATAGAAGAACCCAATTGATGTGTCCTTTGGCAATATTTCCTTTTAGAAAGCGTGGCAGGAAGGCGGAGGCAAAGAGCAGGAGCCAGCAGGATCAGAGAGCCAGCTCTGATGGGTAGCAGCAGGGAGGCCCTACCAACTCAGGATGGGGTTTTGAGCAGGGGAAAGAGGTGGACGTGAAGCTCAACTGAAAAAGTTGTACTGACAGAAATGCTTTCAGGGAAATATTTTAACAAAAATGCTGATTCAAAATAATCAAAATCTTCACTGAGAAGAGTGAGTTGAGTCAGCAATTGAACCAGGGCACTGAAGTTGGCTGGCACCTGGCAGAGATGGTTTTCTATCAGCCCAGCATCTCAGTTCCCTGCTTCCTCACCCCATCAGTCTATATGGTTCCTTTAGCAAACAGGCAAAAGGCAGGCAAGCAGGCAGCTGCTAGCTAGAAGGTTGCACTTTAGTTCCCTCTGAAAGTGTTTTCTTTCTCTGTAAATGTTTGGTGGGTGTAAGTGCATTAACTGCTTTCCTTAGAGGCAATTGTCCCTTTTCAATTCCTTATTCCTAACCCTGCATCACAATTCCCAGTTGTCATCATGAAAATATACTTTTTTTTAGCACATAGCAATGAGTTTATGGCAAAGACCACAAACAGTTATGATAGTACAACTGAGAGGGTTGCAGGACTAAGAAAGAGCAGCCAGGAGATGAGAAAGGGCAAGGACTTCTTGTCTCCAAAGAAAACACACTGCAGAGCACCCTCCTGAGAGCTTGGCTGGCTTCAGCCAGGCTCCTGGCTCTCCAGAGCTACTCCCCAGGCCTTGGCCCAGCACATCTGCTCCCTCTGAGCATCAACTGCATTTGCCATAGTAATGTGAATTTCACAATACTAGCTGTTTTCTGATGGCCATTCTGCTCTGGAATCAAGAAATAAAGCACCGACATTAAAAAAAAACCAAACAAACAACAAAACAAAATCAAAAAAAGCATTTGTGGTTTAAAAGACGAGTTTGATAATGTTGACCCCAATGATTCAACACATCTAGGAAAAAATAAAATTAGTAATATGTTGATGGCTTGATTTCATGACTTTCTGGACTGACTTATGAGCATAAGGCTCGATACCTGCAACACTCCCATCTGCATTTGACTACATAGTTGTTTTCTCTGTTTTTTCATGGTTTCTCCCTTAAAAATTCAACTTCCCCATATCTATATAATAAGAATGCAACTCAAAACAGAGGTGCTTTTCTCTCTATACGCACACGCCCACAATAAAGAAAAATATTTCAAAATTAAGAGAGAGGCCATTGGCTTTATCCACTCACGGATGAAATAAACAGATCAACCACATCAATGAAGTTTGAGAACACCTGCTCTTCTTTGCAATGCTCTGCCACCAGCACTATGGCAGAAGCAGTTTCATGACAAGTGGTGAACTGCCATAAGAGCTTGCTTTCGCCAGCTGCACACTCCCTGTTGCCTGGGTTGTGCCAGCTTTTATGTGGCTCATCGGAGTTCTTCATAAGCCAGCATAACTTATGCAATGCAGAGAAACAGCCTGGCAAAAAATGAAGACACTTCTGCTGTTCTAATAAGTCAAATCGGTTCAGTGGAAGGTGAGCTGCTAACCAGCAGCCTTTGGCAAAGAGAAAGCAGTCTGAGTCACCTTGCACAGATCATTTTCTCCTTTACCTCAGCTTCCTTTTCGTAAACGAGGTTCATGCAGAAAAAGGCACACTGTTAGAAACAATGTGTTTGTGAACTTCCTAGAGTTGTTTTGGCCAGACATGTTTCTGTTTTCCCATGTTTTGAGTTTCCTGTAGTCAACCAGGAGCCAGTTACTGGGTAACTGGAGGTTGAACAGAAAGAGGTAAGCACTCTCTTCCTAGCGGTGTGCTCACTGTCCACGACTAGCCGTGAGCTACTGCGGTATGCAAGGCTTTAGCTGGTCTTGCATACCCGTGTGCTCTGAAGGCATACCAGCCTCTGCACAACAGGCTGCAGTTCCTTCAGCGCAGAGCTACTTCTCTCCTGTGTAAATTTGCAAAAGGTTTAGGCACAGCATTGCTTAAGGAGATGGGAGGCTCGGAACTAGCTCGGCATTCCTGGTCAGCTGAAATTCAACACCTTGATTGGGAATTTGAATGCAAATAAATTTTGCTTACAGGTTGCCAAGGTCTCAGACAGATGATGCTTCCAGAACCAGCACTTTTATAAAGACAAATTTAAACCAGAATTCATATCTTTGGAGGTGGGGTAGGTACAGCAGAAGAATGGGAATCCAGCTCCTGGCCTTGCACTCAGCACCTTTCTCAAAGTCTCCCAGCTTAAATTGGAAGCCTGATACACTAAGAAAATCCCCATTTGAAACTATAATTTCCTAGAAAACATGAAACCTTTCAGATTCTAGGAAGTATTCTAAAAATCCTTAGTAGCTACAATCAAGGCTGTTTCCTCCCTCCACCTATTCTATACATGTTCTCAGGAGGCACCTGCATCGGGAAGTGTTTAGGTCAGTCAATAATAAAGGCTTCTCTCTCCATAGATTCTGGTTTTCATCTCCTCATTTTTTTTTTTAAGTGAAAACTGTAAACTTCAGGTACAAAGGTATCAGACAGCTAATATTTTTGTCCTGTATGAACTGCAATGTGAACACTCGTCAATAAGTTTTACTTATCATGAGAAGCAATCGCAAAATAGTTAAAAATAAACCTGAGCAACCCTTTCTAGGTTTTTTCTTGCTATTATCTCTGAATCTTGAGATTTAACATTCAGCATTACTGCAGCCCTTCACATAAACTCAACGTATCTGAATAGCAAAGGTTCTCTCAGATATGAAGAACGCATGGCTTTATAGATTAGCAATTGGCCCCTTGCTCACAGTTTCACTACTCTGAGTCATCAAGGCTCAGAATTGACTCAGAAAAGGTATAAAGGTCATTATTATCTTAAGAACTAACTACATATATTTCACCAGTTTGGCTGGAACATCTGCAAAACAGAACATGCCAGACAAATGCAAACATTTTGGTTTGAGAAAAGCCATCATGCAATTTAGTCTCAACTCACAAACACAATTCACTTTCAAACAAGCCAGCTACCAGGATGTTGCACTTTCTTTCAAACCTTATCAACAACAATGTGAAGCACCATGTAGTGTTCATTTGCATGACATTCAGCACATTTTCTTGTCTCAGCTTTATGTGGATTTTTACCTAATGAACCTTATTTAGAGTTTAAGTTTAACTGCAGAATTGATTCCTAAATTTGCTGCACAGGTCATGAAAGTTGAACCCCATATATTATACAAACACATGACTCATGAAGACTCATGAAACCATCGACACCAACAAATAAACAAGAAGGCAGAAATAAATCTAGTTCTTTTAAAACATTTATAATCCTCTGTGAAATATTTGGCAGCGTGTTAGAGAAAGGACATTGACATAGTCCAAAGAGAGTCAACAAGAATGATAAAAATTGATTGTTAACATGCACAGAAAGTCTGGAAAAACATGAATACCACAAAGTGAAATCTAAGCTTTTAAAATCTTCAAATGGTGTTTCATAAAAGAATAAAGCAAAAGCAGCAGCAGCACTCTGTGAACAAGACAGTGTCTTTTGCAAAGCAATAACAGAGCAATAATGGAGTTCCTTGCTTGTGGTTTTAGGAGTGAGAGATCTGTTTGCCTACCTCTTTGGTCATACGCTGCTTAACACTGAGGAACCCTAAGACCAGCTCTGAGATCTTTGGGTATTTTTACTTGGAAGTCAGCATTCCCTCATTTATACAGATGACATCAGTATCCCAACCTCACTAAACTCAGATCCAAAGGTTCAATTCAGCAAACAGGGAGAACATCCAAGCCCCTTCAATTACTTTGTCATTTCACACATTTTAAAGATCAAGAAACCACAGGTAAGTGAAAGGAGAGGTCGAGCGTTTTTCTTCCTCTAGGAAGTGCTGCTATTGTGTACATGCACTGCCATCCTTACACGAAGGTGAAAGGATGGACACACATACCACAGGAAGAGTGTATGTATCCACAGCGTGTTTCTTGTGCACTGCATTACTTTCTGAGGATATATCCTATTTCCCCTCCTGCCCCTTTTCTGTCCTCACTCTGGACCCTATTCAATGACATTATTTTTACATTAAAGGGAAGTTAGATTGAAAATGACCATATGTTGCTCTGCACGACCCTTTGCTATGGCTGGATTCTGGTGTCAGCTGATAACAAACAATCCTCCCAAAATTCCAACGCTCCCAGGGCAAAGAGGTCCCTACTTCAGTACATGGCTGGAAGTGACCTTACAGACACTACGCGCCCGATGAAGCTAGATTGAAATGTTCTGTCCTTCTCCGCTTGGCCTTCATTTCTGGCCACTAGACAACCTCTGCTGCTGTAAATTTCCACCAACTCACTTAACTGACTCAATTTCATAGCCCCACCTTGTCTGATAAATTCAGTAAGTGCTAAACATTCAGAGGAACAGGAGGAGAAAGGGTTTTTTTTTCAAAGTGAAAGCTTGAGCAAGACATAAGGAAGGCATTAAGACGACTGAGGGCACCCTTATGCTGTGCAGTGGAGTATAGCACAGAGATCATCAAACTATTATCCAATAAATGAGCTCCAGAACAAGGAGCAATGTAATCACGTCAGCACCATAGTGTTTGTGGGCTAATTAGCCTTGCTGAGAAGCACCACATTAATGCAGTTACAGTGTTTCCAAGACTAGAGATCCCTGGTTTTGTGGGTAAATCAAAACAAACATTCACTTCTGTTAATGCAAAACTTCAAAAAATAGTGATTTTGGCAAAAATAACTTCTAAAAAACCCCAACAAATTATTTTAAGCTAGTAATTCTGGGCATTTTTTATAATATACAAGACTAAACTCGTAAGGACAGAGACACAGCCCCAAAATCCCTCTAATGTCCTTCATAGCACAGCCCTGGCACCTCCGCAGAAGAGTGCAGTTCATTCTTTTTGTCTGCCTCACTGTGAGTCAAAGTTCAAACTAAAGCTTTGCCTCCTGCTCTAACCAAAGGTGAAGATGCATTACATTCATCCTTCTCCACCAGTTCCAGTACCCAGACAACTAATGGCCACAGAGAAAGAGACTGACACTGTGCTGGTGTTTAACAAAGTCTTTGGAGAGGTTTTGGTTTCAGCTCATAATCCAGTACATATTTCAGAGGAGCAGTTTCAAAGACCAGAAGAAACCACCCTAAATCCCCTGCAGCCTACAGCAAAACAAGCTCAACAGGAAACAAAGGACCACATTTCAAATTCCTCTCCCAAACCCACCAAAGAAATTACTTAAGGGAAGGTGCTCTTTTTCCTCCCACTCTTCAAAATGAAAACTCTGATCACTGTATTACGAGGGTGGGCTGCCAGGCCTAGCCCTAAATCCTTTGAATATTGTTTCTGAATTTCTTTTAAACAAGTTTCATCAAATTCACCCCACCATTAGTCAAATGCTGCTTTTGACAGCTGTTTGTCCCCTTCAAACATGTGTACAAAGACATCGCTACTTCTTCACACTAAACACTTTCAAACTGCTCAGTCTGGACCTGCACCTTTGTCCTGTAGTCAGGAGCAATGATGTTTCAGTACTGTAAAGTCCAATACTAAGAAGATAATCAAGCTTTCACTCCAAGCACTCAGCTAAAATTTCTAAACTGACAGTAATCACAAAGCCTTCAGGTGCAAGTAGTCATCAGCTCATAAACCCCATTTCTATTACATGTCTGCTCATTTCCGTGAGCTCCTCCCTGAGATTAAGGTAATGCATACATACAAACTGGCAAGAGACAAAGAAAACCTTCCAGGTGCAACATTCACTTGTGCCAGATGTACCTGAACAGGGTACATTGTAATTACTCACATTTTCATCCCTATTTGTTTACCAAGGCAAATATTACTTAACCCAAAGTCTTTTGCATCAACAGAAATAGTTTACCCTGTTACATTTGTTTTGATATATTCATGGCTTGTATTAACGTACGGTAACACCACCAGCACAATAAATGAACAATAAAATTAGATAGAGCCTAGTCATCCTTAACAACCATTTCTGTTCACACAAGGACAAACACACAGAGTGCAGCCTGCTCCCTGCCTCTGTGTTTCCCACGGGCTCCTCACACACTCACCGGGAATGAGATATGGGCTAAACTGGTAAGCAGCGATGTCCCAAATGCCTCCTCTCATTAGAGTCCCATGTCCTGGTCTTGTGGATAACTGGTGGTGCACCTTTCTGAGGACAAAGCCTGTAATGTCTCTGCTGTGTTGGAGGGCCCATGCCTTTCATTCACTCAGCAGGCTCATTGCGTACACGAGGTCATGAGACTGCCTACCTGTAGGGCACATATAAGGTGTTCCTGAACAGGTCAAAGGACTTTCCTGTCAGAAAGGAAGAGCTGGGGAATATCATCATTAACCTAGC
>JAVJGJ010000014.1:92487353-92502110 GCA_035590215.1 Microhierax caerulescens | reverse complement strand
GCCCAGGTGGCCAAGGCAGCCAACAGCACCCTGGCTTGTACCAGAGACAGTGTGGCCAGCAGGACTAGGGCAGTGATGATGCCCTGTCCTCTGCACTGGTGAGGCTGCACCTTGAATGCTGTGTTGAGTTTTGGTCCCCTCGCTGCAAGAAAGGCATTGAGGTGTTGGAGTGTGTCCAAATAAAGGCAATGGAGCTGGTGAAGGGTCTGGAGCACAAGTCTTCTGAGGAGCAGCTGAGGGAACTGGGGCTGTTTAGCCTGGAGAAAAGGAGGCTGAGGGAATATCTCTTCACTCTCTACAACTACCTGAAAGGAGGTTGTAGACAGCTGGGGGTAGGTCTCTTCTCCCAAGTCACAGGCAATAGGATGAGAGTAAACAGCCTTAAGTTGCACCAGGGGAGGTTTATATTGGATATGAGGAAACATTTCTTCATCAAAAGGTTGTTAAGCATTGGAACTGGCTGCCCAGGGAAGTAGTGAAATCACTGTCACTGGAGATATTTAAAAGTTGTGTAGATGTGGCACTTAGGGACATGTTTTAGTGGTGGACTTGGCAGTGCCAGGTTAACAGTTGGACTTGATCTTAAGGGTCTTTTCCAACAAACTAATCTATGAATCTAAATAAGGTAACATAACTAGGAAAAACACAATGCTAAATACAACCACAAATTTCCCTGAATTCATATTTTGACATAGATGAAAACAGAGTTGATGTTTTTTTTAAAAATATTGGGAGGATGTTTGAAGTAAAAGAAGATTAGAAAATACAGAGCTAAAACACATCAATACCTCAGAGAAGTGAAATATCAGCTGCCATGATGCTGTTGCTGCGAGTGCATAGATCTGCAAGTGAGAAAGCCTCAAGAGATATATCCTAATTAAATTCATGGTTTTTTTCTTTAATTCTCCCTCTTCTAGATGTCACTCTCTGTTGTACAACTGAGTCTGTGAAACCACTGCCTTCAGGCCCTGAAAAGCTGGTATGTGAAAAACTTTGAGTAACTATCTATATAGTATCTATAGTATCTAGTAGAACATAGACACTGTAAAAAAGGGAAAGACCCTTTCCCTGCAGGAAAAGACCCAGCATGCAGGCAGTAGGGAGAGCTGTGGAATGGGATGAAGAATTGCAAACAGCCACTCACTAGAAGCTGGTATAGACCTCTAATTTGCAGTGCAGCTTCAGCATCCTTGTATCCACCAGTGTGTCAGAAGGACAGATTCATCTCCCCCCTCCATGTGGCAAACCAGGAAAGCCTCAGCCATGTTCAGTTCACTTTAAGATGCTGGTGGCAATACTGGCTACAGCCCTTGCAGGGATGTCTTTTACTTTATATACTTATTTCCAGTGGGATCAGGGATTGCCATTAAAATGAGCTCTCTAGTGTGTAGGAGGTCCCACTGCTAGAGATGCCAAAATCTCCCCTCCATTACCCTCCCCAGCGAAAATGGTGCTCATAGTACTTGGAGAAAATATTGTAACTAAAGATGTGAACAAATATACCTGCTCTGCATAGGTGAAAAATGGTGGGTGAACTGCACTTATCTCAAGTAAATCCCAAATTGCTCTTTTCTGCAGTTGGGTCAGGAGTACAGATGCCTCTTTAGGAATGTCTGTTTAGCCCAACTTTACAGAGGCAGCCTCTATGTTAATGAACTGGGAAGTGCATCTGATCTCTTAATGTGCTTTTTCCTGTATCTTCACTATACATCAGACAGAAGAAACCCAGGAAGGTGGTGTCCCACCAGCACCCACTGAACCTTACTGTCCATCTGAGAAAAGCAGGTTTTCACAGTCCCAAAGAGACAAACAGGACACCAGGATACCAAAAAGTACTACTTGTTCTCGAGTCAGCCTGAGTCCTCTAGAAACGCAGTTGCTTTTGAAGGTCAACTGTTGGCAGGGTTAAGAATAAGAGTAAACGAAAAGATTTGCTTCTCTGCTTACCATCTCATCCATCTCCTGTACAAACACAAAGGCAATAGTGGTACCTTTGACTTTAGTTTTACTGCCCAGCTTAATTATTGGCATTTGTATGGGAAGGAGGTAACAATTACATGAGAATAGAAGAGACCAAAGTGGATTAAGTTATTATATTTTTATCTCTTAAAAAAAGGACTAACAATATGGTCTGATATAGCCTCCTATAGAGAACTGGGTCTGTTTCTTAGCTTCTTTCTCTTAATCAAAAAAGTAACTTATAGAAAAAAGTAAAAAAAAAAAAAAGCTGGAACTTTATACAGTTGATGCCAACAGCCAGGGCTTTAAGAAACACATAGATTATCAAGACACAGAAGATAAAATCACAAGAGCTGTAAAACGGAGTTTCAAGAAAAGGAATAATAAAGCCTCGGAAGGAAGCTATGAACAAAGAAGCTTTTGACATTTTTTCAGATAATGAGATTTGAAAGTAATAGCATTGTGAACATGCAACAGTGTAACTTGTTTTGCATACCACAGTCTGTTTTGCCTGGCTTTCATGAGGAGATGCTTTGTCTATCCCGAGAGATCATCAGTCATGCAAATCCACTGCTGAACATGATGGCTTCTTCTAGGCCTTTATGATTTATTTTTATTATCTGCTTGAGTTCAAATAAGATGTTTTGAAAGGCAAATTTAGAAAGCAGGGACATGACAGTTTTCAGATGGGCACTTATAAATCAGGTTCAGAAAATGCAGATATAACTACCACATCTGGTTAGAACAACTTGACTTCATTTTCCCAAGCCATATAATATAATCACGTTAAGAAGACTAACACTGCCTTCTCATGGTGAGGAATAGTCTACATTTAGTCACAGAGCTATTTCTGTAAGCTCTCAGTGCATTTTTATTTTGCCCTTTCATCTACTCAATTTGGTCATCAGAGGTATCACTATACCCCCAGCCTTCCTTCCGCCTACTTTTCATTTCATGTCCCCCACCTCTCCAGCCTCTGCAAGTCTTGCTCCCTTGCTTTCTTCCCAGCCGACCATTACTTTTGCATGTAGGCAAAACTGACCAGAGGTGTTACATTTTGCATGAGGCATTACTTTGCATGCTACATCCTGCACCTTTGGTGCCTCTGTCCCTTTCATCAGTTCAGCATTATGCCTCTAGTCTCCCACAGAGGAACTGGTTCCTAAAGAGTGATGCCATTATGAAGAATAGCGGGCACAACGGTCCCTTCATGGGAATCACTGGGCACTTCCCCCGTGTTTTGGTAACAGCAGGAAGTAGGAGCTTCCTGCCTAAGAAACACTGTCACCTCTGCTGGTGCCTGGCATCCACTCTGCAACGGAAAATGGTTCATATAGGTCAGACCAATACTGCAGTAGCTCAGACAGAAGTCCATTGAGTGCACGTATCTTCTCATGATTATGTATTGGACAAGTTTTATAGAAGCTGAAGTGATCCAGCCCATGCTTCCAGTTCTATGGAAGGGGTTTAGTTCTGCAGACAGAAACCATTCCCCATATGCACATCACAGCTGAATCTCAGACAGTCACCTTTGTTTCTCTCTAGATAACAGCGGCACAGTCATCGATATGAAAACCACAATAATATCACAGCCAGAAACAATAATAATAACCATTCATTTACTATTAGGAAATGCTCTGGGGCTTTCTGTCAGTGCTGGAAATGGAAACCTGTATATATGGACACAAATCAGGGCATTAATCTGTACCAGGTTACCGATGAAGTCCATCCAGAATATTGCAACTGACAAGTACACATCCAGCAATGAAACCCAAAGGGATGCAAATCTGATGTGCTCATCTTTGGCTGGCTCATTTCTCTGGCAGGCCGAACAAAGCAAAACTCATTTCAGTGATAATCATAGAATCACAGAATGGTTTGCATTAGAAGGGACCTTTTAAAGGTCATCTAGTCCAACCTCCAGTGATAATTCTTTACACCATTTGCTTTAGCCAATGCTTTGCAATTTCTTCTGTTCACACAAAAAGATGAGAAATCCCTCAGAGAAGAACACTCTAATCATTCCACAAACACAAGAAATGAAGAAAGGAAGAAAGAACAATTTGATCTCCAAACATAACCAAGGCCATATCAAGGTGCACATCAGCTCATAAACACGTTTACTGAGTTAGCAGCTTGCTCCAACATCACTAGATGCTTTAAAGAGAAAAGAGTTTAATCTCTGTATTATAATTTTCTCCATCTTTCTGACAACTGCAGGCAACCCTAATTTTGTCACTATTCCACAAAGCAAATGGGCAGTCTAAGACTTGAATCCTGCCCAACACAGGGCCTCAAGCTATAAGCTCCTTTCGACCAAAGTCAGGTGTGACCAACAGGAACCACCCTTATTGGACTGAAGTAGTAGTACTTGATGAGTAACATACCTACTTCTAGTCAAATGATGATGACTCTGCTGTGAGTGATACCTCTTTCAAGAATGAGTATCTCCACTGGAGCTTTAGTGAGATCAGATTGACGCTGTGTGTTTGCAGAAAAAGATCATGTGTGTCTTCTGGCTCAGTGGAATCAATCAGGCATTCAGGTGGCTCTGTGGCTTCTCCTTGCTTAAATTAAGTAAAGAAATGTCAATAAAGAGAAAAGAAGCAAACATACAATGACATGGTCAGTTGGACTTGATCTAAAGGAATCACAGCCTGCTTCAGGACAGTTGGCATTCTTCCCTGGAATTGTATTACAGTGGTTTTCAATAATAAATAGGTGGCATTTGGAGCCTTTTTTCCTAAGCCTGTCTTATTTTCCCTCATTCTTTGTTGTCAGTGTTTCAGGTTTTCTCTGCTCTTAAAGAATTGTGATTTCTAGATTTCCTCGGTTATGATGCTCCTATATCAGTGCCTTAATTTTAGATGCTTTTTTGCCCATGATTTTATTGATATCACCTAACTGTAATGCCAGGCTTCTCATCCAAGTCATCTGTGTAGACCTCCTCAAGAATCAGTGGTGAGAGGCAGATATTTCCATAGTGACATATTTCACAGGAAAACATGGGTCAAAGCTGGGTAAGGTGAATCTCACAGTTACATACCTACACTTGTTTAACTGCTCATGGACAGTTAGGCACCAAGGAGTTAGATTCCTTATATGCAATATACTTAGCAGAGGAACATCAATAAAACATGGTAAGGAAAGGGAATGATTTAGACTTACAATAGTTTTTTGCTTTCACCGATCAGTAGTAACAATTGACTAATGCTTGTTGTGCTTCATGGTAATGTTACTATTCATCAAAAGCCATTAAAAAAAAAAAAAACCTAAAGTTGTTTTATAGTGCTGTGATGGGGTCTTTTGATACAACAGGACATCATTGCACTTACAGTAAAGCACAATTTGGTCATGCAGTGTCCAAAGCACACAAATTGCAACAGTTCATTAAGTAGTATCAGCTTCAAATAGGTGGCAGGTTTTTGATACAAGTCAAGTGTATCAAGTGATTTTGGTAATGAGAGTTTCCCATTACAGCAGTGTCAGCTTCCACTGAGAGTTAATTGCTTCTGGTGTCATTATCACAGAACCTGGTTCTGTTCTCACCTGTCTCACAAATGTGGAAAACAGTATCTGAGCTGGGCTTCTAAATGGATAAGGAAAAGCTGCTCGTCTGTGCCCATCATCTTAGCTTTGATTAATTTGCCTAATATCATTATGCATGTTGAAGATAGAAGTGATCATGCACATGTCATGTGTTATTTCTTACTGTTCTTAATCTCTTACCATTACCAATGGTAATCTCCTTACCATTTTATTTCCTGTCTTCAAAAGTGGAAACATAGAAGCCTGCCTCAGGTGTTAGCACCGGACAAGTCAGTCCTGAATATGGCTGTGGCCCAATGCAACTGGGAGGAAATTGAAGGAGATTCAGCCATCCGGCTTGTCAGAAGCAATAAATACTACGTATTGCAAGAGGAAGGTTCTGGCTGGTGGCAAGTAAGGGATTTGGAAGGGTAAGTATGCCCTGCAGAATACTTTTGATCCATGACCATGGTCTTCCACATATCTTCATAGACAACGCTGCAGGCAGTCCTGGTGTCTTTCAGGATCTGTGCAATAATTACCTAAGTAGCTTTTAAACATTGCTCTAGAAGCCTCATTGTCTTCTGTACAACTCCATTTTCATTACTATCCTTGGCTGCCAGGTTGAATAAGATTTAGAACATTCACTGCCTAGTATACTAGCTAAGATAGTGTTCAGTGGCCTGATTTTTGATATGTGCCTGAAGAAGGCTTTGTGTTCAAAGAAGCTATCAATTTTTTTTCCCAATCATTTAGTTTAAGTAAATGAAAAGATAAAATCTCACCTTACAAGTGTTGCCTTTCTTGTATGCACAAACCATCTTTAGACCAACACCATTACTATTGAAATAGCAGTGACAGCACAGAAACCAGTGAGAACTGCTGAGGCACAAATCACTTACCACTTTGGTCTCTCCCCAGCTTTAGCAATACTTTTCCACAAAGACAGTGCACCCCCATCTTGCACAGCATTTAATTATTCTCTTTGAGGATCAGAAGTGGAGGAATCCCCTTCAGCAATATAAAATAAGGTATTTTTCATTAATATCCAGCTGAGGCAGAAAAGAGCTTCTCTTCCCAAGTTGTTAAATGAGAAACAGCTTTAGGCATACACTGGAGACAAAGGCACTGCAACAAACAGGAGCTGCTGGGAAAAGATAAAATGCCTTGTCTGTTCCATGATGGATACTAGCTGAGTTTGATTTTATGTACTTGAACAATTTTGGAGCTAGGGGACACCCAAACTGGTTTGAAACAGAATGAAATTGCTTGAACCACTGATTACTTGAATTCACCAATTAAATTTACAATGTAAGAAAACCAACAAATAAAGCAACTTTAACTTAAAGTATCTGCACTTTATAACTCGCAAGATTGGCATGCTGTTCTGGATGAAGAAACCAGCACACAACCCTAGTAACTCAAAGACAATAATAAATTACTAATCTGAGATATGCTCTTAAATGCCTTCACTGGACTGTTTATGGCCACGTAGAAGCATACGGTACAGGCAGCTCTGCTTATTGAGCTTGAGTAGAGGGCTCTAAGGTGAATGAAGGACCAGAGAGACATCAAGAGAAAGGGGGGCATGTACAGCTTTTTCTCTAGCTTGAGAAACTGAGACTTTTGCAGTATTGATTCTGCAAGGACAAGTCACATATACATCATAACAAAAGCCTTACATTCTGCTTGAAAAAAATTAAAATCTTTTTTACTTGAACGTAGTAGGAACAAACATCAGGAGTTACCTGCTTCACCTGTTTCTATGCACTCTCAGTCTTCTCACTCTACTGAGATCTATGTTAAAAAAACTCTTCTATGTCAATCCATATTCAAATATACAATTTATTCCCCCTATTTATTTTTCTGATGGGCACAGCATACAGTCCACCCCCTTACAATTACAGATGTCTGTTGGCCACCATAATATAGGTCCATCATGCCATGTGTCAGCTGCTTTTAAGTGGTAGCTCAGCTGTCCATATTCACTTCGTTTAGCTTCTCAATTGCATCTGGCATTCTGTTGGGAAGAGTGCTGAGCCTACCCATTGACTTTCTGCATTCAACCTTGGAAATACTCTGCTGGCACCCGTTAGTCACTGGCATCCTTCATCACAGCAACTGAGGTGGCATGTAATGATATTGTTGAATGTCTGCTCCAATCTTCCATATGATGAAACCAATCATGGAGGAAGAAGCCATTTCAATGACTAGCAAAGAGAGTACTTCATTGAAATGCAATTTTCTAAAATAAATTACTTCTGTATTTTTCTACATGGTAAGTAAAAGCAGAAATGTTTTAACCATGAGCATTTCTGTTAGTGACATTCTAAAATGTGACTCTGATTAATCCCGTTTCCTATGTCAAGTGACCAAATTTAAGATGCAATTTATGATAGCTAAACTGTAAACTGTTTATTTTGCAGGAATGAAGGTTTTGTACCCAGCACTTACTTGAGAAAATTATCTCTGAATGATGATGAGCCAAGGTGAATCAATCTGCAGCTATCCACTGCTTAAATGTTTTCCTCACCACTCTAGTAAAGATATAGGCAAAATATTTCTGGAATATTTTTCTTCTTAAATAACTTTCTGAGTACTAAGCATAAGTTTCCTGAAAGGTACAGAATCAGATACAATTTGTCTTCTTGACTCATACATTAATGCAAAAAACATCAGTTGAAAATCCTGGTTTCATTTAAATCAATAGAGTTTCACCACTGACTTAATGATGCTTGGATATCAATCTTTTTACTCTTATTTCAGCATTAAATCACCCTTGCTGGCACTCTTGTGCCTTTGTATGTATGTGAGTAGTTCAGTACAGGATAAAAGGAGCCCAGGTCTGTCAAATTGATACATCAGATCCAGCTTTCCCTTTTTAGTAGGATGACACAACATTGTAAGCATTAAGGTTGTGCCTAAGTATTTGACTGAAAATCTCAGAGAAACATAATAGATTGTCTCATAATACACCACACTGAACAAGATTCAGAGGATTCCCCTTCTCTTACAATATCCTATAAAAGGCAGCATAAATAAGAATCATTATTTCTGTACAAGAGCTTATTTTAGAAGCCACTTTTTCTGCCACATGAATTCCTGTTTCTTGGAAAGTCTAGCTTTGTGCAGTTTTGCAAATCTTCCATGAAATTTTGAAAAGTAGATGCATTCTCTTCATAAGGTCACTAAAGGGATATGCAGTTTCATTGCCTGTTACAGCATGCACAGATAATATTTGACTTTCCAACACACTGCACAGTGGAGGAGAAAGGCTGTTTAAGTGTTTACCAAGTCATAAAAAAAATCCAGACAACTAAATATGTCTCAACTTTTTGAAATACTCACCTTAGACCATGGCATAATTACTCAAAAAATATATGTAGTGTGACTTTTAACCCAAGGAAGGTATTTTTCATAACTAGTTTTTCACAATTTCAGCACGTTGTTTTGTCTTTGCAGGGAAAACTCCGGTGTCAGCGAACAGACATTGGCAGAAGAGCAGAGTATTGCTAAGCATGAGTGAGTATATAGAATGTGTCTTTATGAGAACCTAAAGATTCTTTTGGCAGAGATTGCCTTTCCACTTTACATGTCCACTATACCTAGAGCAATGGTATCCTATGTGTTGCTGTCATAATAGTGATAATAATTATATTGTCATCAGCAACATCACTTTCCACAGACTTCCAAAGGCATGAATGCATTTGCTTTCAGACAAAAAAGTAATTTAGACAAATTTCTTGTACAATAAATGGATGCTTCATAAAAGTGAACTGCTATTAAAAGGCTGCATTGGAGCTCCTGAAGTGATCTGACATAGCATGTTTGGCTTGTTTCCTCCATTTGGGATCTCTCAGTTTCCTTAATATTATGACAACCAGAAGGCTCAAGGTTAGAGGAGAATTAGGCACCTCCCAGCTTTTAGAACAGCTGTGTCTGCAGAAGGCACAATAAACTACTTCTAGTAGAGCTCCTGGCATAACTTTAGATCACCAGGAACCTCATGTAAGGATCTACTGTAAAAAGCCAGTCACAGGGTGAGCCCAGATATTTCAGGGTGAGGAGAGCCACTGGATGGCAGGAAGCAGATGGGAACTAGAGGTTTCCCTTTTATCTTATGGCCTAAAATCACACATGCATGACAGGTCTACCCTCTAGCTTTCAAAAGCAGTTTGGAAAATATTTAGGATGTCTGGCATTTTTTATATGTCTGATGTGCCTTATTCAGAAATCAGCCTGTGAAGAGCCAAATATTTCTCTTTGCAGTTGGTATGCTGGTTATGTCTCCCGTGTGCAGTCTGAGCAGCTGCTCCATCAGAAGGTCCTACATATCCTTTATCACTTGTATATGAACAACCATAGATATGTTTCTGTGTCCGTTGTCTTTGCTATACTGCGTAGCTAGAGGATGCTGATGCTCTTCAAACAGCTGTAGTATTACAGTGCTAGAAATTCTCATGCTAACTTGATATTGACAAACGGATCTCTAAAAATGCCTCTTCTACATAAATGAACAAATTACATACCTCTGAAATAGGCTTGGAATAATGCCACACTGAGTGCATTTCCCCTCAAAGCTCTGTTTTTTTGGTTTTACCTCTAGGCCTGTGTTGTTTGACTCAGTGTGGCTTTTTCTGCCGGTCAGTCTAGAGGAATCCTCTGTGATGGTTTTACAAGATACAAATGTGGAGTAAAAGAAGTTCACCCAGAGAAGCAGACAACCCTTAGCAAATTCAGTGCCATGCCTGCTGAGAGTTGGTTTAATGCAGCTGACTAGGAGCAAGGACAGATAGCACCATAGGACTAGTCAGGTGTACAAGTCTTTACAGCAGACAAGCATAGAAACCCTTGTTCATTTAACTTTCTGGAGGAGTCTCAGCCTCAGCCATGCTTTGCTCTTGGATGTACTGTGTAAATAAGTTTTCCTCTTGTGGCTTGCTGCTTTCTCACAGCCAGTCATATTGGTACTCAGCCACTAACAGCTTTGATATAACCTGACCCTTTGAGAGCCTAGGCTCTATGTCCTTTCCCTTATATCTGCACCACTGCATCATAGGTTCAGGAATTAAATTCAGGTCTGGCAAATCGCTGGAGAAAAGGCAGTTATGTCCCAGTACCAAAAGATGCTGGATACTCCTGACTTCAGTTAATTTTAAGGGGACATGAAATTTACTTTGAACTTCACAGCAATTAAACTTGGTCTTTATGTAAGATTTTAGATGTCTTCTTTCCTCCCTGCAATAGCCATTCCTAGCACATTAGAGGTGTAGCTGTTAAAACAACTCTGAAAACCAGCATTTTGAGCCCAGTATGGAAAATCATTAACAGAATTAAAACTGGATAGTGAAAGTTAGGACTGGAGCACCACATAAAGACAAAAAATAGTCTCAGTATAATAAAGTGCAATGAAAACCTTTCTGCTTAGTCAGTAATTCAGAAATACTTTGGCAACAGAAAATACACCAGTCTAAAACATTACGTAAAGGAACTGAGTGTGGTGGATAGAGCTCTTATTTAGATGGAATGTATGTGGCAGCATTTGGGTCTTATAATGTGTACTACCCCTGGATGGGGTATGAGATGGGGTTAACAATTCCTCATCTCCCCAATTATAAATCTGTATCTATGCACCAAAACAATACTGCAAACTAATTGCTTCATGTCTGACCTGGGTACAACTCATCCAATTTTAAACATTTACAGTGGGACACCAAAACCAGTTACCTAGACCCTCTTTTTAGTGGAAAGAAATATTTCTCATGCATAATTCATCTTGTCCTAATGTAGTCCATAAAGGAAGTCAGATGGGTTACATCTTTTTCTCTCCTTTGTGGACATTACAGTGTAAAATCCTAAAGTTCAATAACAGAATCCCAACCTTGTTGTTCCTTGTAACTTTTTGGGTTTTTTTATTAGGGTAAAGAAGGTGCTTTTATGGTTTGGAAATCTAGCCAAGCAGGAATGTATATTGTGTCTGTATTCAGCAAGGTTCCTGAGTGAGTATCCAAAGACTGTGTGCCATTTCTATGAGCATGCTATGGGTGCGTTGTGTGGTATGTGTGACTGGTCAACAACAAAATCTCTACATTGTGTTGAAGGTGAACCTTGGGCACATTTGGGCCATATAGTTATTTGAATTCATGCATGACAGTGGCTTCATGAACAGGGAAATGGAGGTCCAGAATTGTCCCATTTAAACATGGACATGTAACAGGCACATAAACTAGGGGAACAGCAGAGTTTCAAGAATGAGAGAGAAGGAAAGGAAGAGCAAGGGGAAAGTGTTCAAAAATTACATGTAAAACCATTGCAAGGGCAGTATGTGAGTCTTTAGCTCTAGATGTAACTGTTGGGAGACAAGCACTAACCATCAGACTACATTAGAGTATGCAGCAGAAGTCTCCAATGTGCTAGGAGCCTGCACTACATGACCAGCAGGTGTTCAAGGGGAAAAGCAGACTGAGGCAAATGCCACAGTCTTCCTGGTGACATCTACTACATATTTTGTTATTTGGCCAGTTGGAGTGTTGCAGTTCATTCAACAACTAACTAATCTATTAATGCATGGGCTGGAAGGTACTTTGCAAGGCTTTGACATGCACTGCATTTTGTGATGTTTTTCAGAAGTAAAAAAGGAACAGTCAAACATTACCATGTGCATAAAACTCCTGAGAACAAGTATTACCTCACTGAAAACTACTGTTTTGGATCAATTCCCAAGCTTATACACTACCATCAGCTCAACTCAGCTGGTAATCCTATATGCTCTTTCTACTTGATTGATTTCAGCTTAGGCTTCTGGACTTCTCAGCATTATAGTGAATCTCTTCCAATACTGAAAACTCTAAATACTGAAACATCTTTTGGGAGAGTTTGGGTGGAACTTGATGTAGCTTATTCACAACGAATACAGTTGCTTTCCTTTGCTGTACAGTGCTTTTTTATGTTGTACCACCTCTTCTTGCAATACTTCTGATGCTGTAGCCCTTAAGCACAGAAAATTTTCAGTCTTGCATCATGATGCAGCAGCTGCTGAATATTGAATATCTCTCGTCACCTGAACGGTTGTAACATGGCAGGCAGAGGGAGGTATTAGTTTCCCTGTATTTTCTTTGATTTCAGAAGACTCATGCATATATTGTGACTTTTAACAGGTTTTCTTTGTAGGTATGGTGACAAGGCTCCAGCATGCAGTGTCTACACAAGTAAATAAAGTCCCAACCACAGCTTCATTAGGAAATGGTATGAAGATAACATTCCTTTTCGAAACTGGTATCAGTCTTGGCCATCGAGAAAAAAATACCTAGACAATTGTGACTCTTACTGCCTTCACGCTTGCAGGAGGTTACAGAATTTTTGTTTGGTGGCCATTTCTGCTTGTCCATGCAGGAAACAATGTGAGAATTTGGGAAGCAAGGTCTTTCAGTCATTAGCTTCTTCCATAGTTTCCTCTTGTTCTTTATGGTTCTATGTAGTAGGGTATCCCTCCCTAGAAGTGCATCTAGTCTACATCCAGAGCAAAGTGAATGCAAAGGTATTTTATACCAACTTCCATGTTGTGCCCTTTTTAAGGCATTTTGTCAGGTCTTATATCAACTGTGCAAGACCTTGCATGTTTCCTTCCCCAGCATATCTGAGTCATGGCCATTCTCTCCCTTTGCCACATTACCTGGCACAGTAATTCTTGTTCTCCAATCTCCTATATAAAAATGTATCATCATTTGATGCATAAAGCTCTCTTGTATCTATTTATAAGGCTTAAACCTCAGCAGTAGCAAACAACACTTGTAGGAAATGTGTTCTCCTTCCATAACTCAAACACAAAGCCAAGAGACAGGTAAGTTGCTTCAGCGCTGCACGGTTCTGCAACCTTCCTGAGAAAACAACAGCATTGCCTGTGGGGTATACCACACCTACATGTGTCTTTTTTTTTTTTTTCTTTTTTTTTCTTCTGAAGGAATTGTTTTTGTCCCACTAGGAATCTGGGAGCTGAAACGAGAAGAAATTGTCCTGATGAGAGAGCTAGGGAGTGGTCAATTTGGAGTGGTGCATCTGGGAAAGTGGAAGGGAAAGTATGATGTGGCCGTAAAGATGATTAAAGAGGGAGCAATGTCAGAAGATAAATTCATAGAAGAAGCTCAGACCATGATGTAAGCTATGGCATTGCTTAATTATTTGGAAATAATGATCTCTCCAAACATTACTCAGTAATGTATAGCACATACAGGAAAGAGAATTTCCTCTTAAAAATAGCATTAATAATGGTTAATACATTAGGCACAGGCTAAATAGGTAGCCACATAGGGTAGTTGAAGTATTACCAAAAAAACTTCACAAGATTAATAGGGCCATTTACAAAGTTTTCAATTAACATCTCTTCCACAACTTCAGAGGTTCCACATATGTCACTTAAACAAATGTTTCATTAGCATTTATACAGAAACAGTTAGAAAGCTGTTCCTGCCATCCTGCAGACAGGAATGAGAGACATAAATAAATAGGAAATGCCAGAAACATGAACATGAGACTTGAAGTTTTAGACTCCGACTATGAAGAGGTAAAGATGTTAAAATTTCCAGTGAAATTCCATGAGATGATAATTGAAGCACGCAAATTCAATAATATTTTAGATATCTCATATCCTGAAGATATAACTAACATTCTTGTTAGTTAACTAGCTGGTATGACCAGGATTCTAAATCTGAAAATTCTGTAGCACCGTTTTAATAGAAAACCTTAAGATCTAAGGTCCACCCCACCAACTCAGATCTATTTTCTCCCACCATTAAGGCTGTACGTCTGCGCTGCTAAATCCTATTTCAGGTTTTGACTATAACATTGCCATTTCATCAACACTGAGTCATCTTTTGATTGTCATCATTACCAACCTTCAAAGTAATGAGCAGAAGGACACTCAGTCCTTGAAAAGGAATATTTGAAGTCTAAGATGGGACAGTATCCAGTTTCAGTAATTTCTTTCAGTACATTGTATTGACATTTGAAGAACATAACTTAGAGAAATGCACAATAATCTCCATTTATTCTTACTTTTTTTTTTTTTTTCTCTATTTCAGGAAATTTAATCATCCCAAACTTGTTAGACTGTATGGTGTATGCTCAAAGTTGTATCCCATCTATCTAGTGACAGAATACATGGCTAATGGCTGTTTGCTTAGCTACCTAAGGAGTCATGGGAAGGAACTACAACCCCTTCAGCTTCTGGAAATATGTTATGATGTTTGCGATGCTATGGCATTTCTGGAGAGC
>JAVJGJ010000014.1:92463913-92487295 GCA_035590215.1 Microhierax caerulescens | reverse complement strand
GTGGGAAGATGACCTAACACTAGGCAGTCCTGCCCCTCAGGATCAGCCACAGCTGCCCTGGCTCTGTTGGCACTCACCCCAAAAAACATTGTGGTCTGCTGAACAGACACTCAGCTGGCTCAGTACAAGGCAGCTCTGGATGAGCAGCACTAACGCCACAAGTAAACAGCACTGCCCACAAGCTAGTTTGCTCTGCTTCAGAGCTGAGCTGACAGGTCTACAGCACCGCATACAGTGCTGCCTGCGTGTATGGGCTCTAGCCTCAAGGATTTGTGGACCACCCGGCAGCACAGACATGCAATTGTAAAATTAGTCCGCTGAAGTAAAAAGTTCTGTCCAATGATGCTGTAGTCCTCCAGAAGAAAGAGCTGTAACATTAAGGATCTGGGTCACTTATAGTTTGTTTTTAATGAGTTAAGGATTTACCTAATTGGGACTATTTCTCTACAAAAACAAGTGTAGACCCTGCTAGGATAAACTGAAATTTATTGGGGTGTATTATTAGAAGGAACAGAACTTGAAAGTCTAGTCTGCAGCTGCCCAGCTCTTTTAAATACATTTACCTGCCAGTTTTCAAGCAAGTATTTCAAGTTGCTTTTGATGAGGGGACCAGTCCTTTCAAGGACTTGTACCTAAAGTTTATACAAAACTTAGCTTTCAAGAATGCTGGCATTCTTTGGGGAAATAAGTTATTTTATTGGCCTATTAAAAATGAAGCTAGCCAAATTTCTGGTGCACTGTGCTTCAGAGTCAGTAGCAGTATTTTGCTTTGTAACTGTAGACAAAAATATGTTGGAAGGTTTGTGACAATTTCTGTTACAGACTTGCTTTATTTTCCAATAGAGGTGCAGTGTCCTCAGCATTTAAAATGTCTTCTTGATGACATTCTTTGACAATTCAAAGCATTGTCTTTGTGTGTAAACAAAGTTGTTAAATCCATACCTCAGCAATTTTCACAGCCTGATTCAAAAATCAGGAATATCAGACAACTTAAGTAGCAGAAATTGAGTTGTAAATGTAAAGTCAGTTTCCTGAAAAGTGGATGTGCACCATGGGAAAACAGAAATAAAAGCTGAGCTTGATTTCAGGTTGAAAACTGTAAATGCAAACCGTATCACAAAAATGAATAAGCATGCAGGCAGAGAATACAGCCTTAGATAAACGTTCTCAAGTGATCACTGGCAGAACTAGGTTTATATTGAACTTTTCATAAATCAAGGTATTTAAATCACCTTTCATTGTTCCACCCTGTTTATAGTGCATTGGGAATAATCCAATCAATGTTTTTCACTTTTTGATGCCTCAGTAAAGTCTGAGACTACTGAAAAGGACCCTGGAGTAGAACACCATTTGAAAGACAGGGTTTAGTTTCTGGCTCTGTTGCTAGGGGAATGTGGGTTTCTCAATTCTGTTTTCTCATCCCTCAATGTCCTTCTTTGTAAAGCTAGGGTAATGGTAAAAAATGTTTTTCAATGAACAGTAAAGAAAATAAATAAGAAAGCTACTTACTGTTCCCTTACAGTTCCAAACGTAATTTCTTCAATCAAAGAATGTCATTATTCATTGAAATGTTAGAGAACAGAAATTATTATTAGCAAATTACCAAGACATGATGTTATTTGCTCCTCTTTGTATTTTTTCTACTCATGTCTTTTCTCATTTCTCTACTAAAGGCTGCTAGGAACTGTTTGGTTGACAGCAATCTTACTGTGAAAGTATCTGACTTTGGGATGACCAGGTAAGCAAAAGAATGGGGCGCCTTGTGACTCTATGATCTTAGTGTACATAGAGTTTACTGGCACTGATCATCTAGCAATTGGCTCTTAGGAAAGTTAAGCCACACGGCGTGATGTAGCATTTTGTGTCTCCCGTCCATTAATGATCATAAGCCATTATGAGGTTAGAATAAATTCATTCTGCTGCCTCAAAAAAATAAGGATTAAAGGCCAATCACAGCTGGGAGATTTCACTAGTCAAGTTTGTGAAAGAAAACTCAGTGTTTACCTTGTGTACAAGATTTTCACCTAATTTGAGGGCCAAATATCTTAATCAGCAGCCTCAATGGAGAGAAGTTGGAGAGGATGAGGAGCCTAGAGAACATGTCCTCTGAGAAGAGGCTGAGGGAGCAGGCTGCTTAATCTAGTGAAGAGGCTAAGAGGAGATCTAAAAGCTGCCTATAGCTACTTACAGCTACAAAGCTGATGAAGTCAAGTAAGTCTCATCAGTGCCAGATGATATAACAGTGGGCATCGGCCATGTACTGTAGCTCAGAAAGTTCCAGCTGGACAGTAACAAAGGGTTTTTTTCCCCAGGAAGGTGGTGGAACAGCAAAACGTGCCAGTCAGGGAGACTATGAGATTGCAATCTTTGGAGGCTCCTAAGACTTGGCTACAGAGAGCCGTGGCTGACATGATTTGATGTTGGGAGTAATTCTATTTGAGCAGGAGGCTGGGCTAGATGGCCTTACAACAGGCATTTCTGTGATCCTGCATTATTTCTCTAAGCTGATAGCAATGATCTATTCTGTAGGTTATAGCTAATGTCACTATCAGGTATCCTTTGGAAATCTGGGATTCTGCCAAGGCTTTTCTTAGGAATCTTGTGATGTACAAGGAAGAAACAGTAAATAGTATTTCATTGTAACTCGGTCACAACCAAGTTCTTGCCTTGTAGGTATGTTCTGGATGACCTGTATATAAGTTCACTAGGAAACAAGTTTCTGGTGAAGTGGTCAGCACCAGAAGTTTTTCACTACATGAAATTTAGCAGCAAGTCAGATGTATGGGCCTTTGGTACGTATGGAATTTGACATATAAATATGTATGCATATATGCCATTATGTTTGGATTACCTCAGCTTACTAAACAGAAATGCTAGAGATTTACACACCGAAGGAATGTAAAAAGGAGTTACAGCTTACATTCTTATCTAGTGTTTTTATGCATCCAAGCCCTATCCTCTCTGAATTATTTAAGCCCTACAGTTCTCCTTTTAGGCACATAGAAACTCTGCCCGCTCCCCATTTGCTGGGTATATGTTTAATATGGAAAAGTAAACTGTTGGCAGTGGAGATCAGATGGTATCTTTGGCATATCTAGACCATAAATCAGCGCTGCCCAGGTCAAAAGAGCTTTTCAGTTAGTTGCAGAGGTCAGAGTAGACTCTATGCATGAGCCACTTGTGGAAAAGTCAGTGTGAGCTGGAACTCTGTATCTCAGCAAGAATAAGATGTGCTTGCAGATCACTTTCTACCCAGTAATTTCAAACATTTAAACTTCTCCTTCCGTGGTTTTCAAGATATGATTTAGAAATCCCTGGAGTGTGTTCAGTGTTTCTAAAAGTCTGCAAAAGGTGTCAAAGGAAAGCGAGCCTTTTGTGAACAGGCTTAAATTCCACTTACGTGGGTTTGCTCCTCCAGTAGGAAAATTTTGGCAGCTGTCAAGATGATGAAAGATTGGCAACCCACTGTTCTTGACATTGAACAATGGTGAATAAAGCAGATGGAAGTGTTTCCAATTGCTGGGCTTCTTATCTTTAACTTCAGCTAGTCTCCCAATATTAATGACTCTGCCAGAGAGCAGCAATTCATGCCCTTTACAAGTTGTTTATAACATATATGATTAAATCAGAAGTTGGATTTTCTAGCAATACATTTTCTTTTTGCTCTTATTGATGAAATTCTGGCTCCAGGCTTTATTGTTGTTAACTTCAATATTGGCATTAACTTCAGTGAGGAACATTATTTTTCCTTAGAAGTTCTTTTCTCATTTTAATACTATCCATTGATGCAGTGGAAACAAGGGAAGAGTGGGATCCATCAGTTCTTGTTTGGTTGTTTTTAACTGATGAGTCTTTAAAGGATTAAAGAACTGAACTGATATATTCCTATCCCAAAAGCAGAAGTCAGAGAACAAATAATCTTGGTTTTTTAATGTTCTCATCAGGGAAAGCTGGGATTCAGGTACCATTTTATTCTGAGCCCACTGTGACACTTACAATGCTCCAGTCTTCAAGCTGGAGGGAAGTCAAAGATTCAATAAATTTCTTTCTCAAAACCAACCATTGCTGCCAGAATTATGTATTATTGTGAAATAAATATTTCACAATATTTTTTTACTTCATGGTTGGCATGATTATCACATATGTTCAGTTACAACAAAAAATGTTTCTTGCAAAGCTATTATGATGAATTAATGATTATGATATTATCCAGTGTTTCTGTTGCTTCAGTATAACACAGTCTTTATAGGTATGTGTAGCTGACACTATAAAGTGTTCAGAAATCTTTCTGACACCAGAGGAGTATATGTCCCACTCACTTAAAAAATCAGTAAAAATTTTCTTATCATTCTCTAAAAATGTAGATACCTATAACTGTCATTAAGTTTTACCTTCCCTTTCTCACGCATACTTATATAAGGGGACATTTGTATGTATTTCGTGAAAAAAAATCAGTCCATGGATAGCTATATCTTGGATTGTCCACATTAAATACATTAATAACTAACTTTATTATCAGAATTTACCTTCTTCTGCAGTAGGTGTTGGTTTACATTTGGGTACAGAATCACGCTTGTCAGTCATCTCTATGCTTCTCTTTGGACAATATTCTCTGTAAAGAATCTGATTGGCTATATGTTGCATTTATGTCTTGTTCCAGGAAAAAAGGTTTATCTTGCATTTCTTGAGTTTCATTTCTTGTCTTCTGTTGTTGCAAATACTTCTGCAGGTATCTTAATGTGGGAAGTGTTCACTTTGGGAAAGCAGCCCTATGAGCTTTATGATGACATGCAGGTGATTGAGAAAGTTTCTCAAGGATACAGACTTTATAGACCACAACTAGTTTCAGACATCATCTACCAGATAATGTACAACTGCTGGCATGAGGTATTTATATCTGCACATACAAACTGGAGAAAAGAAAACAACAGGAGTCGCTACGAGTCCCTGTTGATAGCTGTATTAGTGCTCACAGTGGAAAATATCCCTTATAAAAGCCATTGCTTGTGTGTAGTACATTCTATATATAAGTCTAATTCAGGACATTGTTAATACAGGAAACAGGGCATAAAGGAAGATTGGCTCCCTTCTTTTTAGAACCATGTATTTAAGAAAATAACAGTAAAATACCCTTCAACAAATTGACTAAATATACAGGATGAGATTCTTCTCGCCTAATTTTTATGGTTTCAAATTTGGATGCTGAACTGAACTAATTATCTAAATTTCTTCCATGATGACGGGACCATTACTGGTACCTCTCCAGTGTCATTCATCCTTTTTATGTTAGCCATCACAGAATAAAAGATATCTGCTTTCCTATACAGAGATCTTAAACAGCAAACATGGATGAGACCTCTACCTCTTTAACTAGCAAAAGTTCTGTGAAATAACCCCACCTTTAGAATGAGAAGAATGTGTTACCCCATCTGTGAGTCTTCTAGGAGTTATAAGTCAAATGCTGATCATGCTCAGTTTATCTTGAGAGACCTGCATCTTCTGTGCCAAGAATTATCCTGATTTATTTTTCCTCTTCATCTAAAATTTAGTAACCTGTCTGTGGGGCATGACTTGTTTCTCACCACCAACAAATAATTGTTTGGTATATTATTGGTGATACCATGAAATTACAGTTATGTTTCGAGGGTTATTTTAATATAATTGTCAGAGAAAAATAACTTGTATTTGAGGACATGTTAATGCAAAGAAAGAAGATTAAACTATCATAACATAAGATAGAAAAAGTAACTTCAATTTTCTTTGACTCACAATCATCACTGTCTCTACTCTTTTCTGCATGCTAAAATCAAGAAAAACTAATGCAAATTACAGTTCCTGAATGACTTCAAACTTAAATAACCATACCCATCATCTTTGCTTCATTTAGCTACCAGAAAAGCGCCCTGCCTTTTATCAGCTCTTATCATTTTTTGAGGCACTGAGAGAAGATAACAGAGTTTGAAAAGGAAGATTCAGAAACAGATGACTGTGCACACTGGTTCCATATCACCTGTCTTCTGCACAAGAGCTAGATCTGAAACCTGCCTGACATTAGCTACCCCTATTATTCTGTATATTAGTGGTGTTCTCATTTAATCAGGGAGTTGACCAAGAAGCATGTGGAGAAAGCCTTTGTGACACTCTGTGGGTGACAGAATTTTGAAGGATACTGTGGAAGAATATAATTAATTTTGTTAGCATTGTCTCAAAAGACTTCTCAGACAGTGGGATATGTATACCAATTGTGTACCACAGTGCTTCCAAGCTGTCATTATTTAGCCTTAAATGGGAATGTAAACAGGGAAATGTATGCTTGTTAGGTTTTCTGGTTATCATAATTTATCTGAACATGTTTTTCTTTGTAATCACTTGAAGCTGATGCCTGCAGCCAAATTTAGAATAGCTACAAGTGACAGTAGTACAAATAGTTATAGTCTTGCTTTCAATTACCTTGAAATTACTACTGGTAAAATACTACATCAGTTTGCTTACCCGTACTATTGACTTTAGTTTTGGCCCTAGGGGTGTACATTTGATTTGGAATTTATTCTAAGCTACATATCTTAAGATATTTGCAACTTAGCAATGTATGAGGTGTTAACTAAAGTGTTACTGCTTACCACTACAGGTAAAGATGGAGAAAAAAAGTTTTATGCAGATATCCATAGTCATTGCAATAGTAAATGGTAAATTTGCTGATCTCTATAAAATCTGGAGAGCAAACATTTGAAGAGAATGGAAAATGCTATTAATATAATTGCTTATCCAAATATTTTACTACTGAGGAGCTGAAATTCAGTTCCTGTTGTTAATGTTTAAATAAGAACACCCAGTTTTCAAATGTGCATACATCACACAAATTAGTTCTAACTGCTGTAAATCTAGAGATACCAAATACATCCGAAGCTACATAACTATAGCAGGTGTCTAAACTTAGACACTGACATTTGTAAAATTCTGATCTAATATGTAGAAAACAAAAGGGATTTAAATTAAAATAAGGTCTGAAAAAAGTCCTCTCCTCTCTCCTTGTACTTGAGCTAGTTGCATGTGTGATGCCTCTAAGTGTCCAAGTGATGTGTGCTTGCCCTTTCCCCAGTAGAGCTGGTCCAGCCCTAGCATGGACCTCTCTGAAGCTCCAGTTTGAGCTCACCTGAACCTAAGGCATAAAAAATGTAAAGTGCAAACATGTGGGGAGAGGGGAGAAAGAAATTAAGGTCTCTGGCCAGCCAGAAGCTCCAGCGCCTGTGCTTGCTGGTATTGCCTAGTCCCTGCACTGGAAGCTGGCTAGCATAGTGCATCCCTGTCTATATGGGGGACTGGGCACATGTTTGAGGGGAAGCATCATTTTGGGTCATGCAAATGACTGTAGGGATCTACACAGGCCTGGAGGGCCATGGGAGGCTGCACATGAGGAAAAGGTAGGACATGGTATGATGCTGCCTGTGCATCAAGCTCTGCCAAGGATTGCTGATCCAGAGAAAGGGTTAGGAAGGAATCTGACAGATAAAATATGAGAGGAGGGTGGGTGGACCCCCCCCCAGCACAGAGGGAGTGAGGTATTGTTGGGGCTAATGCATGCAGTTAATTTTTTTAATATAAATGTTGTCTTTTTATTTCTGTTCTTCAAACATCCTGCTATATTTTTTAATGGCTTTATGAGTTGACAATTCTGAATGGTGGGGTTTTTTTGTTTTTTTTTTTTTGATTCACAGCACAGCTCTTAAAATTAATTGCTTTGAAATAAAAGCTTTCCCTTAATGGAAATGTTAATCTCAATAACAGATCTGAAGATGGCTAGCATGACTAATTACATTATTTGATTGTTTCCAGCTTTGCCTTTCCCTTTTTCTGTTATTGCACAGTAAGTGGGAAGACCATATATAGTTGAATTATTCATCTTAAAAGTTCAGCTGAAGTACTAAGGTTTGGGGATGTTATGGCAATGGGAGATGTGGTGTGGTTAGGCAACTTAAAAGAAAAATTATTTTCATTCCTTTACATTCCTTTCTAGATTGCAGTTGATCAGTATCATCTGCCTACCATTTTGAACTGTCTCATTTAAGGGTTTTGTTTATTAAATAGCAAATAAGTGTGGAACATTAGGATAGTGCCCACAACATCCAGCTGTATGTTTTCAGATATATTTGACCATTTTCTACACGTTCTGATCATTTTGGAGGCCCATGAGTTTAAGAGTCTGTCTGTTTGCTGACCACTTTTCATGCAGGCTCGTGTTTGCTGCTGGCTCAGAACACAGAACTGAGTAGACGCTTTGTGCCTTTCAGAGACCCTGGTGTGTACAGAACAGCTATGCTGGCATGGTGGCAAATATGGCACAGGACCTACAAGACACAGATTTATAGAAATGCTGCCTAGAAGGGACCTTTGGAGGTCATCTAGCCAAACTTCTCACTCAGAGTGGGACTGTCCCCACCGCTCAATCAGCCATACATTTGTCTACCTGAGCTCTGAACACTTCTAAAGGTGGAAATCCCACAACCCCTCCCAGAGCAACAGGCAACTTGTTTCACCCTCCCTGTGAATAGCTTTTCCTTTTCAGGTACAACCTGAACCTCTCAAGCCTCAGCCTACTCCCCTGTACACAATAGTGCAATTTATATTTGTAGTATGCAGAATTTGTAAAGCAGTATGTGGAGGCAATGGCTAAGGTACTGAAGAAAAAAAGAACTTTGATCACTTAATATTAAGGAACTTTATTCCACTTTTAGACTACAACTTAAAACAGAGATTTTTTTTTTTTTTTTTTTTTTTTTTTTCCGAGGGATCATGGGCTAGTTGGTCTCTACAATACTTATCAAGCAAACAGTTAGAAAAATAATTTATGTTACAACTTCCTAACAAAGTTCCAGTGTTAGTCTTCATCCAGTATCCACTTCACATTGATACAGATTTTCTGAAGTTGCAAAAATTGCAGTTATTTCATATCAAATTGAGTTCTTCACCACTAAGGTTCTTCTGGTGGTCAGGCTTTTTTCTTAACAGTCTGTTACATACACTTTTGAGGTCTCCATCTGGAAAGTTCAAGACATTCCTTATGTGTATTAGGAGTATGTGAGTTACTCTTATGTCTGTCTTGATCAGTATACAACTGTATACTTCCAAGCTTTTGTATCTTATTACAGAAGAAACAAAGAGAAGCTGGATGCAGCATACTTACAAAAAGCAGCTCAAATAGCGTGTAATATCATACACATCATTCATGGAAAAGCCACAGGACATATATATCTTCAAATTTTGCATGTTTTCTAGTTATCACATAAACAGCACATTTAGGTGATGTCTCTGAACCGGTAGATTAATGGTCAACCAGAAGACTTTGTGTTTGATGACATCCATAGTGTTTTGGTCCTTGCTAGGCACCATTGTTAAAAGTAAAATAAAAAAAAAAAAAACCCAAACCAGAAATCCTTACTGTACCCACACCTTCTAGAATGATGTTTGTGTCTCTTCAGATGGCTCGAAACCCATGTTGCTTTTTCCCACATCATCGTAAGGATTCACCTGTTCACAGTTTGAACCTGCTTCACTCCTTCTTTCTCTTGCTCTCCTGTAATGAAAATTTTATATTAGAAGTTTCTGTTCTGTTCAAGTCCTTCTAGATTCTAAGAATCCCCTATTGTAAAAAACCCTGTGTTTAACTGGGAGTATTTCTGTAAAAGGAATTGTGTTGGTTTTAAGGGGAACTGTGGCAAACCTACTACTTTCTTAGAAACCCCCTCAATGAAGAGACATAAAACCCCAACCCAGCTATATTGCTGTTAATACAATATTTAAGGAAAATTACATTACTGGACAGCCTCCAACAAGATTATTGAAAACTGCAGGTGCTGATGAATGTGGGCAAATCTGGTGTCAGGGCACTGTGTTCCCAGCAGGCCACTCCAGCCACCTTGCAGTGAGGCTGGCAGAAGCCTGGCCTCACTGTGGCCACAGCATCCAGCTGCCTTGGTTTAACTGCCGATGGGGAAATTGCAGTAAGCTGCCAAAGCTGCCATGACTGACAGGCAGGGAGCTGAACCTTTAACTATCACTGTTGATGGGAGAGGGATAATATGCTTTAATTCCATAACTTCCTTCAGTTAGATTTGGCAACACATTTGTAAGCACACTGATGATTCAATCACCGGGACATCTCCCAGTGGCCATGATCATAGTGTCAAAAATATTACTCACTTTCTGCGATCTCTCTGCCCAGTGATGATCAAGACAATAACTCCAATGACAACAAGGCTAATGACCACTCCAAATATAATTAACCAGATGGTGACTGGTGGTTCATAAGGTGCGGCCAGAGTTGGAATTATGCCCACAAACTCCAGCGTGTTATCATCCAGTCTGAAAGCCTCGTTGATTCGTGCCCGAGACATCCTGCCATCAAGAGCAAATTCAAAGACTTTCACAGGTTTATCAGAAGGAAATAAACAGTTTTCAGTTGTTTTATAAATCTCCAGTGTGTCAATTTTCCCCTAAACTGCTCAGCTGAAAAGGCTGCATAGGAGGTACTGCTAAACTCACTCCTTCTGGGATGGGGTGGTGAGTGACAGCCACAGTAATTTAAGCCCTTAACCTGTTGTAGTTTAACTGACGTGTTCAGACATGATATGAACTTCTTGGCTCCCCATAAGTTTCTTGGACACGTGACAGAAAACCACAGCTTTGGCATCTTTATACCTGTTCCCCCCCACTGCCTTCCACAGTTTTGATCCTTGTGTTTTTCTCTGAAAACCCTTTCCCTGGTGTATTTTTTGTGCTTTGTTTTCCCCTGAACTTCTGCTTCTGCTATTGAGTGCTAACCAGACAGTGACTTTCATAGCCATATTCTTTTCCCTTGGTTCACCAACTTACCTCACTGCTTTTTCAACCCCATCTCATGTTGCTGCTGCTTCTAGATTTGTGCCCTCCATTTCCCACTATACATTATCCATGACCATCTGCAGAGCTGCAGTTTTACTTACCGTTTTTAAAGCAATGACTTACAGTGGTGTCATACTGTGCTATAAAAGACCTCTCCATTGACCCGTAAGTGGAAACCAGCTCCTGCTCTGACCTCTTCTTTTCTGTATTATCAAATACATCTGACCATCTTTCTAATACACCATTATTCCGGAGTCCTTGCTAACACTGATTCTTGCACTAAAGTTTTGCTAGTGAAAGGATGAGAATGTGCATGCATGCATGCACCATTACTGTGCTCTGTATTTCAGAATATAAGATCGTTCCTGTTCAAGTTTGAGCAATGATATTTTCCGGCAAGGCATGATGCAATTAAGTTTTACAAGCCCCCTGAAGCATTTTACATTGGCTGTTGTCCAAGACACCATCAGATAGATGGACTGTTTTCCTTCTGTCATAACAGTTTCTCTCATCACACTATTTCCATGCTAACTGCAGAACTGACTTTCTTATCACCCCTTCTGCCTCAGCTGACTTGAGCAGCGCTTTCCCTTCCATTCTTCCACATGGTTGGTTGGGTTGTGTTTTTTTCCCCAGAGAGCAAAATCTCACCTGATGGCATCTTCCACATCAGCTTTGGGCACGATATCACTGATATTACCTGGCATGCTGACAGTAAGGTAGAAGGAGACCCTTTGTGTCTGTTCCCCAACATGAATGTCTGTAAGCCTGAATGAGAAAGAAAAGGGAAGGGCTTTTTTTAGTTGAGATGACATTAGCTTTAAATTCGGGCAAATGAACACTTGTGTTTGATCAGCAATGCCAAGGGATTAGTATATGCTGAGTGAATGCTTCCTAGTGACCTCAGCTGGGAAGTGAAATCAATTTTCCTGGCAGATATTTTTTTTTTCTATGCGCTAATTCATAACTTTAGATGGAGCAAGTCTACCCAATACCTAAGACAATCCTTGGCGTAATTTTACAAAGCACATAATCAGGTGCAGAACAGAGAGTGTTTGGAGCAAGTCTTCAATAAGGTGATCTATGAAATACCAAGTGAAAAAAGAAATATATATTCTTCCTTATATTCTGCTTGACTGATGTTCTGTAAAGTAATTTCAAATAGTTTAAGTAGATAGCTTCTGAAAATTTTTGGAGACCTAATAAAATGTTGGTTTTCTTACCAAAATCCATTTCAGATGATAGATGTAAGGTTTGTAAGTCAACCTAGATAAGATTAGTATGTCTGCAGAATTCTAGTGCTTTATAATCAGTAAGTTTATCTTTCCTTGGCCCAAAACCTCTTGGATATTCAGTATCACACACATACATTGTTAGAAATTTTATTTCTAATCAATGTATGTTCCCTGATATTCCCATATAGGTGTCAGGCACAAATTCTCAAGGCTCACTTCCACCACTGATAAACTGTGGGAGACAAAGCCTTCTGCATCCACTGAAGTTATCTGACTTTATCATGTTACTCCTAAACTTCAGACTCTGGAGTGGGAAGACAGCATAAAACCACGCTGGTATCTTGTCTTTTACAGCCAGCTGATGTTTGACATTGTTTGCTATCACCTTAGATTTGACAGAAGGTACAATTAATTCCACCAATTCATGACACTAGTGAACCAGAAGCAATATAGACATAGCCGGCACAATTAAGCAATCCACTTACTGAAAGTTAACTTGCTGTTGCTTCATCTCTGCAAAGTATTTTCTCATGGCATAGGCAATGGATGACTTGAACAAGAAGAGCTCATTTTCATCCCATTCATACTGCAAAAATAACGCAAGAGAAATTCATCAGAGATGGCAAGTTATCTGACACTAAGTAAATCATTTAAAAAGAAATAGCAATTGTAATGCTTGGCATGCACTTCAGTATTATTTATTTGTGCCATGATAGCACTTCAGGAACCTACTCAAACCCTTTAGCTCTGTTAATCTCGTTGCTCTGTCGGAGAATAAGCAGGCAGGGATCCCTGCTGCCAGACACTGCACCATGCTGTCCCTCTGTGATTTCTGGTATTTTTACATGTGGCTGCCTAAAATGCTGCAGTCCCAGCCCATCTCCCTGCCTTATGGGGAGCAAAGACAGCAGAAGTGATATTATTCCTAATAAATATTGTGCATTCTGTTTGAAGTCTAATGATTTCATAATTTAGGTCTTGTTTTAATCACGCAACTTTATCTGCAGACCTTTTCTTTCAAGGAGGAGAAACTTTCGGGTGGGGTTGCTGTGTGAAGGTGGCTTACTTATTTGCTTGATGAGCTGGGATTTTTGTTTGCGGTTTGTTTTGGTAAAAAACTCTTTGCATCAGTATTTCTGCAGCAGGGATGTATTTGCTGTCTTTCCCTAGAGAATAGATACGTGATATTAAAAAAAAATGCACTGCCCCAGTGGAGGCCTCTCCTGGCCTGCCCTGTGAGTCCAAAGTTATTTGCAGTAGAAGTCAAAAACAGCTTCTCTGGGCAGGAACTGAGCACTGTACGGGGGGCAAAAAGCACCACAGCAGCTGATAATGCAGCCTGGTCTGTTGTGCAACCCCACATGTGCACAAAGGGAAAATTCCCGTTTGAACTCTGTTGGCGTTTGGTTTTTTTTTTATCCCCTGAAGGCCTCGATTTGATTGCGTTTATGGTGCCTGAGCAGGAGTGCCTGTAAATGCTGCCGGTGATAGTTTTACAGCGGCTCCTGAGTTTCTCCCGTATCATTCAGGAAGGTGTGGTAGAAGGCAGTTCTGTTGCAACAGGCTTTATAAAACCAGCTGCGTTTTTCAGCCCTGGCACTGATAAACGAGGAGAGCAATACATGGCAGGAAAGAGCAGAAAGAGCCCACTGCTGTCACCCTATGCCACATCAGGCCCTGGGAAATGTGCTGGTGACCCAAAGCCACCGCTGGCCGAGCAGCCCCGTTGGCGGGCGGAGGGCAGGGGCTGTGCCAGCTCTGGCTGTTCCCGCTAGCAAGGGTTGGAGCTCCGAGTCATCTTGGCCTTGGCAAATGCCCCTGGCCTTCTCCTGCTGGCTGAGTGGCAGGCCCAGGCCTGAGCTCAGGCACCTCTCGATCTGTCTGCTGGTGTCTCGATCAGCTGGCAGTGTTCACCACCACAGCCTATCGCCGTGTGTGTGTGTGTGTGTGTGTGTGTGCGTGCGTGTGTGTGTGTGTGTGTGTGTGTGTGTGACAATTTTTCATTTATTCCCAACATCTTTAGGCTCTGCAGTGTTTTCGTTGGGTTTGTTTTTTTAATCAGGAGCTAATTGAGCTTGACTCCTCTACTGCTGCTTTCCGTACTTAGCATCTTTTTAATCATTTATTCGTTTCTGTAGCATATATTTTGTCTTTTTCAGTCTAATGTATTTTAATTGCCACTGTGCCTTTCAAGTGCCTTTATAAATACCATTACAGGCTGTGTGGGTGGGAAGTACCTGGCTGGCTTCTGATCTGTGTTTGAGTAATGACTGACTACCCACACACCTTCCCCAGGCACCTCAGAAACCGGTCTTGGTGCTCACTGGTCGTTACAAAGGCTGCTCTGCTTTCAGAGCAAATTAACTTTGCCAAGCACCTCTGCTCACTTATAGCACGTTCCCTCCAAGATCCCACATGTGACTTGAAAGACAGCGGAAGTCTGGCCCCTGATTCAAAAAGGATTTTCCTTCGTAAAACACATCTAAATGCTTGCAGGCTGACAGCTGCCCATCCCCTAAAACTGTCTTGCATGCCAGCCTTTTACAATGTCATCACACATATGATATTGACCCACTGGGGAATTTTGAATTAATGTTTGAAAGGGGGGGCACATTTCCAAGTGGTGGTCAGGGGGCTGAAGCTCCTGGAACCCTTTATTTTCAGACCCCAAATGATTCAGCAGGGGTCTTGCAGCAGTTTCCCGTGGGAGGGCACTTTCATAAAGCCCCTGCTGAAGCAAAGCTGTGGGTGTTTCAGCCTCATCAGCTACTCTGGTGATTGCTCCAGCTGCAGCTTTAATCCCATCAGCCTGAAAACAATTAGTAGGGTAATTGTGGCAGCGCATGCTCTGGTACAGCTGGTGTAGGCCCATCCCTGAGTCCGTCTGGGTGCTTAATCCGCCAGGACTTTGGGCTACTGAAACTTCCCTGCTGGTAGCAGCCGGGTTGTGGAGTGGAGAGGGGCAAGAGCTCCTGCATGAGCTGCAGCTGCCCCAGCTGCTGCCCCGGTGTAGCTCTCTCGCTGAAGGAAAGTGTGGGGGGGTGTATGTGTGTAGGGGGGGTTCTTTCCCTTTCTGTTCTATCCAGTGTTAAAGAGCAGAAATACAAAAAGATTTGCTGGCATACTCAGAATGCTTTCTGCCATCCTAACAGTGCAAAGCAGCTCGAAATACATCTTAAACAAACAGCTGCACCAGGTTCCCAGCTTCTGTGTGCTGTGAGCCACGTAAAGCAGCCAAAACATACTGTTCTGGATAGCTGGGCTGAGATTCCTGCCCGAGGTTCCCGCTGCCTTTTCTTTATGCCAATTCATGCATGTACCATCACCCACTGCTGGCATACCAGCCTTCAGAGTCACACCCCTGGGAGCTCAGCGTAAGGGAAATTTGTGGGGAGGCAGAAAGCTACTGAATGGAAAAGGTTTCTCGCAAATTGGTGGCGTGGACTGATTTTGAAAGGAAAATGCAGGGCTCGCTCTTCAGAGTTTAGGAATACAATAATTCAAATTAAGTAATCTGTGTAAGATTGTTTTACAGCTGCTCAATTGCACAACAAAGACTCTGATGGCAAAAGGCAGACATAAAAATGGTATTAAGCTAAACATTAACCATAATGACTAATAAATGTGTTGTAATACGGAATCTTTTCATGCTGTTGATACCAGTTTTGAATTGTATCTAACTCGACTCAGCAGTCTAGGAAGCAATAAAACTCCAGTGGGGCTTACGTGTGAGAGAGTGATAGAAGTGAAAATATCAATTCATATGAAAAATGAGCCTGTGGTATTGTGTCCTTGCTAGCCCAATAGGCTCTGACGTGCAAATCTAAATGACCTGCCTGATGACATGCTCATTCTTGGAAAATTACTAATGTTCTGTAAGGTGAAAATGGCTATTAACAGGAATGAAGTGTCTGCACTTAAGCCTTCTATGCTGCTTCTGTGAGATTAACATGAAGAGACACAGCTAGAATAAGGAGCAAATTTTCAGCCTGGGTTAAGCAGATGGGCTAAGCCAGTGCTCTGTTTAAAATCTTAAAAGCCATCTTTGGCTTTGATGAGTTTTTATAGTTGCTGTAATACATTTTATTGGACAAGCTGGTATAACTGGGGAAAGCTGACAAGCTCTTGGGAATGAAAGCCCTTCTCATCTGAAACAGAGGCAGCTGCATTGCCCCCTGCAATGTTAATAACAAAGCTGTCTCTGCATAAGGGTTGAAGGGCAGGGAGGCAGCCAAACATAGGAGGGCCTGGAAAGATTACAGAAAACAGACAAACAAAAATCTGTAAAGGAATGCTGACAGAAGTGTTTCAGTGTGAAATCAAGAGAATTTGAGAATAGAGTGGGATTCAACCCCTGTTTCAGCACTACATTTAAATGTGAACTAGCTGCTCTAATAATAACTTCTGAAGGTAGCCAGCACAGCTGTGACAATGGAAACTAGAAGAAATTAGGTAAAGGCTTTACACAGACACATCAGCATAGCTGGGAAAAATATAGCCGTTTACAGGTACTAGCGCTCCAGGCTTGTCCTGTAGAAGGTAAAAAATTATCAGTATCTCCACAGATTAACTCAACTCATCTAGCTGAGATGTCTTTCTTAAATTGGGTAGGTTCACTCCCTGGAGCAGTCCCTCCACTAATTGTAGAGGGAATCTTAACCACAAGCTCAAGACAAGACATCTTTTATGTGATAACCCTTTCACCTGAGCCGATGCCACTCTTCAGACACAATGATCAGCTTTACCCTGCCTTATTTTCTGAGAGCCATTAGCACAACACCTCGGTTGCCCTAGCAATGGGAAGAGTGCCACAGCACAAACACACTTACCGCCTGGTTCCCCAGTGCTGACTTCAGGCTGATGCGCACTTTGATGGCATTGTCAGAATCTGGTTTAAAAAGGAACAAAGGCTGTGTCAGAGCTGCAGTGACAGAAAGTCTGTCCCTCGGAAATGCTGGGATGGCTAGAGTTTCCTTACAGGTTTTCCTGCTCCCCCTGGCCAGCTTGGTGGGACTGATCTTGTTTTCCTTCAGCCGCCTCTACTGCAGACATCTACATCAGAGACATCAGCCACCCAAGTCTGGCTTTGAAGTAGACAGAGTGAGCACATCTGGTGCAGTCCTCTAGTCTTCTTTAGACATCTCCTGAAGGAAATGCCTTTTTTCCACCATTGTGAAAGAGCAGCTCAGATGTGGATGTTGGTGTCTGGTTAGGTGAATCCCAGCATTAGAGACTGGCAAAGCACTGCAAGTTACATCGCTTTCCAGTACTGACAGTGATTACACATATATATGTTGAACCTGGCTGGTTCAACACTCAGTTTCACCACAACAGGCTGAAAAATGCATTTTTCCATGGTCTCCTTTTCGTCCCCTTGAGCTCCCTTTTTTGACTAGCACATGACAGGGTGGTGTGGGGTGGAAGTAGTAATTCTTCTGTATTGGTTTGCCCCTATGACCCCAGATCACAGCCCTCTGGATCCCAAGACTGATGGCTCCCAGCCCTGCAGAGCTGCCACTCTCAGGCAAACACCATGCAAGTCCAAACCTCTGGTCTTTTTTCCCTCTGCACAGCCATTCCACACAATTAGTGCTGCCACTATTAAAAATAAACTCTATTTCTGAAAACTAGGAAAGGCTCTGACAAACTTCCTGTGTGCTGACTACTCCGGCTTTGGCCATGAGGAAGCCAATCTGCCTTCCCATAAGTAAAACTTACTGTCAGTGTGCACTTCCCATAACCCTGCTTCCTTAGAAGAGAAGAGCCTTCAACAGCTAAAGAGAGAAGGACTTTGCTGACAGGGGCTGTGAGGACTACCGAGTGTACTTAATTCACCTACAAGCCGTACGTACATGGAGTCCAGTGTGTTTTCCAACCAACATATCTGCCAGAATTGTTTTTTTGCAGCCATTTATATAAAGGTTCGAAGTAGTGGAGCAAGGGTGATGCATTCATGTATTTCTCTCCTGTTACATTTTCCAGTGCTTGAGTCCAGGGCTTGGATCTGCCTAATTCAAGCAATTGTCTGTGTATGTGGAAGGAGAGGTAATATATGTTATTGCCATGTTTCATCTAGACATCTAGCAGAACAATCTGTGATTGGTATCAAAGTTTTCTCTTTTTTTGCTTCTGGATTTTGTCCTTCCTCCCATCATTCCAATTAAGAAAAATAAATTGTTTTCCCATTAACAGGCAATTAAACCTTTGATGTTTAGATCCTCAGTGTTCATAAATTTAGTCTACTTGCCAAAATAAATTGAGCAGATATGTGCTAGATTTTCAAGCTAGGTTCATTCTTGATGCAACCTCATTGAGTCCAGAAGCTTTCAAGGATGAATGAGGCTTTGTTATATTCTGATTTATTATGTGTGAAAAATTTGGTTTTTTACCTCAAATTCTGACCAGCTGCACTGGAGTTGGTAATGTCACATGTGTGAAGAGGGCCAGTATGGTTAGCTGCCTTGCAAAGTGCCTCCTGAAACTGGAACTGATAGATGGTCCGGGTGTAGTACCTAAAGGAAGGGCAAGGAGAAGGAAGGAATATATTTTGTTAGTTGTCTGGCAAGGAAACTCGTAAGCTCTTGGCCTTTGGAAAGTTCTGCTGCATCAGCTGGCACTCCTGCTTGGGAGGCTGCACTGCAGGGAGAGGCCAGTTTATATTTATAGGCTACACTAACTCAGATTTAACAAAATGCGAAGAATAAATGCAGCAGAAAAGACCCAAATCTGTTTGCTGCCACATAAACCAGGAGCTAGTAAGGTTTCTAAGGCCCAGCTCTCCACTCCAGCTGAGCCCTCTAAAATGAGATGGCTGGGACATGGAGGGACATCCAGAATTAGTTGCTTCAGGGTTGCATGTGCATGGCCCAAGTGATAGTAATATGGGGCATGCTGTCTCCCCAAGAGGCAAGCACCTCATACAGTCATGGCAGCATGGAGCTTTTCTGCTCAGCCAGAAGCTCAGCAGCCTCTTCGCTGCTCAGAGATTGCTACGGGGCAGCCCCTGATGTCCGCAGAAAATCTTCCACTGAAACCAGTGACCTTCAGTGAGGACTTTAAACAAAGTAAGATTGTGTCCTGAGATTCTCTAGAAGATGTTTTAGGTAGTTGGGGTACATTCTGTACCCAAAACGTAAGTCATTAATTAAATTAAACACTGAGCTACCTTATGAATGAGTAATCATTGGCCACGTGAAACAGCGCTGCAGCATCACAATAGGTTTCATCATGAGGCACTGGTTCAACAACACCAACTATTTCTCTCCTAGGGAAAGGAAAACCATAGGACTTCTGTTGGTAAATAATAAGGAAAAATAATCTGACTTTGCTCTTCCTCTCTATTGTCTGATCACTTCCAAACAGAATTACATACAGCTTTCCAGTAACCCCAAAGGAGTACTGCTCCATAGCTGGAGACCACAGAAAAGAAGCTGCTTTGAAACTGATAGTGCAAGGAAGGGATTTACATGATAGCAGGGTGTGCAGGGAGTTTAGTAGTATGAAATAATCTACAAGGCATGAGCTTCACACACACCCCTCATGCCCTGCACCATCCTGAGGTTGGAGACTAACCTTTGGTGGTTTTGTGCTGGGTAAGTGCATGCAGAGACTAGGTGACCCAAACTGTGTATGCCCTGCTGTGCCACTGGGCTGGAGATGAGGGTTTTCTTTACTTTCCTCTCCTGCAAGTGTGTTTCCTGAGCAGTACTATGGAAACAAACCCATGCCCTACACTCTGAAAATGGTAATAAGCTTACATGGTAATATTTTCCATGAACCTGTATTTCAAGGTCTTGTTCCAGCAGAAAACTTTGCAGTGCTGCTACAACAGACGTGATAAGCTTCCCTGAACAATTTGTCATTCTCCATTTCTCTGGCATCTCTGCTACTTTTGCATAAATCGAAGCTGATTTTTACAGTGGGTCAGGAGGTTTACTTGTATCAAGTTTTATCATAGATTTTGTTTGGTGATGGAGGCTCACTGTTTGTGTTCATCTTGGAGTGCAGACTCCGTGTGGGACTTGTTTGGTTTCTCTGCATCTTTCTGCTCCCATGTTAACGAACCCGAGAAATGGCAGACTCGTCTGAATCAAACCACTTTTTAATCTTGAGCTCCAGGGTGCTGAAAATAGATTGGCAGGTGGGGATAATCTGAAAAGGCACCTTTGGATGTTACTTTCCCAAGGGAACTGTATTTTCTTGATTGAGAAAGGTGGTATCTTAATACATAAGAAAGGAAAGAAATGGTTTGGAGTCTTTTAGACAGTTTGCCTCCAAACCCACTCTAGAATGGGGAGGAAACACAAAGCAGGGCAGTGTGCACAGATATTTTGTAGATTGAGATCTGTATGCATCTCAGGCTAGCAAGTAAGATGAACTTCACTTCCCACTTGTCCTTTGAATCAGAGCATACACCCGATGAGACTTAGGGAAGCACTGTGTATAAGTTATGAAGATGCCTTGGGGCATGCATCAGAGGGACAGCAATGTTGACCCTGGGATCTGGACATCCCATGTGAAGGCCACGGGCTGTCTTTATCAGAGAAGCTGACATTAGAAATGAGGAGGAAGTCTGCCAAGAAGCAGGGTAAACTGCCCAGGGCTGTACACAGTGTTAATGGGGATACATGGCTTGTGAGATGTTGTCCACACCGTGTTGAGTGTTTCTAGCTGGCACTGTACCGGGCTTTGTAGAAATACTCTGAGAGACACATCCTGCCCTACAGGGGCACAGGCACCTCAGTATGTTGAGTAACTATGAAGGACTGACTTTGCAGGTTCACTTGCAAAAAATCCTCTTTGTTTCTCAAACTTACTTCATCTCCCACCACCGCTTTGTCCATTCCTGCTTTGTAATCTCACCCCTAAACACCATCCACCTCCACTTCTCCAGCATGTAAGTAAAAGGCATTGTTCCAACAATCGTTAGTGCTTGTTTGAGCAGAAAGTTGATTTCAGTTTCTGAAGAGAAAAGCAGTTAAGGTAATGGTTATGGTAGCAATTAGTATCTGATTAGACAGCTAAAGTTGCTTGCTTTTACAGCTAATGCTTACATCTGGTTTGAATTACAGATTTTTCACTAAGGAAAAAGTGGAAGGAAGAATACTATTAAAAAAATATGAGAAAATATTGCTTTGGTATTACATACAGGTTTGTCTCTTTTCTCCCTACCTCTTGAATAACCTAGCCCTTTAGCATTTGCATTTCACTATCCTCCACTGAAAACCTTCCCATGTTCTGGGGAATTTTGAGCTGAAGACATCTCAAAATGTACAAAATGTGCATCTCCATCCTTACAAGGTAATATCCAGAGAAACCAAAATGTATTATAATCAGGACCCACCTACACTGTTCAGTCAATATTTACTTAAGCAGGAGATGTAGATCTAAATGTTTCAGTTTCATTCGACCTGCTAAATACATACCTTGATAGACATATGTACAGATTCATGCAACAGGAGTCAAGAAGATTTTTTGAGGCTTATCTAAACAAACTATCAAGATTTTTGGATGAGTTGTTCAGTACTGAAGGTAATGAAGTGCTAGCTATTTATTTCTAAATTACGTAGCAGCATTATAAAGTGATCCTGCTTTATGATGTGATTTGGGAAAAAAAATATTTCTGATAAGTTAGTGGGGTAAGATTTTCAGAAGCCTCTTGGTTGATCACTCAGTTTGCAGACACAATCTTCTGCTACCAAAAAAGGCCTGCAAATGTTTTCACTTAAATATATGATATTCATGCATTTATTTACCTTCATCCTCTTGGAAAGTTGGCTCTAGGAGATCAAGAGATTTCAGGTGCTGAGGAGTGGCTGCAGAAAGTGACATAATTTCACCCACTGCTTCGTGGAAGCCTTCGTTGGCCCCATCTCTCAACAGGAAGGGCTGCACAGAGTACGCCATGTCGTACTCGATGTGGCCCATCTCGTGGTGCGCGGTCAGGAAGTCATCCATGGTCACTTTGGTGCACATCATGATCCTGCACACCAGAGCAAAGTGTCTGTGGTCAGAGAGATGGTGGCACAGCCAGCTGCTGCCTGAGCCCTGCCTGCCACAACCGCGGTGCAAAGCAGCCCCTCGCCAAACCCCGGCAGCCGCATCCTTGCAGTTCCTACTGCACGAGCCAGACGTGGAGGGAAACTTGGCAAAATACTTTCAGCCATATTGGAATTGTGCTGGCAGTAACAGAAAATTGCTGTTTTGTGAGAAGCAGCTGCTCTCTGGCACTTGGCCATCTGACATCCACCATCAAACTTAGGCAGATAGTTAATATTAAAAAACCCTGTGTGTCAGTGACTCCTGCTCCTTCATCCTTGTGTAGGTAGTATTTAGTAACGGAATTTCTTCCCAATACTGTTTCCTTTCACCTTCCCCAGACTGCTGAGGAGCGATGTGTGAGGCTAGTAGCTTTCACTAGGGCTTTTCTGGGGACTACCCTCTCTCCCCAGGTAACTGCAGGGACTGAAAGAGGGGACAGAATTTTCCCCAGGAGACTTCACTGTGTAGGAACTTGCTGTCCCTCTCCTTTCCCAAATATGGAAGAGAGAGATGGATTTTCATGAAACTGGATATTTCTGCTAAAGATAGACAGTGGGCTCTCAGGAGGTTTTCATTTGCTACCCAGGGTCCCTGTGCCATTCCTGCAGAATGTGCAGGTGTCCACAGATCTCACTGGTATCCACAAGCACCCACTTTTCTGCTTATTCCTTAAGCCCGAGAACATAAGTCATTATTTTCCTGATTCACCTAAATAATAGTCAATTCTCTGCTTAAATTTGAGAGTAACCCTTAGATCTTCATAGAAAAAATTACACAGAAAGGTTTACAGTCCCACAGGATCCCTGCTTTCTTGTCCTCAACTCTTATCAGCCAGAAAAAAAAAAAAAGAAAAAAGAAAAAAAAGGGGGGGAAAATTATAACTTAAACCAGCATGGTGCACCTTCAGTAAAAATACAAATGTTCTAGGAGATGGTATAAAAAGGAGTGTGCTGGTTTTGTCTGGGGTAGAGGTATTTTTCATCACAGTACCTAGTATGGGGCTATGTTTTGAATTTGTGCTGAAAACTGTTGCTAATACAGAGATGTTTTATTTACTGCTGAGCAGTGCTCACACAGAGCCAAAGCATCTTCTGCCCCTCACCCCACCCCACCAGCGAGCTGGCTGGGGGTGCACAAGAAGCTGGGAGGGGACACAGCGGGGACAGCTGACCCCAACTGACTAAAGGGATATCCCATACCGTATGGTGTCATGCTCAGCAATAAAAGC
>JAVJGJ010000014.1:92445007-92463813 GCA_035590215.1 Microhierax caerulescens | reverse complement strand
GATATCCCAGACCGTCTGGGGTCATGCTCAGCAATACAACCCTGGGGGACAAAGAAGGAAGGGGGGGACATTTGGCATTATGGCATTTGTCTTCCCACATAACCGTTACATGTGATGGAGCCCGGCTTTCCTGGGGAAGGCTGAGCACCTGCCTGCCTGTGGGCAGTGGTGAATGAATTCCTGATTTTGCTTTGCTGGCATGCGCAGCTTTTGCTTTACCTATTAAACTCTCTTTAACTCAGCCCATGAGTCTTCTCACTTTTACTTTTCTGATTCTCTCCCCCATCCACTGTGAGTGGGAGTGAGTGAGCAGCTGCGTGGGGCTTGGTTGCTGGCTGGAGTTAAACCATGACAAGTGGTCATAGTAATTACAGTACCTGTAGTCATTTTTCCCCAGATCCCATGCCGTAGGATGGCAAGCAACCTTCCTGTTGTCAGTCGGCTCTGTGAGCATGGAGTTATTCCAGAAGCCCTCGGTCATTTTCTCAAGGCCAATGGAGGTGAAGAAGGCTTCAGCAGCTTTGAATATTTTCACTGCATCCCATTTCTGAAAGAGACAGTGCCAACATTAACCGCTGCTTCTGCACAGAGCCTGTACTCGATGGTTGGATTAATGCAGGATGGCTGACTTCGTATTTATCTCCCAGTGACATATTTATCTCTCAGAGATCAGCACCTGACTTACTGAGGGTAAGACAGTAGTGTCTGCCTTTGGCACTTCTGTAAATTCTGCTGGGAACTGGAATTAAGTGTTTTCCCTGCAAGTAAAATAGGTTTCTGCACGCAGAGGTTCAGCAGGTATCACCTGACCCAGACCAGAGAAACCCTCAATAAAAGATAATGTAGTGAAGATAAAAAAGGCATTCTAGTCAGCAGCATGTCAGATCTGGGATCTGACCCTTCAGCCACTTCAGTCAGGGACGACTCATTTGAGGGAGTGGAGCTGCACTTTCAGCAGGTGAGCACGCAAGGAGATCCCTAAACCCTAAAACCTGGCAAATGTGTCTAGAGGAGTTCCTTATCAGGTTGTAACTGCCTGTGAATGTCCAGAATATTTTTGTTGTTCAGCAGTGTTATTATTCTACGTAGCAGAAGCTCTGCATTTACTGGGGTGAGTTTTTGCAGAGATTTAGGTGGCAGACAGCTCAGCTGGATGAGAATTCTAAATAGGGCACATCCACCAGCAAGGATGAGTCCAGCCTTTGTCCTGAGGCTCTGTAAGTGATACTTCCCTCCTCACAGCTGTACCTCAATATATACAAATTTATGACTACAAGGGGGTCAGTACTTTAAAATAGAGGTGACATTAATGCAGACTTGTGCAAACTGCTTATCAATCAAATTTATGTATTCTTTCTCTTGCCAGCATAACATTTGCATGGAGTTCTCCCTACAAGAGGAGGGTAGATTTCAGATGAATAATCACATTTCAGAAATCAAATTCCACCAATCACCTTTCATTTTATAGAAGGAATGAAGCTTAGGCAAGACTACAGAATTATCTTCACCCATGTTCTTGGTCTGGTAAAGGTACAATCACAGCTGTTAGCACTACAGATCTCAAACACAGACCTTATGGTGCTATGCAGTTATCAAAAGATAACAGGCAGCATTGCAATTTCCTAGTATCCAAATAAACAAGACTGGCAAAAAAACCACCCTGCGATATACAAACTATTTCATTATGGTAATGGCTCGCAAAGGTCATATTTAATACCAGCCAACTCCATGAGTCCTGAAATATTTCTATGTGCAAAATACATCTCTTAACAGATAAGTGTCTCTTAGGAAAATAGACTTGGAGCCAAGATTAAGCCAGTCAAAGAGGGTGGAGAAGAAAGAGAGGACAACGATTAAGGGAAAAATGTACAGTGGAAAATGAATGAACACATTAAGGGGAAGAGCAAAAAAGGATGCAGAATGTAATGCTTTGCTGGTGGTGTGTCACCTTAGGGCAGCTATGGTTTTCTAGAGAGTAGCTGACATGCGGTGTATAATTTTTTATATCATCTAGATTTGTTGCATAATGCATATTGCATAAAAGCATATCTTACCTTTTCAGCCATTGCAGAAGTTACGTCGATGTTTGGTTTGGCTGGATAGGGAACGGTCAAGGCATACAAATTTGTCCAAAATCTACCCCACATATCACCTTCAAAAAAGAAACATAGAAATACTTTACATTATTGAATACATATTGTTCAAAAGTGCCAGCCAGTTCTATGAACTGTGCAGTGTCATAAATAGGGACTCCTGTACATCTAAACAGGTCTGTTCCAGAGGTGGAGGGCAGCATTTCTGGGAATGCTTATGTCAAACTTAGATCAAAGATCCTTTTATTCCCCAAGATCAGCTATTCTTGTACAAAACAGTTTCAGGACTGATCACCTTCCTAAAGCTCTATTCACAACTGAACACCCATACTATTAGTCCATGTGATTTCTGCTGCCATGTTCATGTATATTAAAGCTACAGCAGCTTGATGTTGCATGCTTTGAAAGCAAAGTCATGGAATGTGTGAGCTTAGGATAAGATTTCGAAGGAAAACCAGGTCTCTCTGAAACTCTCATTTCTAAGGAAAAAAAAGTGCTGCAGAGAGAAGGGAAATATCCCAGCCCAGAGCTGGAGCTTTGAGCTGAGTGTTGCCAGCTCCAGCAAGCATGAGGACACCTGCCTTCCCCACCTGCCTCTGCTGCTAAGCACCTGCATCATCTCTGCCAGGGACTTCTCCATTTCTCCTCTCCCCTTCTCTTATCTGTAACCTGTTTGTTAATATCCAGATCCAACAAGCAGATTACTCCCTTCCCATGTGCCTTGAAGGTGACTGTCCTGTGTACAAAGTCAGGTTTGCACGACACGGCCACATTGACATACCCAGCAAGTGAGCAGGGAGGCATCCTGTGGAGCTGATGAGCTTGGGGCCATAGACCTGCTCCAGCCGGTGCCTCACGTAGGCATGCAGCTGCTGGTACAGAGGTTTTATCTGGGGGCAGAGGAAGAGAAGCAAACAAATCGTTCTCTCTTTGCTCTATGCCACTCATTCCTCCTAAACAGAAAGCCTCAAAGCTGTCTGATGAAATTCTCCCAGCAGGTAAGTGACCCCAAACCTGCATCTGAGCTTTGCCCCCTGCCTTGGGGCTCAAGCGCTGAGCACAGATCCTAGCCCCAGAAGTCCTGCTCAACTACAAGGGAGGGAGCATTGCTAATTTCAGATGCAGAGTATCAAGGACACCGTCTACCCCATGGGAAACATACCTCCCCACGTGGGCTCTACCTGGAGGACAGACATGGATCTGCAGAGCTCCCTCTTTCCCAGCCTTTGGCACAGTGTGGCCTGAGAGGATCAATCTGGTCCTCGAATGGCTGCAGAGGTAAAAATGTCATATATGTCCTCCAGCATCTGTTAACCCCATGTAGACTGAGGTTAGCCAGCTTTGAGCAGGTCTGATCTTCCTTCACGACATCAATATGTGAGACCACTATCGCAAAACACAACCCTGGTGAAAGCTTGTTCCTGGCTCTACCTGCTCAAATGTTTTCTCCACATCTTTGATCAGCTGGTCACGGCTGTATTTGTATTCTTCTGGATAGTCTGCTTCATAATTTGCTCTCCAGTAATCCCCATAGTCAGAATAACCTGTAAAGCATGGATGCATCACATCAGGACATCACACATAGCACTCCTCAGGTCTGCAGGAGCAGTGCAGCACCTTGCTGATACCATGCAGACCTGTAGCCTTTACCCCAAAGCAAAGCAGCAAAGCATGAGGTGCTCTTGGGTCTAGGGGGAAGGAGAGTGCTCCCCCAAAGCTCTATCCCATACATGTGCAGGTACAAGAGATTTCCAAGAAATACAGAAATTGCAGTTGTGGTTATCTGCTAATTAGGATCATTCCAACCGCAGATGGAAGTCAAAGGAAACCTTCGCTCCTGACTGGATCTCCTGCAGCTGTGAGGGAGGGCAGCCTCTACTCGGGCTGGATACTAAGGGGTTTTCACAGAAGGTATAAGCTGGTGAACATTGAATATGAGCCCCCACCCCCAGCAAGAAAACCACTAAGAAAGGTGTATACACCAAAACTGAAATTCAGCTCCCAGTTCCACTAAGTCTTCCAGTCCACTGAGCTCCATCAAGCCTGGGGTAGAAATGGCTCATAGATGAGGTCTCTTCCTTAGTGGTATGGAGGAAGGTCATAATGACTATTTCTTAATGTTTGGTTTTTTTTTCCTGCCTAACTATTTGGAATATAATTTCATATTCCTGGTGTCTGGTTCCAGCCTGACAATTTTCACAAAACAAGGAATATAGGAAAGTAGGTGATACAGCTGCAGTTTGGCCAAGGGACAGATCATGTAACTACACCAGAAGCTATTTCAGAAGACCCACAAAGAAAATTAGCACCACCTCCCATTGTTCATTGAAAATACAGTTCCCTATGATTTGTGTGGAGACCTCTGACTGGAAGCACACTCCCACTAGTGCAAAATCCTTTTTAATCACCTGCCTGTATCTGCTGGCCCAGGTCTACAAAATCTGATCATTCCAGTCAAGGCATAACGCTTATAAATGTACCGCTGCTTGTGGCTGGTACAAGAAGGTCAAGGACAATAGAAAAGAGGAGATGTCTCCATGACTCAGCAGCACTCAGTTGTTTAAACTGAGTGTGCTTGCCCGTAAGTCACAAGCAACACAGTTAAGGTGGTGTGCAATGAAGAGCACTGATACATTATGGCATTTAGGAAAGGTGCCAGAAAAGTCTTCTCCCATTTGTTCCAGGCTGGCGGCAAACCTCTGATCTGGTCAGTGGCACCTGTCTGCATTGCCTCTCACTTCATGCTCATCAAGAGCAAACTATGCGCAAAGTGCCGCTCATCAATGTGTTAAAAAGTATGGGTTTGGATTCCTGTGCAAATTGTGCAAGAACGCAGTATGCTTGTTAATCTCTTGAAGCCAGAAAAAAAAGAAGAATGTGACTTACTATTAAGCTTTGCAACCTCATTTTTAAGTTCAACGTACTCTTCATATAATGGTCTCATCATCCTGGCAACATCAGCTCTCCAGCCTTCCCAGGCCCACAGTCTTTCATGATAATCTGTGCTGTTAGCCATAATAATGTCCAGACCTGTCAGAACAAAAAAATTAGTACTAGCCCTTGAAATAGTAGAATCTCTTTATTTTTCTTTTACAGCAGGCAAATGAGCCAAAGAGAAAGAAGACACTTCATGAACAAAGAAGCAAACACTTTCTGTTTGATATACTGAAATATCCCATTATTTAATGCATTCTTTTCTGATTTAAGGTTTTCCCTTTCTTCTCTTTAAGAGACATGGAGCGGATCATGAGTCCCTTAAATGCACTCACTCTCTGCATTAGCTTCCCTTAAGCTGGTAGCATTCTTGGGAGTGACATCAATGCAACATTGAGTCCAACCAGACTTTGGTGTCAGGGGAAAAAAAAAACTTTCTGTGATATAGGAGAACCTCAGGTGACAGGCAGGCTGTCACACAAGCTGAGCAGTCATCCCCAAATTTTTCTACCACAAATAGGAGACAGTATGTCTCACGGGCAACGGACCCACTGAAGGTCCCTGAAATGCAAGGTGCAATTAAATCATGACTAAGCTTTAGATAGCAGGATATATCTGTTGAAATTACAGCCTGCTCTCCTGCAGTCAGGAGCCACCCTTGGGCTTTTTCTTCTTGAACCCTCAGTGTAAAGGACACAGTAGGGCAGTGGTTAGTACCATACCTGGCTCCAGCACCAAACACTCAGACGGGTTGGTGATTTTACAGACGGTCCCGGTGCTGTACATGATACTCATTGTATTTAGTACAGTGGCCAGCTGCAAGTTAGACGCAAGATAGCCTGTTAGAAACCCACTCTGCACAAAATAACAGCAATTATGCTAATTCCTTAAGATCTCAGTTCAACACTTCACCCACCAGCTTAACATTTAAGCATACGTTTAAGCTCAGTAGAGATTAATGAATTTGCCTAAATGTATTACTGAGCTAGGACCTAGCTGGAAAAGACAGATTATCTCCCAAACATAGGGCGTAATCTACAGGTCCTTAATATCCAGTCAGTCAGTTCTGGATTTAATGAGCACAAACTGTCACGAGAGAGCTATCAATACACATCAGCAATAAAACAATAAAATTTAGCAACATACTTCCATAAGCATGGACCCACCTAAACTTTCCAGGTAGGTTGTGCTTTTGAATGGCAGCAAAAAGGGCCCCTGCTGCACATGCTGCCAGGCTGACTGTTGCTTGTGGTTTTTAACATCACATCACACTGATAGCATAGATCTGCTTAAACTCAATTACAGAGAAGTTACAGTTTGTGTCTTGGGTCAGCTGAAGGCCAAATGTATCTGAAATCATTCAGCTCCATCCCAGAAGCTATGCTATATAGTTCTGGTTTTATTTTTTTTATGTTTTCATGTTTTCATACCTCAAGAAAAACATGTACTGCTTTTAGCTTTTCCTTTAGGACTTTGTTATTTCTCACTTAAAGCTTTAAAACAGAACTACGTAGAGATGTCAGTGGGAGAGGCAGTTAATGACTAGCTCTAACTTTATCTCTGTCAATATTAAAATAAGTGGTGCCCAGGGAAATTTTAGTATCAGTGAAAAATATTTAAATATTCCTATAAAATCCCATCAGACTGTACCAAAAGTCACTTTTCAAGCAAGAATCAACAATTTCAGCCCCAAAGGCCATTTATCTAGGAAATTGCAAGTGTCTAAACAGGGAAGGTACTGAAGAAAATACCTCCTCAACAGAGACAACATTACCATCAGTGCACTGCTATGCTCCAAAATAAATATGTTTGTATGAACTGTAAGCATTGCCACCAAGGTAATTCATCTTTCCAGAAACACATATCATTTGGATCAGATGAGAGATCCAGCCAGTCCGCTGCTTTTCTTGCATGGTGGTTAACACCGCTGATATTGGCAGAAAAATCTCAGGATCCTTCTATAATCAGGACCGTAGGATCCCCTAACTCAATGCTATGTTTCAATTTGATCTCCAGCAAAAGGAAAGTAATTTAACCCTCAAGGGTTATAAATCCTTTTTGAGTCTGTGTAGCTGCTTACTCCAATTCCACATATAGCCATTAGCCATACACTTGCCTTTTACATGAACTTGTCAATGGAAATATAAAATGTCACTATGAATCTTGCTAAATCTTGCTGTCCTTCAGCAGATTTCTGTGGAAGGAGGGCACCAACCTTCCCCAGTTTCAGGCATCCCAGGGTGCCTGCTGCATAGAAACATTCCCTCTTTTTCACAGTTTGATAATGCAACATGTGCAGAAAAAGAAGGACTTCCTCCACCTCTACCCTTTTGACTCATTGAATGTCCTTTCACCTGACACTTTCTGTTCGTTACCCTATGTCTGGACGTAGCCAAGCACTTAACCACAGGTTCTCTTCTCCTCTTATAACTAATCCAACCGTTTCTGCAAGGACAACTCAGACACATGTGTGCGTGCGTCTGAAGTTCATGGCATGGATTACACATCGCAAAACCACTGACTTAAATGGGAGCCAGTTTCCTAAGCCAGACCACCCCTCCAGCCCTGTACTGCTATGAGCACCTTGTACAGGTACACTCTCCACACTGATGCTTGGAGACAGCATCGCCCCAAGACAAGCATGGTGGCAACAGCACTGTGCTCTTGCTTGGGGCTGTTGTGGGAGGCAGCCCAACTCACCCGATGAAAATGAGCTACATTCAGCAACTTACTCTGCTGTATTTTTCCGGTGACAGCACAGATGATCCTTTGACCTGGAGAGCCTGGATCTGGAGCCTGGTGAGAACATCCTGGATGCTGGCTAATGGGAAGCTGCTGGCATTCCTGGAGGCCTCGTCGTAAAATTCAGACCACTTGGCACTTGCCTCATTCTGAAAGGGGTTCACACAAACCCTGAATTACTCCACCAAAAGAGTGTAGCAGCCTGATGTACTCAGTGGGCAAAAATATTACTTCAGGGAATAACTTCATTTGTGGAGACCACCTGTGGATTGCTGGCTGAGCACTTGCACTGCTCAGTGAAACAGCTGGCGAACTTTTTGGCTTTGTTTTATTCACACATCCAGATAACCATTTTTCTTTGGAAACAGCAAAAAGCAGGACTGTCTTCTCGCATCACGCTTGTTATAATTGATCCAGCATCACCTAGCTGTGTTCCCTGCTGTTCTAAATCACTGCGTATTCTTCCCTTAGTGCTGTTCTTCACCCACCTGTACCTAACAGAAACCAGATGTCACTCCCCATTTCTTCCTCAGCAGCAATGACAGACAGCACCCAAGATATTGTTATTGAGTCTTTACGTTATTAGAGTATAACTTTCTCCTGAAGGTTTGGAAAATAAAAGATTGTACTTGGGCATAGGAGGCTTTAAATAGGTACTTAAAGTGTGCATGCAAAACCTAAATATTTTGCATGAGATTGCTTTTACTGCTGCTGCAGTTACATACCCATGACACTGGAAACTCTCAAATTTCCATGAACAAAGTAGCATTGTAAGAACATTATTTGGATTTGGGCATATGTCTTACCTTTTTTTAATGTATTTGTACGTAGTTTAGCACACCATCACCCAAATGACAAGAAGAGCAGTACTAATTAACCTGGGTCCGTAGGACAGTTCAATTAATTGTGATCATGCCAGAGCTTCCTGCGTTGTGGAGATGGCACCTATAACGCACATCCCTCCCTGATGAGGCATCAGGAAACACCAATGTCATGTTGTGCCTGAAGACCTCCTTCAGGCACGCTTCACCCCTGTGCAAACATGCCAGGGCCACCGCCTTTGCCCGGGCTGTGCCTGGGTTGTCCAGCCCCATGTGAGGGACCCTCAATGCCTGCTTTAGGCTCTGGCAAAGAGAAGCAGTGGCAGACATAAGCCCTTGGCAGCCCCATCCCCGTGTCCCCCCCTGCCCATATAGCCACTCTGCGGGAAGGCAGCCATCACCAGGAGGCTTTCCAAACTCTTCCCTTTACAGAAGCCGAGCAAACAGCCCTTACGCTGCTCTGCAGTTTGCAAAGCACTGTGGATAGGAGCTTGATAAATACCCAGAGGAAGAGCATCGCTGTGTAAATCTGTTCCTGAACTCCTTGTCCTGAGCAGGGATGGAGAGGTGCCTTAGGAGCAGCAGGGCAGAAGAGAGGGCTCTTTGGCTACAAAAGCCAGGGGAAAGAAGTTAGCTTGCTGTCTCATTTTTTCCCAATTAGAGGAACTGGTTGATAAGTCAGAGGAATAGTTATGGGGTTCGTGGCCCAATTTACAAGAAAAATGGATGGAAAGGAGCCAGAAGGGACAGTATTCATTAACTCTCCTCCTCCAGCAGAAAGGGAGGAGGGCAGCAGTGGGTTTATTACCAGTGCTATTGAAGAGATCAAGCAAGAGAAAACATTCTCTCTGAGCACTGGACTAATTGGCTCTTATTGCTGGTATCTCCTCATGTATTTTATTAGCAACTCATTAATGCTGAAAGTACTATATGGGGCTTTCATTTTACATGTTTGGAAACATTACGGTTTAAGCACCTGGTGCCCCAGAAAACAGTCCAGATTGACAATGATTAGTCATTAGGATTTCTTCCAGCAACCAGTCTCCTTGCTTTAATTAAGAAATATGATAATTAAACTGTGTTATAATTAAGCTATAAGATCACAAAGTGGAAGACTTAAACCATTATGCAAAAGTAGATGTAGGATGTTCAGCTTAATTTTTATGCTCTGAATCATTTTTCTCTAAAGCTTGAGTTAACTTTAAAATGCACACAACTACAAAATTCAAGGTGTTTTTGTTCATTCTGAAAGGCTCCAAGGTTATGAGATGCTAGGTTGAGGTGTGGCAGTATCGGTAACCAGCCAGATCATGGCTGACTGCACTTGATAAACATGGTACTTGCCTAGAGACCCTGCTGGCTGGGATGGCTAGAGGTTGGTGTGGAGAAGAAGGGAGAACTGTGTTGCAAGATAGCATAAGTATAAATGTTGTGATCCTTCCTGCAAATAGAAATTGAGTTTCAAACCAACGTACTAGACCATGGTACTACGAACTCCACTGCTGGCATTTGGAATTCCATGATCTCAATTCATTTTTCCCAGTTTAATACCTGCAGGCAGCCTACCAACAGCTCTGACTATGAGAATAGTGATGAGGGATGAGGGGGAAGGTATTGGACCACTATGTAAAGCTATCAGCAAACATTTAATAGAAAGTCTACATTCAGAAAATGTTGCAGTTTCAGAAAGAAGTAAAATAATTCCAGCAACAGAGAAGAGAGAATATTGTCTGTGTCAGTAAAAAGCCTGGTGGTAGTTCAGTTTTATGAAAAGTGGGAGACCTGAGCTCACATGGGCATGAGATTCAAATCCCATTCCCTCATGCTGCAGGGCAGCACCTGGCCTGGGCCCTGGGAGAAGACCATCCCCTTTGGGCTGTGCCCTCTCCAAGAGGAAAGGGGCCCCACAGAGAAATGCCATACTGGGAGGCACTGGTGGTGGTGGACCCTGAGCAGAAGAAGGCATCTCTCTCCATCCAGCTCAGATTGTGGGGCCGAACATGCAGTACAACCTGGCCTTTTCCCTCAGCTCACCAGGGTGACTCAGGGTGATGGCTAGTGACAAGTCCAGGCTCCAGCCATCCCTGTGAGGTGTGAGGGCAGCCCGGGCGCCAACTCTAGGCTGTAGAGGCTGGTAGTGGCCCAGGCACCTCCAGTGAGGCATTGCAACGTTAAAGCGAGCCCCTCTAGCCTCCTGAAACTAAACCACAGCTACCAAAGAAGTAGCACTCCAATTTCAACCAACCTCAGTGGAACCAAAATGAACTAGAAAGTAGCTGTCATATTGCTAAAGCAACAGTAAAAACCCGCAGGACAGAGCCCTTACCATTTTCCTGGCGGTCTCCTCAGTGATGTTCGTGTTATAGTTCCACGTGGCAAGGGAGCTCTCATAGCTGATATTTTCTGCCCTCCTGTTAAACTCTTCTAGAAACATTTGGGCTTCTTGTGTGACATCCTGAGGGGTCACAACAGTGCTCAGACCACAGAGAAGCCAGAGGTGGACAAACATCTTCATGTCCATGCTGAGAACCTCCCAACGAAGTAGCTTTCCTCAGGCAAGCTTCCCTGTCAGGCTCCGTCTCATCAGCCTTCAAGCATGGCTAGCATGGAAGAAAAAAGGCTGAATCCAATTTGCTAGGCCTTTTATAGGTTTTATCCATTGTAGGAGAGAAAGGAAAAAGTTTTTTATAAAAAGCCAAATAAACAAAAGTCAATGATTAACTTTGGAAAAACATAATTACTCCTGCCATTTTATGGCCTTCTTATAAAAGGCTTTTACTTTTGGTTAATGTTTCCCAAATGTGCTGCCAATGATACAGCTGGTCACTTTATCTATAGCCTGCCCATGTCTTTGGTAGCTCAGAATCTGTGAATCCTTTAACAGGTTAGTGATAAGCTATAAAAATATTTAGAAACTTCACTGAAACACCAAGCCATGAATGCTAATTCCCAGGCAGGAAGAAACCTCAGTCAGCCTGACAGGGGGTACCTGGTTGGGTGTTTAGGCCCATGTTTTAAAGGGCTCTTCACAGCCCAAGTGATTTGGAGAACGTACCTCATTTTCAAAGCAACTAGGGCGAATAAACCCAGATTTTTAAACATGTTCACTGAGCTATCAGAAAAAGTAGCAAGAGATTTCATGGGATCACAGCTTCCTGCATAGAGACATAATCTGAACTATAAATCAACTGGATTTAAGTCCTAAAGTGATTACGACTACTAAAATGACTCCAGTTAAATATCTAAATACCTTTGCTAATCTAGCTGGGAGCCTAACACATACTGCAAATCAATGGGAAAATCAATGCCTGAATTAGTTCTGGAACTGCAGCTTGGGTTGTGTAACCAAACAGGCAATACCTTAGTACTTTTTTAATTAGCTTATTTCTGCTCAGGATCATGTGGTTGGGTGTGTTTTGGGTTTGTTTGTTTGTCAGTGGGGGGGAGCTGGGGGGGAGCTTTTCAAGACTCAACTCTGCAGCCACACCTATGGGGTTCTTGGCAGAACATCTCCAAACCCACTATGAGTCTATCTACATGGGAACAACAGCAATCAGCCCCTTCACTGCCAAACCACAAGAAAGGAGCTTCAGCCCACCCATCTGCAACAGGCTGAACACAGCATGGCCCCAGCAGAGCTACCAGCAACAGGCATCCCCAGCAAGGAGAGCCAGAAACCAGGGACCTTGAGGAAGCACCTTGCTTCGATATCTTCTAATAACCATGTCCTGTCAACCAGGGACAAGTGATCTCTGTCATCTATGTGCAATCCTCTAACAATCTTTTTTTTTTTTTTTCCAAGGGAAAGCCAACAACATTAATTCAACCCTTCCCCAGAGGTCACATTCCCCAAATTGCATATTACTCCTCTTGGTACCATCCAGACTCACTACGTTCTGTGCTTCCTCCATACCGGATCATAACTGAAATCTTATCAATTATCAGCAGTGCAATCACTGTCTGCATCTTACATGCTGTACCTCACTGATACACACCTTCTTTCTGGCGACATGAGCCAACGTTGACTCATATTCCAGTTGTGACCTTTCTGGTAGCACTGTTCCCTGCTCAGCCATTCCCTTTTTTGTCTCTATACATCTGGTTCTAGGGTGTCACTAATTAGTGTGTTTTGAATCTGTCTGGGGTGAAGTCCATTACACTGATTTCAGACCATTTGTCCCATTTTTTATGATCATTGGAACTGTAATCTTTCAAAGACTCCCAGCTTGGTAATGGCCACAAACCTGTTAATAGACAGGTTTTTCTCTTCCCACATCCAGATCATATGGGTGGGATACAGCAAAGCCCAGGAGAGCTATCACTTAAAATGGCCCCTCTTGACTGAGAACCATGGAGCCAGTTTTTTAATAATTATGTGCCTTTTGTGATTCTTGTCTAGCTCATCGTTCCTCAATTTTCCAGTGAGACTGTCACGTGGTGGAATGTAGGAAGGTGTCTGTGTTGTTTCATCTGCTGTCTGTCAGAGCAGAGAATTATGTCATTATGACATTATTATATTATCTTGATATGATTTCTTCTCCTCCAGCAGAGAACAGGGACTATGTTGACTACTCACTTTAACTCTTATTTTTTATTTCTTGGGGTGGACCTTCAGGCTGGTCTAGAAAGCTGGCGAGAGCATGGAGGCAGCTTGTGCCACGGCAAAAAAGAAACAGCAAACAACTGAGAAAGGGAAGTACCTCAAGCCTTTCCAGGAAACCCAAACCTCCAGCAAGGGCAGCAAGGCAGCAGCCACTGGGTGATAGGAGAAGAGCAACTGGGAGTGAAAATCCAGTCTCAATCAAATACGTTGTACACGATGGCAGCCAGCCTGCTTGGCTCAGAGCAAAGATGGCTGTGTCAGTTTGGCACAGTTACAGAATAAAGGCTGCGGATAACTTGACATGATAACACAGGCTCATTCTCCTCCAGTGTGCCAGTCATCCCCTTCACCCCTTGGGTCTGCAGTGTCAGCTGTGGCTCCCAGATCCTACCTTATACTCCCAGTCTGGTAGTCCCCAGGGTCCAAGTTGTCTGAGACCTCCTTAAATAGCTGTCCACCAATGTTCATCTGTACTCTGGCTCTGTTAGAGCAGTTTTCTGCCTCATCACTCGTTGTTGGCTGAGCTGTGCTATGAAACTAGGACTGCAATAACAGAGAATTGCATTTAGGGCATGCCTCAATAAGAAACCGCTGTATTGCATATTGGGCACCACACACCCTTAAGATTGCTTAAAATATCATTATCAGGCCATTTTTCCAGGCAGGAGCACTGCTTAAGCTCTCTGCTGCACTTTGTCATTCTGCCTAGTGGATAAAAAAGACAAACATAAGCATTACCCGGTGACCGATTTGCTGAGGGGGGCTCTGAAGGGCTGTGGCTGCACGGCACTGGGGCTGCCTGGCCTGGATCATCCCCAGAGAGCATCTGCAGCCATGGCACAGCCACCCCACCACCTGCGCCAGGCTGCGGCTGCCCCACTCTCTGCGGCTGCTCTGCCGTTTGGCAAAGAGCGGCTCACATCCGTTAAATACCTGGCAAATCCTTGCTCTGAGGACTTCCTGTAAGGTGGCTTTATGAAGGCAGTGGACAGCCCAGGGGTGGCTTCAGCTCCTCTGCACATTGCCCTGATACAGCAATAGTGCTTGGAGAGGGGCTGTGCTGCCTCAGTCGCACCTGGGCATCACTGGGGGGCAATCCCAGATTGTCTCTCTCTTCCTCATGCTTCAAACTGGGGGCTGGGCAAATAGTCCTTTTAATCCCCTGAGCAGCCTTTTTCCCACATGACTAACCCTTCTGCATGCGTGACATCCGCCTTTCCTCAGACAAAAGCCCTCCCGCCAGCGCTGGGACTGACACGCTGGCTCCCTGGCTCACCAGCTGCCTTCAGCCCGTGCAACAGGGGCTTTCCCCATGCTGGGAGCCCTTCTGCAGGAGGGGGATTTTGTAAGATCCTTGTGTCCGCTCTCTAGGTGGGGAGCAGAGCTGTGTGGCAGTGAGGAGGATGTCTCTGCCCCAATGGGGGCAGGCACAGCCTGTCCTGCTTGACCTCTGAGCCATCCAGGACCAGCTCCTATGCAAAAGGCACATACTAGCAGGCAGCCCCAATGCATCAGCATCAGCAGTCTGGGCTTAGCTGGCTCTTCCTCTGCAGGAATGAGACAGGGCAGATCAGTTGCTGGTTGGATTAATTCCCCGTTGTCCAGCAGGAATGGAGGTCAGGGCGGCCAGTGCAGAGCACAGAGAGTCCCCCCCACCTGCTACCCCACACTTGGGACCTCTGCCTCAGAGGGAAAGAAGTGAGGGGGGTTGCTACCTGCCTTGCACCAGCTCCTGCAGCTGGCTCAGCCATGTGGCCATATCCTGGTGACCTCCCAGAGCAGGGAGGGGTTTTCACCCCACTGGCCCGAAGCTGAAACTAGTCTGTATCACTCCATAACCTCCTGTCCCAAGACAGGCTGCTTTTCTCCCTGGATTTCAGACCTAAATAGAAGCTGTTATCTCTGCACTGCTCCTTTGCACCCCAAGGGAGGCACAGGCTGGTGGCTGTTCCCCAAGTCAAAGCACGCGCAGCATCACTAAGGGGGAAAATTCCCTGTGGGCAGTGGCAAGCCCCAGATCTGAAGACAACATCAGGAGCTGTGTAAAGATGCTGTCAGTTGCCCAAAGCATCAGGAAACCAAAGTATTTTTTCAAGGTTTAGAAAAAAAAATTTGAAGCAGAATGATTTTCAGGAAGGCAGATGAGTGTACAGGTTACATTAGGATATCATAAACTGTCATTGCTGAAGGCCACAGTGAAAATCAAGACCATATGTTAAGAAGGTAGAGGGAACCTCACAGGGGCAGCATATTATGTATTCCTTGTCCATCGTCCACCTTGCCTGTTATAAAAAGCCACCTCGCCCCACCAATGAAGGGGAAGGTACTGATCCTGTGAAGCACAGCTTTTCATCTAGGCATCCCGTGTTTCTCATTTCACTTTTACTATGGCAGGAGTGAGTGGTCCCAGTTCATTTTACAGTGGCCATGTGTCCACACATCAGCATCGACTATGTTGTTTAGATACAATACCATAGAGAACATTAGTCCGAAGTCTTAACATTCCTGTTGGTCCACAACTAACAAAAGCTACACACTGTAATTTGGAGCAGTTAAAATCTAAATGATAGGAGGCAGAAGCTGATAGAGAGATAATGCCAGAACACTCCCACCATTTCTCCAAAATTAAATGTTTTCTATCTAGCCATTGCTGTAGCTAATAAGATGCTTTGATAGCTTCAGGTTGCAACCTCTAAGGGAAAGGGAAACGGAGTAGGAAGAGGACAGACTAGCAAAATCAAATTTTCTTTTTGATGTTGTCATATTCAGTTCCTACTGAACCAGCTGACTTTACTTAGAACAAAGTTGAATCTGTGATATAAAGGTGGAATTCTTCCTGATTGATGCAAACATCAATCCAGCCACAGAATATCCAGTTAAAATGAAAATGCATTATGCTGAGTGCACCCACAGTGCTAAATGTATTCACAGAGCTGAATATACTGACACATTTGTGCTGGCAAGTGTGTATCACTCGTCACTGTCAACATACTTTAGCTTTATGTGATTTGAGAACTAGCAAGATCAGTATGTCAAATCAGGCATATCTAACAGTGCAAATTTTTCATTAGCCATTGTCCGGTAGCGTAGGAAGCTGAGGTGTCACTCTGTTGCATGCATCACTTCTCGCACGCCACATCAATAGGAAACAAATACCATGAGAGGCCAAAAGGAACTGCTCATAGAAAACCAAGCACAGATTGCTCATTGCTAATGGATTGTGGACAGTTGGTCAATGTATCTTCTGTAAAAACTTGGTGCATTTAAAACAGCTCATTTCATGAGTCTCAGGTCACTGCACTGATGGACTGACCAAATTTCTGAGGGCATCTGAGCCACGTTTTTAAGAGTATCTAGAAACATAGACTGCCACTTCTCACTGGGAGTTATTTTAAGTTTTTGGTGCACTTCTGCCCTAAGCTTTAATTTCTTTTGTTTTCCCACATGTGGGAGGTTACACATGAAAAACTCTTTCTGTCAAGATGCAATAACACTCCTTTCTTGGTCAAAACTGATGCCCAGTTCTTGGAACCACATTAGCGAACCAGAAGTTCTTGTGCTAATGCCATGATTGGTATTAATTTGGTAATTATTTCATTCTCATAGTGATGAAGGAACAAGTCTAGAAACCTGACCTGAGGCTTCTTTGTGCCCACTTCATCCTTCTCTTTTGTGAAGAACAGAAGGAGCAGTGAAGCAGCTTCAGTTATGTCTTCCCTCCAAATGCAGAACAAAGGTGTCCCTTTATGAAGGCATAGCCAGCAAAGGGTTCTCGATGAAGGCCAGCATGACAGAAAAAAATGTCATACCTAGACAGACAAATAGGAGCATATAGTCTGCAAGAGGCCCAAGAGGTCACACACACACACACACCCCCCAGGCTCTGAGGCACTGGCTGAGCCCCAGGGGAATACTGGGTCCACCTATGAGTACCAAGCTTCATGGTGAGCTAACAGGAAGATGTTTAGGGGTAAGTACCACAGATAGACTCTCTCAAGACTTTGTACATTGTCCTGGAATTCTGATGTGACAGAAGTAGCTTCAGTCTTGTTTTCTCCAACACAGATTAAGCATCAACTTGCAGGACAGACATTAGTTTTCCTTAAAGCAAGTGGCAGAATGGCTCAAGTAAGGACTTCAGCATCTGCCTACAGTTTGCAATCTTCCCTAAATAAACACTGACAAACAAGGACTACTCATTTCATTTACAAAACCAGGTTGTGGTTGATACAATCCTTAAGGTTGCACACCGCAAATGGTTGTGGCATGACCAATGCAGTTCCTAATTCAAGGAGGGCACTGCAGCGTTCACAACATTCCCCAGCACTCCAAATGTGTAGCTAATGACTGACAGCACAAGCAATTTACTCATGCATGATTTGCACTTATTCTGGCTTAGAAATCAATACTTTCTCTCAAGTAAACTGAACAGAACTGTAACATCCTTCCTGAAATGTCGACTCACTGGGGATATAGAGCTAGTGATAAACATTGAGTATTTTCTTCAAATGGAACTTCTCTGGCTTTATTGCTTCATTTAATTGAATTTTATTGCTTCATTCTTTTTTCCTCTCTTTTCTCAAACACAGCTCTTGAAAATGAAACAGCTCTGTGCCAGGCACACCATGTTCCTGTGTCGAAATTCATTGGCATGGCAGAAATGTAACTGAAAGCAGAGCCGACTCACTGTTTCAGGAAATAGTTTACAGTATAGTCTGTATTACTTGTTACTCACTTTCCTGTTTATTATCAGGTGTTCAATGGCAGGTAGTTTAGAGAAAAAGAAGGTGGAAGGTACATAAAACATGTAGTCCAGATACTCAAGTGATATAAATTGTCACCTTACCATTTGAAGGCTCTGGACGACAGGCTTTACCAAATCAAAGTGCTCTTTGTTTTCTAATACAATCCTGCTGCACAGAGACTAGAAAAGAGATTTATTTCTTCTGTAGCATTGTGCTCTTGATTAACCTAGTTAGTGGTACCTATTTCAGTGAAAGAGCTAATATCAACACTGACTTCAAAGCATTGCTAAGTGTGATACCTGCCTGTTCAGCAGAGGCAACCAAAATGTATGCTCTGGATGAATCCCCTATCATCATTAGCAGAAAATTACACCAAACTGCTGTAAAGCAATTAAGTGGCTAAACCGTGAGCTGGGAGGAAGTCAGTGATTAAATACTTACCACCAGAGTCAGCCCACATCACCTGATGTTTTGTTCAGAAGCTTTCAATCTGTTTTCAAATCACCGCCCAGTGCCATGGGCTGAACTGAACCTTCACTCAGGCCTTGAGAAGTATGTCCAGATACGCTTGGCCCTTTTTCATAGCAAGTTAATTTTATTTCAGTATGATATAGTACAATACAGGATAACAGTAATTCTTAATCAGTAGCTCAAGGTTGCTCTTGCACTGCCAAGCTATTCTCACTGAAATCTTTCACGGGTTCTTGCAGGGGTGCTGCAGTTACAGCAATCCATTGTGGTCACACTGCAATGTAGCTCTCTGTCATATGAAGACTGTGAAAAGTATGAAGGTTTAGAATCGGGAGGATGATTTTAATGAGCCAGTTAGGCTTGTTGTTGGATTTTGGTGTCATACTCTGAAGTAGCT
>JAVJGJ010000014.1:92415924-92444907 GCA_035590215.1 Microhierax caerulescens | reverse complement strand
AATAAAACTCTGCCTGACTGAAAGACCTTGCAGCAATGACTGAGGAAGCAATAATAACACTGCACTCTATATCTTCTCTCCAAATGATCTTAAATACTGGTAAGCTTAATCTTTGACATTCCTGTGAGAAATAAATTTCCATGTTGTGGATGGTAATTCTGAAGCACTGAGATATTACTATTAATAACTGGCTTTATTAATTCTTTCCCAGAACAAAGCAACACACCCTCTGGCACACAGAGAAGACGCAGTCCTTGTTCAGAGGGACCCACCAGCAAGACATCAAAGACAACCGTGACAGACAAGACCATATGAGGCAAATGATCAGTGGATTCTGTAGTTTTATTTTGTGTTTAGCCCTCCTCTGCCCTGCCTTCCTTAGCCTCCAGCTTAGCAGCTTCCCCTGTTTGGCTGCCTCCCTTTGCCCCACTGCTTCCCCTTCTCCTCCCCATTCCACCCCTTCTGCTCACCCTGTTCCCAAGAGCCAGTACTGAGTCAAATAGATAGTCAAAAGTTCTCAATACAGCCAAAATGTGGAGGATTTGTACCCTGGGAGACCAGAAAACTTTGTACCCTTTAGGACACTGGATGGTCCTTTACAAGCAGCTTTTACCATTTTACCCTTTCCCTGTTGGTGAGAAGTCTGAAGGAATAAGTAAATGGGTTTTCTAATATTGCCTCCTCCAAACGTGACACTGGAAACAGGGTGGCTAATGGTCAAATCCTGCCCTCCGTGGTACGGGTGGCTGTTTGGTGACTGCAGATACCAGATTTTGCTTCAATACACTTCTGTTCTCTGTATACAGTTACCCACATATACCACTCCCCTTTACTGGGCCCCTGTTTTTCTGAAATTAGTCAGAATTTTATCACCGATTTAAATAGGAATGGAATTAGGGCACAGATAGCACAATCTGTGTGTATGGCTGACTCCAAAGTAATCCAACAATATAGTTTAGGGTCTGGCACCATTTGATGGTGCCTTCAACTTCCAGTCACACAAATAGGAAACACAGGTTTGAATGGTCTCTGCTGACTTACCAGCACCCACACATTCTCACCCAGATCAGGTGCACCAAGCCCAGCAGCTGGTGATCCAAGCACTGAATCTGTTCACAAGATATCCAGCTGCATGATACCTGATGGTATCCTGAAGGTTCATCTGACACTGGGTTGGCTATGCCTGGGAAATCCACTTCAGTTCTATTATTAAAAAACGTAAGGAAGATTTTTTCAAAGAGCTGCAAAATGCCCTCATAGATTTAATTAGAGTGGGCCACTAACCACAGACTGCACCTTGGGAAAATGTGCCCTTTGTTGCAACTTTTAATTTCAACAAATTAATTTTCAATGTCCAGGTCATGTAATCCATGACTTGGATCCGTTAAGTGAAAAACACTTTCAGTACCAGATCTTTCCTAGCTCTAAAGCTGTAGATGACCCAGCCACATTTTAACCTGCTCTTACAGAGGCTGTGAAAGCTTGTGTTTTTTTTTCCTCTAGAAACAAATACTTTGATGCACCGATTACTATTCCACCCAAAGGCATACTGCATATCAGCAAACAGAAGTCATTTTACAGAGTAACTTTTGCATATGGCTTGAAAGAAAGCCCAGCAAGAATTGACAAAGATAGATGATCTCCCCAGTGATATTCAGAAATAATACAGTTTCACATTTATCTCAGGGAAAAACAAGCAATGGACATATTTAAATAATCATTAAAAATTAAATCCCTGACACAAGGCAGGATTCAACCCTGTACTGCCACACATCTTCTGGAAATCTTTAATGGATATCATTGAGTCTCATTTGCTTTGCTCATACACAAAAGCTTCATAATGGAGGTTTGAGTGTATGTGTTATCAGCAAAAGGTTCTCTCGAGGGAAATTAAGTGAAAGGACATTTTTCTTGTCTTCATGTTTGACATTCAGGAGTAGTGGCGAGATAAGGTAGGCACAGGAGTCTTTCAAAAAACTGCCAGATAGCAATGGCAGCATTTCATAAGGGTGTGAATCGTTCATCATCTGCTGCAAAAACTCCATTAACATGGCCTGCTTTTAAATCCAGTACTTCGCAAGGAATCCCATTTTCTACTGTTACTGTCACTTCGCCTTTCTCTTCTAAATTTTCTCTCTCTGTTGACTCTTTAGTCTTTCTAAAAACAAGAAAGAGAAAATCAACTTATTCTGTTGACCTGCAGCACTCCACCATGATTCCACAGACGTAAAACCTGCACATTTAGTCAGAAGTTTATCATAGGTTATGTTCTGAAAGACATAATCTGGTGCACCTCTTTGCTGTTGTAAATATACCATGGAAGGTGAGAGGCCTACGGATTGGAAGCCCTGGTTTAGTGGTTTGAGGTCAGGATTGGGAACCAGAAAACCTAGAGTAAACATGTTGTAAATACGTTATAAATATTACTTCACCTCCTTATTCTGTAAAATGACTGGAAGGTGCAGAAGGAAAAGGTAGTGCAAAACAAAAATGGAAAAAATCTCTAAATCTGTTCTTGCTTTACATCAGGAAGGACTGCACTAAATGTCTAGTCTGATATTGTTATGTGTGTCATAGATTTTGCCCCACGATGTGGACAAATTAAAACATACCTTTTAGAAGCAGATCATCTTTAGACTATAGCCTCCAAAAGTGGAGACCTGAATGCCCTCACACTCCTTGATGACCTTCTCTAGAAGTCAGGTACTCTTAATGCTGCAGATCTGAATTTCTAGTTCAAACTTCATTAACAGCCACCTTCCTACCTAGTATTTTATACTGTTTTCTAGATCAAACAATTGCACAGCTTTCACTTTTCCAGGCTCCAGTTCTCACTAAAAGAATATTAAAACAGTTGCTGAATAAAGTTATCTAAAACTACAACCATGAGAAGATGCAATACAGAAATACCAGTCAATGTGTTATGACGTTCCTTTAATTCCAGATTTATTCTGACCTTGAAATCTACTAGTTCATAGTTGAAAAACCTGCTGTACTTTACAGCCTGCAGCATCAGCAGTTTCAGAGGATAAGAAACTCAAAGGTCAGCTCCACTGCGTCCTATCCCATAACATGTACTATAACAATCTGACTCAGGACTATCATAACAACCTGACTCAGTGTAACTGCTAATAACAGCGATTTTCACAATAATAACATTTTATTGGCTTTTGGGAGATTCTTGGCATTAGAGACTAAAAAAAAACAAAACGTGGGGAATAGTAGTTGAAACCTCTGACCTCTGGCTGATTTTATCTGCTCTTACAGTGATAAAAGGAGGGTTCTTTAATACAAAACCTGTGGGAGAAGAACATAAAAGATACTAAGAAACAGGTTCAGAAGGAATTAAAGGAGTAGGAGATGTGTGGAACTAGATGTGTGGAACTTGTTGCCATAGGAATTCAGAGAAGCTAAAAATTTCTAGTTTAAGGGGACACTCAACAAGTTAAAGAAAGAGAAAACATTGTGGGTTAACCAATACACAAAGACTAAATCCAGCTCAGGAAGACTCTCAGCTGCAAATTAGATGCTGGGAGAATAATAGAGGGAATCACTGTGTATGCTTACTCTGGTTTCACTCTCGCCAAGGCAAATGCTTATGGGCTCTGCTGAAGATGGGATTTTGGGGGATTGGGGTAGAGTTCAGCCTAGTTCAGCATAGCCAGTAGAGGCTGGTCCTGCCCTGGGTATACACCAAATCTATTATCGGAGAGGGAGGTGTCCTGCTGCTGCAATGACAGGAGAACAAACATAAGACTGGGAGACACTGTGTCTGATCCAGCTCACGGTAGAGTCAAGGGCTACAGTCACATGGAGCTCTTCCAGCTGCAGGCAGCTGTGGCTTTGAATTTTACATGTTGTCCAATGATGCACAGTGAAGGCCTAAGTAAGAAAATCTTTCAATTCAAGAAATGACGCATGAGTCTAACTCGTTACTGAAACTCCATTATAGGCCTGTGCTTCCCTGTCACCCTGAATACAAACAGCCTGAAGCACGTGTTTTGGGGCTTATCTGAACCAAGGCATTTAAGTGGTACTTTAAAGGCCTATAAAGACAAAATGCCAGATTTATGAGAAGTCAACACCATCCTTGGGGCCAGATTTCCAACACAGCTTACTAGGCAACAGAGCTGCCATTATGTCAGCTCTGGACAGGTTTCCAAGAAAAGTCATTACTGGATGTGCAGAAGTCTTTGACAACCTGGTCACATACTTCAGTGCCTGAAAAAGAGATGAGCACTTTTGAAATTCTCTTCTCTGATGCCTGGCTCTTCTTTTTTCAAAAAAAAAAACAAACCAAATAGCCCAGACCATCCCTTTTACCCCTCCAGTCTTTGCAACAGTAGATGGAAGAAATATATGCTTGGTTTACCCTCCCTCTCACTTCCCCACCCCTGCCTGGAGACACCATTGATGTGAAAGGAAGGTTAAAGTTCAATCATGGATGGATCTGCACAGAGGAAAGGTTATATGTAAAGGCACACTAGGGAAACAGAGGGAGAAATAAAAAGGAGCATAACAAGTAAAAGGGAAAGAGCATGAGACAGAGAAGATACCAAATAACCACAGGCAGGCAGCAACAAACCATATTACAGGTAGTATGGCAAAAAGAGCATGTAGTTTACATGATATTGAGAGGAACTGCTCAAGCTGAGCTGAGTTATTTTGAAAATAGAGGGGGGGGGAATGCTGTCTTTCAGCATGATAAGAAGCACAAATTATTATTGTAGCTAGAAAAAATCATAGCTATTTAGCATAATTTATTTATATTACACTTACTTGATATGTTCAAAGACCCCCTTTAAGTTAGGCACTATATAGACACATGGAGCCATGATACTACACAGCAGGTAGATATGGGCTTCAGGTAGCAAAGTTACTCTCCAGTTTTACAGAAGAGGTCACCTAGGTTCAGGGGATGAAATAACTCAGCCCATACCACATGGAAGGTTGTGACAGGGCTTAAACTATCCACTGACCCCAAGTACCTTCTCAGACTCTTTCCCCCAACAGCACCCCTCATCTATTGTTTGTTCATGGGTTTTTTTGAAAATGGAAAAGGGTTTTGCAAATTCATGCAACTCTTCTGAATGCAAAATATAACTGAAGGGAGTCTGACTACAGTACTAAGGGTTCTCTATAAGAAACATTTATCCTTTGCAGTAAGTTGTTTTTCTGAGGTCTTTTAATGTTGCTCTTCAAGGTGATAAGGAGGCAGAAAGGAAAAGTCTCTGCAACACACCACTTTTCATATATGAATCCCTTGTTCTGATGTATTTGGGGATGCAGTCTACCATACAGTCACTAATTTTGTCACCTCATTGTCAGCAGAAATTTACCCTTTTTCAATTCTTCTGCTGTTCCTGTATGACTGTGTTGCTGAAGCCATAATTCTGTGTTAACCTAACCTCTGTGGCAGCCTAAACCATGGCAAAAGCTGAACTTCTGTGGCAGAATCTGAGCTCATTTGAGATATTTCTATTTCTCATACCCAGCTCTGAGCCAACAGAGTTGGCAGGACCAACACTCTACCTACTCTCTGTCTTCCTCCAACATGCTTACACTAGGGAAGCATGCATAGCTTTCTCTTTTTCACCAGTACCACCACAGGGCAGAAACTGAGAGGAAAAGAGTATCTCTCTCCTACCCTACTGTCAAACAGCAGATACCAAGGCTTATGGGGAGATCTGATGATGAACCTGTGAAGGGCTGGGTACTTTGGACTCATCAGGTGATGAATGGTAGGCGAGACCATGCACCATTCCATTCAGCAGGGCCTCTTCAGCCATACATTAAGCATTGTTATGTTGTCTACTGAGGTTTCTCAAACTGCAGCAGCAAATTTCTTTTAGCCCTGCCAGTTTTTGACACTACTGCCCTGGAAGGGGCACAGTCACTGCTAGCCTTCTCCCTCTTGGTAGCTATTTGGGTAGTCTGTGAGAGAAGGCTCACCTGTGGCACACTAAACCTTGAGAAGAACGACAGCCAATGTCTTTGTAAAGCTGTCGTATCTAGTTAGGTGGCCTCCAGGGTTGTATACTCATACTCCCTATTTCCTTATTATGCCCCAGCATTACTAAACAATCTATACTTCACAGTTAAAAATTTTAACCCCTTTCCTCAGAAAAGGACATATGGATTATCTTTACCTACGTAGGTAGCACAGCTATCATTTCTCTGAGGCTGATTTGAAAAGCAAAACCAGCCCAGCTGACTTAACTAGCAGGTATTCAGTTAAAACAGAAGAAAATCTAAGCTGCTTACTTCTTGTGTTTCTGAATCCCTGAAACAACGAGGAAAACAATTCCTGCCACAATGAGACAAAGAACAACACCAAATACAATAAGCCAGACAGGCGTCGCGGGTTCAACAGGAGGTGACAAGGTTGAGGGTATCTTCAGGAACTGCAGTGTTTTGTCACTCAGTAGGAAGGCACTGTTGATTCTGTTCCGATTCATCCTTCATAAAAACACAAAGAACATTACAACTCTTTATAAAGGTATTTTACAAGTTAAAAAGAAGAGAGGGAAAAAGGAATTTTCAGTATGTGCTGCAAATCTGGCAGGGCTGAATTTGATTCAGCATGACACTGGCAGGATTACACAGACTTTCACTTTAACATAGACCTTGCTAGTAATCCATAGACATGCACACACTTACAAGGTTTTGAACACCAGGTTTTTGTACGTATTTATCTGAAAAATTGGGAAATACAGATAAGACTTGAAGTACAGTATTATTATTTATTTCTGGTTTGGACCATGTGCTGAAGGCATATCAGACTGTAATCTGTAAGGGTGGCTCTGCTGTCTTGCTCATGCAGCATTCAAGATTAGCATGCGAGTGGCAACTCTACCCTGCATGCTCAAAGGACTTACTTATCAGTGCCCCTTGGTTCTTCAAAATGACCTATTCTGCATGTTATGGGCCAGTACATCTGCTGCTGCAAATTTTCTTAGGTCCTTAAAGCACGGGATACAATTTGGTACATAAGAATCCATCCTTATTGCCAACACCTCCCTCCTTCCCTGCAGGTGCAGCTACAGGCACTTCTACTTTGCATATTTTTTCCATTATGAGAAACTCGTAAGTCTGAGAAATATGCTTTTTCATATGAGTTGTGCAACTGCTACCCTTTCTAATGGATATCTTCACCCACATTTACTACTTCTAAGCATTTGCAGGTATTTCTGGATCTGAATCTAAGCAGCCTTAAGAGGCTTTAGCAGTACCTTTCATTAGCTTTTTCAAAATGTTAAAATTTTTTGAGAAAATGTATTACATATATTGGTCTTGAGAGATTCTTTTTGATTGCAGTTGTATGATTCACAGCAACTCTTTCTTATATACAGTACGATTTATTTACCATACAGCAACTATTTCCTAAGAACAGATATATGAGAAATACAGATAAATTTTTGAAAATTTTTCTCGGAAATCGTAATGTTTGACTGTCCCTTAGACAGGAAGTTCTTAGCCTTAATGTAGAGTTAGCATTCCTGGGAGGGCTGAAATCCTTGGCAAATTATAAGACTTGTTATACAGTAAGCTGTCTTTGATTTAGAAAAGATTTTCATCCTTATTGATATGAAAGGATCGTTGTGAAGAGCTGAAATAAGCATTGTTCACCCTTATCTAATGGCTGGAGTTAGAGAATTATGTGCTGAAACACATGCAGGCAACTACAATTGCATTTTGTGTTTGTATATGCATAAATATATCCTGTGTGTCTTTATGCAAGACCTTGGGTCTCATACAGAACTCTGAGAAGGTTTACCTTCCTCTTTGTTCTTACTTTGTAGAGGATCTCATACAATAAAATTCTGGTCCATGGGTAGTGCTCTTATGTGCTACTGTAGTATGAAGAATTAGCATAGTGGTTTAGTATGGAAGCCTGCAATCAGAAGCAATTGAATAAAAAGCATTGCAGTTTTATAGACTGTTTTATTTCTTGTTTCTAAGTTAGGTAGGAATTAAAACTTTTCATAAATAGCATATTCTTTATCAGGTGACAGACAACAGTTAAAAACCAAACATAACATAATAGCATCCAATTTCTGTAGCAAACAGGGCACATAAAAGACTTAAATAAATCAGCTTATGCTACTGAACGTATCAAAGAATAACAGAAATGCAAAACCCCTGCATTCCAGCACTCTTACAGAGAACTTCAGTGAATAAATAATCTGCTTCCTCCACTAATGCTATGAAACTATTGTTTGGTGTCTCTGTTGGAAATAGTTTAATCTGCTCATAAGCTTAAGTTAATCTTCCCAAAAGAACGCATACTCATTCATCAGGAATTAGGCATTGCACCTCCATAGAGATAAGATGAATTTTCAAGGCAGTGTACAGAATGCCTAAAAACAAAGAGGTCTGTTTTCCACGCCAAGCTTGAGAAATGTATGTGAGTTATGCTGCTCGTGGGAGTCATCCCTATAAACCCCTTATGCAGGTTTGGTGGATGACTGAAGTCAGATTACCCACTTTTTCTTTTCACCTCTTCAGCTCTATACTCTTGCTTTTATTGGCTAGAGAATGTGACATTTAGTGGAAAGCAAACTGATTTGTACCACCTGGTACTCTGTACAAGCAATGCTCAGCTATGATATTGACTGGCATTCTAGAAAGAGCTGGTATGAAAAGAACATGAAAATAAGATTGTTTAAGCCAAACTGGGCCATAGCCAGCTCTGCTCATGAAGAGTTCACACGACCTTTTTTCATGTGAAAGCTTTTAAATTAAGTACAGATGTACTGTACTTGAGAAGCATTGAAAGGAAGCTGGTCATTAGTCCAGGTGCCCGTGGGCATGTGGCATGCAAAGAAAGTTAAATGATACAAATCCAACCCAGAAAGTGTGCAATTCTTTCATCCAAAGGAGAAGGCTCTCTTGCTGGGAAATGTAGCAGCTGGATGAGAGCAGTGTATGTGCCACACACTGGACAGCAAATTACAGGTAGGGCTCTGGAAACAGCCTAGATTTCGTCTGAGGCTCCAGCATTAAGAAAGACCCCTTTCAAAGTTATAATCCCAAAGCTCACATGCTTTACATTCTGTGGGACCGTGCAAAATCCTCTAATCTCTCATGCATGCAAGAATACCGACCCCTTGGTGTTTTAACTACTTGGATTAGCTCATCTTTAAAGGGGCAGAGTGCTCATTCATACAAGGCCCAGAGAGAGAAAGTATCCTCAGTCAGCAAGGAAGAAAATGTTGCCGAAGCCGTGGCTGTACCTGATGGCTGCCTCTACCTCACTTCCAGGAACAGTTGTCACATTTTTGGAAGAATCTGTGACCACAAACCAAAATGACACCCGATCCGTCACATTACAGAGCAGCACATTGGAAATTCTGCAGACAGTTAAAACAAAAATCATCATTACAGAAGCATGGATGGAATTATTGAAATATTTCAGATTTTCTTAAAATATTGCTTTCATCTAAAGGGAGAAAAATTCTTGCTTTTAAAAATGTTAATAGTTAATGCTCAAGGAAGAAATAACACTCACTGCATTTCCTATTTCCCATTATGATAAAAAAAAAAAAAAAGCTTATTGAGACCAAACTTGAGTCTGCAAATGAATTTCTGAATCTATTACAAACTTGCATGGACATACATTTAATGTAATCAAATGGGAAAATACATATTTACATCTTAATCATCAGGGCTGTGACACAGGCCACGTAATGGGGCAAATGCATTGGTGAACTAAGAGTTTTGGTTTTGACAGATAATACCACAGGAACCAGTCATGAGGGATTCCCCACATGATTTTCAAGTGAGTGTAGTCCTACAGGATACATTTGTTGGAGGGAAGAGCAATGAAATTATGTTACTCTTTTTGGCATCTTTGTTCACAGTCAGGCACAGAGTGGAGGCAACAGGCTAAACCTAGACATTCTACTGGCACTGACCTATGCCCTTCAGTTTACGCTGTGACAAATATTTATCTCATCAGTTTTAAGAGAAGATTACTCAGCTTTACGTTAAGTCAGTAGGGGAAGGGCAGAGGCACGCACCTTCTCATGGCACATTATGTAAAAAGTGTGCAAAATGTCTTTTAAATGCCTTTTTTCAGATTCTTAAAAATTTGTTTCTACCACTAATACTAGCAAATGGTGGAACTATTGTTAGAAAAACCTCATGGAATGACGCCATCATGAGAATTTAAACTGAAGAAGTGAAGGCTAATACATTAGCTAATACACCTGTCCTCAGTCGCTGTTATGATTAATATTATGATTAATAGCGACTGAGGATAGATGGTGTCCCTATGTTCTTCTCTCTGTTCCTAGTTTATTCACAAACCTAAGAAACAAACCAGCCAAACTGGTGTAATATACAGGAATTATATAAGATGTGATTTATTACAGCACGGCAAGGAACATAGTATCTACCATTAAAGGACAGCCAAAGCTTTTATGAATTCAATGAGAGATAGCTAGAGAGAGAAAAATGGGAAAAAAATATTTAGTTCTATATCATTAATAAAGAGCCCAAAGAATTTGGCTCAGGATTTAGATTTACTGGCCACATCCAAGCAGTGAGTAGATATTCTGAAAGTCCAGGACCAAGAATTAGGATTATTTTTACTTCCAGAGAGTAGCCTGGACTTGGTTCACCTTTCCACAAGGTCTACCTGGCCACAAGCACAATACAGCCACCCTGTCTTGACAGACTCCACTTGGGATGAAGAGCCTTCAGATACTGCCTGCTGTTCTGGATACTTCAGATACTCCCTGCAGTGAGCCAGCGGAGAAGAATGTAGCCCCTTTTTTAATTAACTGCAGTGATGTTTGTAATGCCCATTATTAGCTACTATAATCGGTTTTAAGATCTGGCCTTGTCCCTCACCAAAATCTAAGATATAACACTTCCTTTCTAGCCTGTCCTCTTTATCAGGGTGACAAGTCCCTGGCTGTAAGCAATGCCCCCGTCGCAGAGCTCTGTTTGGCAGTGCCATCTGCTGGCTAATTACAAATATAATTAAATAACCTCTGCGGTGGCCTGAGGAGCGGGAAGTATGAGGTAGGAAGGAATAGAAGGGAGCCAAAATTGCCAATGAATGCCTCCATCCAGAAAAGAATGAGTTCGCTTTTAAGGCAGGACATTATGTGAATATGGATATTTTGCAGAAATATTCTACTTACTACTGAAAGGGCTTTTTTGGGTGGTATGGGTGCCTGAGGTAGTGCAACCTTTTGTTTTACAGAGAAGGCACATATTCCATAGAGATATCAAATAAAACAGAAAGCAATGGTTTTGCAGAGCTGAAATACCCACTTCTGCTTCTCTAGAACAATGTCAGTTTTGCAAATACAGAGAATTTTTATGGCTAAAAGAGGAAAGTCATCCTCTGGAATTGGAAAAGCTATTCACATCAGTTTTCTGACAACAGTCAGAAGATGGAAGCAGACTTATTCTTCCCAGAACAAAAGCAAAACACAAAATTTACAGGACAGGGAAAAAAAAAAGAGTCTACTTCTGGCTGGTGGCTGACAAACTCTTGCTGACTTCACAGTGTATCTAAAATTGTATCTGCAGAGGAAGTTTCCCATCATGAGAATTTATAACAGTAGGACCTAAAGCTTCATGGTACTGCAGTTCTTAATGCTGGAAATTTTGTGGTGCAATCAAAAACTGGTCCAGGTAGAAAATCTGTGTTCGTGTTGTCCTACAGATGTTCTTGAAATGGGGTGAATGAGGAAAGTTTGATCCCCAAAGAGAAAGGTAAATTTGGTAGACAAAGACTGGCAGAACATTCCGACCTTATTCTCATTCAGAGACTCAAAGAGACTCTTCAGCCTGGGGTTGTCCTGACAGTGCCAAGGATTTCAGCCTGAGGTAGGGCAGCTGGTCATCATTAGGTGCAGCATCTCTCTCTCTTTAGGAAATACAGTACTGAATCAACTGGGCAGCAAGGCTTACACTAGGATACATACATATTGCCTCCTTTCTGCTCCCTGTTATGTCTAAAATCCTTGCTTGATTATAGGCATCCAAAACCTGGTTTCACTGCTGTGACTTTTTCATGAGTGGAATCTGAATGCTGTAAATCCTTGCAGCAGGCTCAAAAGAGAATAATACTGCTCACAAGAAGTTCAAAGGGGATTGAGTAAGCACCAAAACAGACTAGTTCAACAAGCACTAATGTGGCAGTTTCTTTGCAGCAGGTATGTCTTCCCCCCACCCCCACCCCCTTGCTATTTGCATGCAGGTTTGATCCACAGCATGCAGAAACAATACAAAACTACCTCTTTACACTGTTTAGATTGGAGAAACCTGACTTCTCCAAGCATTATGCTAATTAAGTGTATTTGTAAACTTATGTGGACATTTTTTTTATTTCCTTAGCAGGCAACAGATAGGCTTTTGTCATGGGGATTATAGGAGACTGTGATCATCAAAATAAAAAACATCCTGTTTCTCCCTTGTGGCACCATGGAAAAGTACAAAATTGCATTTTCTTTAATATACACAAGCGAACAACAATGAGTAGAGTGCAGGTTCCTGATGCAGCCTGAAACACCATCGTTGTTCTTTATGGAGATTTAAAGGATTTTTTAGGGGTAAGAAAGAGCTGCCAGAGACTCTGAGGGAGCTGGGTGTCTACAGTTGTTGGCTCATGGGAGAACCATAATCCCCAAGTCCCAAGCGCCATCTCCAGCTCTCCCGAAAGCATCAGGCCTATTCCAACCCATTGCTGTGCAGCTGCTCCTGCAAAAGAACGTTATTGCCTTCCTTTCTGTGAACAGTAGCCGTGGGATCACCTTGATGTAACAGCTTTAGCTCTAAAGGCTTATTTTGTTGTTCTAAATGCTCACAATATTTTTTACCATCAAAAGAGACTGTCTTAGGAATATGGATAATGTTGGTGAATTTTTTTTCTGTTCACTTCATGAGGAAAACCGCAGCTTTTTAATCTACAAATGGGGAAGAAGATGTACCAAAGGTAGATTCTCTTATTCAAGTGAAAGTAAATATGATAACATTCTTTCTGCTCTAAAGATTAACCAGTCTCAGCCTCAAAAAAGAAGCATATTATTTCAAATGAGTCACAGATTAGAGAAAACAGAGTTACTAACACAGACTGCAGACGACAATTCTTTAACGCTGAGAGATCAAAGGTTGGCTTATGTAGTTCGTGAATGCATGTATTGAGAATTAATTGAAAGGCCATACATAGAGCAGGAAATAAAGGGGGTTTAATTCTCCATTGAAAAAGAAGTATTTATTTTATCTGTATTAATAATAATTGAATAACTGTATAGATTTTGTCTTCTGTTTCACACAGACTTGAAAATTTGGCAAGCCTTTCAAACATTAAACACAGCTCCATGATTTATTAAATTTTAGTTTAGAAATTAACCTTAGAGAACTCAAGATGTAATGTGCAATCCTGTCCATTCTGCACTGGGTCACTCAGTGGTTACATAAGGGCAACAACAGCATCAACTGCTGTTTCCAGCAGTACATTCAAATGCTTGTCATTATGGGCTGGCTTTTATCCAGCTGCAGAAGCCTAAGAAAAGGTGACTTTGAATCTCAAAAGTGATGGGACAGACTGCAACAATAGTTATGCTGATCCACCAGACAAATTATTTCAGGGCCTGATCCAGCTTGCTGAAGTTAATGGCATTTGGTCTCATGTGGGAGTTGGTTGTGGCTGTGAGTTACTGCAGGGTTGTGGGTGTATTAGAAATTAATGGGATGTTAAAGCGGGGGTTTGTCACATTCTGGTTATGGCCCTGTGCAGAATTTATACCCTAACAGAACCAGTATTTGATTATGTAAAATACTGGTGAATTTTTTGTAAGTCTTTATTTTGACAAAAATCTTTAACTCACTAGATGCAAAATTTGGTTAATTTTAGATGCTACCAGAATGCAGTCACAAGCGACTTGTTTATTCTTTTATAACAGAATAATTGATCACTGATCTTTTACAGCTCCCAAAGAAAATCTGTTGGTGTTTATCTGTAAAAGCTTCTGCAGTGTAATGTAACTTATTTGCCACAGGTTCCTGCTTCTGCCTCCCTCTCCACTGCAAGCCCCTGCGGCGATGCTGCCCAGCTATCCGAGAGTGCCATTCCTCGTGCACGCCATGCTGCTGTACCCTCAGTGCTCCCACACCTCCTTACCCACTGGGGGGGACAGAGACAGCCTGTGCTCCGTCCTCTGTACTCAGTTCCTTCCAGCTGCCAGCCACATGGATGGGGAAAGGAGTTCATTACTCGCAGGACTTGTAACAGGATGGAGGCTTTCAAAGCTTTCCTGCTTCCATGTAACAAGCAGGTTATTTGAGGTGTATTGGGAGGTTCATCTAGCTCTCCATCACTGAACAGTGACCCTGAGTTCCCTTGGGATTTGGGAGAGATCTATGGATAGGGAACTCCTCATCCTGTTGCCTAGTAAGTTATATCAGATCTCAGAGCTGCTCCTTCAGCTGGCATGCTGCCTACACGTGACCCCAAAGGTATCTAGGTCCTAGAAGAGGTATCAGTTACACCTCCAAAGCACACCCCAAGTGATACCCATGAGGAAGTCCTACACCATATTAAAAAGAGGTAAAGTTGCCCACACCTAGCTGTTCCCAAATATTATACTGACTTCTCTGACAAGCATAGTAGCAGGAAATTACTGATGTGTGCAACCCCACCTCTAAACTGGGTAAGGTAACACTGACATAATCATAACTGTCCATAGCAAAAATTGTCTTGGTAGGAAACTGAATTATGTGAGCATAAATGCTGCGATTTCCTGCAGTGGATAGAGATAACATCCATTAAAACTTTAACTCCTTTCATACTGGCTTGATTTTTCCCCATCCCTGCACCAAGCTTTCTAATATTAGTTGAGTCTGCAGAGACCCTTGGTGCTTGAAGAGGAAAAAGTTCACTGGCTTTTGACAGAGTTTTTTAGCTGTGTGAAAGCACCACATCTTTGAAGGAAGAAAATAATTTAAAAAAATCACCTGGGACTAAAATAAGTATAAAAAAGTGAATCTATATGGATCACATACTTGATGAAAACTCTGCTTCTTTGAAAACCTGAGAAAAAGCCTGCAAAATCGCCTTTAATTAGCTTGTATCTTGAACTCATTTTTTTAGGTGTCATTTTCATTGGGTGCAGTAGCATACTTGGCTGGTTTTGTTAAGCTTGGTGTGATGCCTCTTTTGCTCAAAGACACCAGCTTCTGAGGAATAAAAATGAAACAGCAGGGAACCAAGCACTCCTGTTACATGGAGGGGGAAATCACCTATTTAAGAGAAAGTGTGGCAGCCACAATAATCATAATATGATTATAGTTAACTAGTATTTTTGCAAATGTGGAATATGCTGCATCTGATGCAATGACAGTCTGAAGTATTTTTTTAGGTAAATTGTGAAATTTATCCTCGTTAGCCTACCAGAACCACAAGTCTTTCCAGTGAAAAAATAATAGGCCTATAGAAATACACTAACAAGGTTTCTCATTTAAGGAAGATAAGAACGTACTGAAAATATAGGTTGCTAAATGGTCTGTCTAATCTGCTATCTAACTTCATAAGTATCAAGGATCAGAAGCCTGAGAAGAATATTCAATACCTCAGGGTAGAACTATCCCAAAACCAGTTAAAGGCTGAATTATGTCTAAACCGCAGCATCTGAAACTTCTTGACGCTAGGTAACTGAACCGCTGCAGTATTAGGGACAGATACCCCCAGCAGAACACAGCACTAGTGTAGCTATCCACCTTCCAGCTCCATGAGTTAGCTTATCCTCAACATACTGAGGAAGCTGTGCTCCAAGAAAACGTGCACCAAAGCTGCTTATTCAAGGACCTGTACTGCTCCTCCTGCCCTTGCCAAGGCGTCCCTTTGCCTCCTCCCAGTATGGTCTCCAGAAGGTATCACGTCTTACTGCCAGATTCTGCTAGAGTGAACTGGCACAGTCCCACTGAGATCCACAGCTGTGTCATCTCACATCAACACCGACACTTGCCCAAAGATCGATCATTGCTTAAAACAGAGAGACTGTGATGTTCAACATATATCTAGGTGACAAAGAAATATACTGGAACAGTCTGTTCTGAGAAGCTGTATGTAATGATCTCTACAGTTCAGTACAGCAGAGAACGGGCTACTACATACAGTGTTGTTAATATGTATAAGGCAAATCAGAGTAGATGCTTACTGAGTTGTGCTCTTGCTGGAATGTCTTCTCATCGCAAAAGCCACCATTGCTTTGAAGAGGTACTCTTCATTAGCATCCCAGGCATACTGTAAAAGAAGATGGAAAATAATCAGTTCCAGCACCAGTACAGAGGAGGGAAAAGAGTCACTGAACTTGAAATGCTACATTGATCAAGAAAATGAAATTCACTGGTTGTTCTACAAAAATAAGTTCCTGCCCATTATTCACATGTGTGCATGAAAGACTTTTTCTAACAGCTGTTATAAAATCCAATATAAAGTGCAAAGAATGTTTCCAAAACCTGAATGAATTGAATGCTTCTGAAAGCTGTCCAAACTGGAGTTGTAAAGTTTCTTGTACCAAAGACTAGGCATACAGCTAGAATTCTCCTCCCACAGCTGCACCCATGGCTTTGCCTCTTTTGCTGGATAAAGTAGAAGGTTTAAACCCACTCTCAAAGACCATTTGGCTCTGCCCAAAAATAAAAAAGAAAAGCAAATGTTGAAGGTAGTCTCTGGGAGCTGGATGTCAGGACACCAGGAAATAAATTGAGATTACGGCCTTATTGCTGCACACCATCCTTGGAACAAGAAGACAGACTCAACAATAGCACAAATTATCACAGGTGAGACGAAAGAAAACAGCATCCTTACTACTTTAATAAGAAGTAAAATACAGGCTCCAAAACCTTTCTCCGTTGTCTTGATGAAAAATCATGCTTCCACAATTTCAGTTTTCTGAGATAGCTTCACTTAGGTTCCCCTGGGCTTTCATTCACATATGCAATTCTAATCACCTGTAAGAACTGCACCTATTACATTTTCATAACAGAGCCATGGCTGAGGCATACTGATTGAATTTCCCCTTTCAGCAGATTACAAAAATTAATAGTTTCTTGGAATTATATTAATGGAGGTTAGAGGCAACTTTCTTCAGTCAATCAGAATACAAATCTAATCTTCAACTTTAAGTATTAAAAAACAACTGTACTGTAATCATCCAAACCAGAAATCCAATGGTGTGGATACTTAACCCTGTTGGCAATTTGGACCTACTTTTTCACGGGCCTTTGTAACGCATTCAAAAACCAGCAATATATGTCAAAAAGCAGTAAACAGCATTGAAAATGCCAGATCTTAATTCTGTTTTTTAAATACTAATTTTGAATGCATGGGGCTGCAACCTCTCTGCAGAAAGGAGGAATCCAACTTCCAGGCCATCAGCTCTCATTTTGCTCTGACATCCTGTAGACTGGGAACCTAAGCAGGAATGAAGGCAGTCATTTAAAGAGCAGAAACTCATACTGATCATATTTATCATCCCTAGAAAATGAAGAGTTGTGAAATGGGCTCTCTGAGATGCAGTAGGACAGGGACAAACAAAAAAGCTGAGCAACAGACATCCTGAGTAACATTAAAATCCAGCTGCAGTGCTGAGAATCTGGGTTCTGACTTGCCACTCTTGCCTTGTGAATGAAGGGAGGTGTCAGCATACTGTGATAATGCCAGCCTAAAGATCTAAAGATTCAAACTGGGGGGACGGGGACAAGGGACGGGGGGGGGACACACACCACACACGACACCTTGAAAAGAAATTATAAAACCCTGTATTTTGATCCCACTGCACTGATGAAAGTGTGACAGCAATGACAGCAAATAGTACTAAAAGAAAAAGAGATAATGTAGTAGAGGAATTAATGTAGATGACAGCCATAAAACTATCATAATTTTAAAGATATCTGTGCTTGAACCACAAAGAGCACAATTTGCAGCACTAAAAGGGAAGATCTTCCTTTTTCTGTGTGGGGCACTACTGACTGAATCCCTACATGACATCTGCAGACTTTGAGAACAGGTCCAAAAGGACAGAGAAAAAAAAAAAAATATTTGTTATCCAGTGGATTAAACCAGCTGTAGAGATAATTTAATCAGTTGTCTTAAAAATGGATAATGAAGAGACACTCCATTTCACATTTACATGGACACAAAAGCAATGCAGCACTACCAAGTATTGTAGTTGATATGTTTACATTTAGTGCAGTATAAGTATATACATACAATTAATGACTATCAAGTATTCTGTTTTCATAAATAATGCAGTAGCCTAGAGCTTCTTTAAGTCAGAGTAACAAAAAGGGTATCTCAAAACAGGGAAAATAATTTGTAGTGAGGAACTCCAGCCCCAGCTGAAAGATTAAGCACTTTAAAAAAGACAGAACAAACAGAAAGCTGCAAGATATGGAGGAGGAGACTGGCAGAGAAAGCTCAGCAGAAATCAGGGGTATTCTTGAGCGAGCAGATACTGCAGAGAACCTTCCAGGCAGAAAGGCAAGAAGCCCCTAGAAAACAGTGATCAGACAGGAGGTACAGGAGATGACCGAGGGCTCCATACGAACAAGAACCTCTGTACATGACTGCATGCAGGGCTATGCAGGGGGAAGGCAACAAAATGAGGAGGAAAGCTATAGCAAGAATACCTTTATGCTAATAAACTGTATGAACTCATGACAAGTGGGCACAAATTGCCAGCAGCCAATTTCTAACCACCAGCTTTCTCCAGTCAGAGGGACAGGTACAAAGAAACCTGAATCATTCTGCTATGGGGCTTTATCAGTTTCATGTTTATCCTCCAGCTACAAAGGCCTGGACCGCAGCTGATGACTGAGGACGTTGTCTTGGTTCTTTTATGTTCCGATGAATTTAAGCTATTGATGCACATCTTGTGCTGCTACAGACAAAGTGTATTAAATATCACGTGCAACCACACCCTATAAATGTAAGACAACTCTGTTATCAATGAAACCTTACATGATATCAGAATTATTAATGTTTACCATCATACTTACTCTATAAAGGAACAAACACAAAGACCCTGACTCAGTTGCACATTCCATCCTTTATACGTTAAGGACGAGCAGAATTAGACACAGCTGACTGTGAAAGCTGGGTCTTAAGTGCCTGTTAGTGAAAGAGGAGGTTGATGAGATAATGGATAAAAGATGATGAGTGTAAGTTGTTGAGGGAGTGAAATTCTATAGTAGTGCTCTAAGGAAGACAAAATTTAAGGTAGTAGAACAAGATTATAATATTACAAGATTGCCCTGAGCAACCTGATCTGATTTCAGAGCTGACCTGGCTTTGAGCTGCAGGGGACTAGGGACCTCCCAAGGTCCCTTCCCTCCTGAATGGTTCTGTGTTTTAACTAGACAGCCATTCGGACTGCAGAGTGGCTACAGGCACATGAGCACGCTTCTGGGCCCCATTTGATGGCAAGACACCAGGTGCATCCCCTCCGTCCTCTACCCTGGAGACAGCCTGAATACCCGAGCCAGAAGGGAAGTGCACCTTCTGATTCACCTGGCTGCAGCCCCTGGGGTGGCAGCTCTTCGGCTCTTATGGTTAAATTGAGAGGTGACACAAAGTTACACAGATTTCTCAGTGCGCATCGCTTTTGCTCATTCCCTAGTTGTCTTTGGCCCTTTTGAATTAACTCTCTACCCCTCTGCTAACTCCACGAGTAGGAGGAAACTAGGGACTAGCAGCTGTTCCAGAAGCCACTCATAAAGTTAACACCAGCCTCAGAGAGACTCATCTATCACCTTCCTTCCATTTAGGCTTACAGATACCATGTTTCCTCCCACCGGTTAGCAAACAATGTCTCTGTCAAGTACACCCATTATTTGCAAATAAAATGATAACAGCTAAACACTTACTGTATCTTAGCTGCTCTTTCCAGCTCCGCTGTGATAAGAACTATATAAATACAATAAATGCCACTCCCTGCCTCCAAGCACAGCCTACCTTGTGAACAAATTATAAAATACTATCCTCTCTTTATCAGCCTCACACACAGTGGATGCCACGCACTAAACTATGTGGAAAACTACACTGACCTATCTGCTATGCCCCTGAACGTACATTGGTGACATCCTGCCAGTCCTACAGCAAAATGCCCACAGTATTGGGGACTTCTGTTATCATCTAGTTTGAAGTGACTTGGAAATCAATGGAACAGAGTACACTACCAGAACACCATACTAAGGTATTGTACGCTGGCCGTGTCCTACTGTGATACAATGACAGCATTGTTTTTCTTTTCTAAAATAAAGAAATAAAATAAAAAAGCATCCCAAATTCTTCAACCAAAATGAATTTCAATTTGATAGTAGTTTCAGTTTTCCATTTCAGTCATCTGCAGAGAAGACTGCAATAGCTATGAAAAGGTACTACTACCTGTGCACTTAAAAAATTGTTGCTTATTTGTGGGTAATTTTGTATGGCATCTTACCACTTTCAGCATGTTGTTGTTCTAAAATGTTGTTCTAGATTGTCCAATTCTTAGGGCATTCACACACTTCGTTTTATGAAATAAACTACTACCCATCTACAAAAAAACCAATAGACTCCTCAGTTATTTCTTTTTTCTTGTAATATAAACTGCCTTTAAGATTAATGATTTATATTATACACTTTTTGGATGAAAAATAAATTACAAATGATCAAACACACACACACACACACACCTATTTTACTGTAGTTGGAGAAGTAAAAAGTACTAAGAAAAAACATTATTGGTAACTGCAATTTTCATTCTTTGCTACTATTTTGAACAAAGATTAAATCAAAATATTAGCAGTTATCATTGAGAGGAACTTCAATAATTATTTTGACATATTCTCAGCCAGAGGATTACACTATTTTTAATAAATATTTCAACAAACCAGGTTCATACTACTGTTTAATTAAAGTCTCTCACCCAAGAGAATTTACTTCAATATGAATTTCCACAAATACTTTAGCATGTATCTTGAATATTTCTTCCCAATTTGTCTGGTTTATGAAGCTGCCACTGGAATTAGGTCCCTACTACTGTTAGGTTAAATTACCTGATATTTCAAGGTAATTTTAGAATAGCTTCTATAGTCATAGGGAGATTCTCATAGCTCCAATCTCTTATAACATGTAACCTACTCTTTTTGTTTCCCAGAGCCCGTAATATAATCAGACACCAGATTTCCAGCAGAGACAACCATCCAAGACATTTTATATCTAATTTTATGCTGAGCTGTGTAACATGCTGCAGATTTGCTCTCAGCATTCATATCTGTAAACAAAGTACTGGGTTCTGCTGTATTTCATAGCGCTTTAGATCAGGAAGGACCATTCAGTCATTTCTGTCCCAATCTTTTATGCATCACAGACCCTTATTGCTCACACCAGTATTTTTACATCAAGCCCAAGGACTTGAGTTAAGCCAAAGCATTTCAGTCATCATGAGACTAACCTGTGCACCACAGGCAGAGAAGAAAGGCCACTATCCTAAGCCCTACATTAGCAGGGAATTGATAAGATATGATCTCTACAGATCATGCTTGTCCCAGAACCTGACATAAAGTCCCATTTCATAAAAACCTAACAATCTTTTCCTGCTTCCTATCCCAGACATGCTGGACTTTAAAATTAGCACTCTTAAGCAGGAGTGCTTTTCCCAAAATACAGACTTAGATTTATGCAGCACCTCTCATGCATAAAGTCTCTACTGTTCCAGGAAAAAAATAGAAGTCTTTGACAGAAAACTACCTTTATGAAAAGGCAAGCTTTATAATTCTCTTACAGGATGCCATTTTAAGGAGTGGGTTAGTCAAATATCAAGAAATGGATGCCTGGATCATGACTTGAGCAAGCTGTTATAATTAATACTTCAGAACAAATTGCTTGTGCTGCCTTCAGAAATTTTACAGTACATATTACTTCTATTTTGGCAGATATTCAGTTAGGAAGAATACGTAAAGATGCTTTACTTACTGCATTCTCTCCCAAAGCTGTTTTGATACTAAGCCGTACTTTGAAAGCATTCTGTGCATCTAACACAAAGAGAAAAAAGCAAACATATATGAAAGTCAGGCAAAATAGGATTTTAAATCATTAACTGCTCTAATTATTTCACAAACAGCAACTTCTAAATGTGTCTTAACAGATCACCCAGTTAGGAGAACAAACGTTACTAGCATGAAAAAAGCTGCAGCCCTACAGTCTCAGTGAGGTTCACCATGACCTCTTTGAGATCAACTTCAATACTAAATTTGCAAAATCATAAAAGAAGCAAATGCTCAGCAATTCAATCTCCAAACTGGAGACAACCAGTTAAAATAAAAACCTGAGAAGCTGGCAGCTTCGTGGGCATAAACTCATAGCTACATTTACCTGGGGAAGGATGGGAATCAGTTCCAAAACTTACCTGGCTTGCAGAGCTCAGCATGAGCAATGGCAACTAAAGAGAGAGTAAGCAGAGAAATCCGTAACATCCCGTCAGCGTGGAAAGGTTGAGGCAAAAAGAAGTGAGTCTCCCCTGTAAAGCACTCTTAAACTTTCTGTGACCCAGGATTAAAGCATCAGCAGCACAAGTGAGCAACCAAGTAAAAGGTTTAATAATTAACCCCCATTATTTTAGCTAAAACAGGCACTAAAAAAAACTGTCTCTGATAGTTATTGACTACATTTCTCTGTAGCAAAAGCCGAACGAGTTTTTAATTTTCCTTCTTCCTTTTTAGAGTAATACAAAACTTCACACAGTGCCCCAGGCCAACCTTTCCCCCCACCCCAGATGTGATGTCAGAGAGGCACACAAGATATCTGAGGGTTGTCACACCAGAGCAGCTGCTGGGACACTGTGCTGTTGCCCACAGCAGGTGAACTTGAAGCTCAGCTGCCACCAGTCCCCAAAGGAAGCTGCCACCTGGCTTCCTTGGGAAACTGCAGGTCCCATAGAGGGTCCCTAAGGATGAAGGAAGACAGGGCACCCTTTCCATCCCTAAAAAGAAATGTGTGATGAACACAGAAGCCCCAGACCCAAAAAACAGGGTCCGGATTCGCCCCTCATTTGCCTTTGAACTCATAGCACTTCTGAAGGGTCTGTCTGGTGGTCCCAGTGCCATGTCCCCCCATCCTCCACACTAGTCCCACTCCTGTGTCCTGGCTCAAGAGCTTGTCTGAGCCTGGCACAGAAAATGCCTTGTTCCACACAAATCCCCTGCACCTGAGGCATTGCTTTGCATGAAAAGAACAGTTATAAAGGTGGAGAAATACTTTCTTGCTGTCCGAGGATTGTTATGGTAGCAACCGGGATAAGAAGAGGTTCAATAAAAGGACTTCACAGGGAGCACGTTGAATAAGGACATATTCTTGTTTTATAGACATGACACGCTGTGTACACATATATGCAAACATGTGCGGAAACATTTTAATGATGCACTCTATTAGTCAAATGTTTATCAAGACAAATGCAGAGGAGAAAGAATTCAGAAACCAAAATGCATTGCAAGTACTTGAACAGTCTTTGCGATCTGAGCAAGAAGGCAGGATTATTTGACTCCACTCGGCGGCTGTGCTCCCCCTGTAGCCACTTGAATGGTTAGTTCCCAATTGAAGATCACTTCAGAATGACTTTCAGTTGGTCCTTTAGCACTGAGAAGTGTGTCTTGAGGCTGCAAACCCAAAGACTTGCACAAGAATGAGTACCAGTAAGAACATTTTACTTAACGTTGGAACTGAATTTATGGCAAACAATAACCAGTATTTACTATGTAAGAATATTTGGATTTTCAGGTAATGGAGAACTTACTGCTTCACTAAATCTTAATTTTAAAAGCCACTGTTAAAGGACTTGCTATCCCATCTTTAAAAGTCATTAAGTCAAGCTGATTCCTGGGCACCTGGTTACTCTCACTAGGCAACCAGCTCCGAGTACAAAACTATTGGATACATTATCTGCTTAGACATTCAATCTATGCCTAAGAAAACAAAAAAGTGATGTATTCATTTCTAATGACAGCTTGTATTAACATGCTGTACGTACCTGCATCAAAAGGAGAGCACTAAAAAATGCACAATGTATGATAGACTGACAGTTTTCTGTAACATTTTTAATTAAAAAAAAATCTTTAAGGAACGTAAATGTAATTTACACCATGCTAAATTCATGTGCATTGCTTTAGTAACAAGCATTTGAACATTTTTGTACCTTTGAGGAAAATACTGGAGAATTTAGGAAAAGAGCAGAAAAGCCAAGTGTTGCTTCCCTACTGCCAGAAGGCAAATGGAACTGAGCGTCAATACACGGCATCACCACTTCTCCCTGCTGTAAACCACTGTAAATCAGTTCTTCCCCCCTGAACCACACGGAGCCGGTGTCAAAGTACATTGAAGGCACACGACGCTCAGCAGGAACAACCTCAGAGGACATGACTGGATTCCCTGATCAGGGCTGCTGACTTCCAGCCAGGATGGCTGATTTTCCCCAATTTGTCTTGCTGGCAATCAGCACGACAAATTATTTTTTTCCAGTCAAGAGGGGAGGAGGCCAGGAGACAAAGCAGCGTGATAAACACCCCAGCTCAGAGCTCACGGGGAGAGAGCATCATGCAGTTGATATATACGTACACAGCAACTTGGATGCGTGCCAAATACATCCAGCTGACAGCCCATGTGCTTATCTGGTTGTATACGCACAGAGCACTGCACATAGGCAACTGATTGTTGCACACCTATAAATCTTTTTCCAAAGCCAGCATGTTTTTCTAAACAAGCCAGGTGGACAAGCAACCCTAGACCAGTTGTTAGTAGAAAGCTAACTTTTCTTCAAATTAATGACATTTTAAAATGCTCCCTTAAAAAGCACTGCAACTTTTCAGGTTACAAATGGAGTGTAACAGCATAATCTATAAAGATAGAGATTCTGCTACTTTTTATCTCTGTAATAAATCTACATGCCTGGATAACTCTCTGTCCAGCCTCTTTTCTCCCATTTTGGCCAGATACACAGCACTGTTTAAGCTGTATGCATTTGTTTGCCACTGATTGATCATTCAGGCATCAGTTTGCTTGAACAAATTACAATCTACATGCACATATGCAAAGTATGGTTTAAATTCAGGACTTTGTGAGGTATTAGATTTCTAAATAGTTCCTTTTTTATAGTAACTTTGTTTTTCCAGTTGAGCTACAGGTCATAGCCATGCAGAATCTCATGCATGATCTGCATCCCAGAAATATCATTGAACTAGTGCAAAGAACTGCCTCCCTTCTTGGACTAAATGAATTGGTCTGTCTGGTTGAAAATAACAGTAACTCTGTCATTTTTTTCAGTGCTTGTGACCTCCAGAAGCTCATGTATTGTCTGTACATATATACTTAATAGTATACCATAATTTGGACTTCCAAAAAAATTGAGAGGACTGAAATTTCAAGAAAGCATCTGACTTGGTAAAACAAACAAACCCCTTCCATCTTGCCAATGTGATTAGCAATGTACTTTTCTGCTTCTTTCAATGTCTTTGAAATGGAAAATCCCAGGAAAGTAAAATTTTGATAGCTATCATATAAGTTAATTAACAGCTATGGCCAAACTCAACCTCAGTTTTCAAATTAGACAAATTAACAGTTTTAAACTCTGAGGAAGTTAATCTTTAGTCTTAGATAGTTGTGTCCAACTCTTGCAAGGAAAGAGTCAATGTGCTATTGTCAGCATTAGCCACTAATGGAAATGTACCTGGAGAACTGCAGATCTAGTTTTACACAGTGCTTTGCAGTTCCCCGGGTGCAATGGAAATGATGAACGCTGCGTGTTTTTTGCAGACTTCAGAAGCTGATGAGATTAAGATCCAAGTGAATTTCATCATCATCCTATAGACCAGGCTGTCTGATACAGGTCCAGTCTAAGTGTCATTAAATGGGAGTTTTTCCAGAAGCTTGCGGGGGAACAAGGTGTTGAATAAGGACTGCCACCACTGTCGTCACGGTAATAATGCAAAAGCAACTTAGATTTTCACAGAGGTTTTATCCATGCTCACAGAAGTAGACAGCATGTGAGAAATCGTTTACCACTTGAGACGGTAGCATAGCCATTAGGCAGCAGGTGGGGGAAGGATGCACTCTCCAGAGTCTGCACAGGCAACAGCCTTGAGAAGTGCACTTTGCAGTGGAAAGCACCAAGGATTGCTCACAACGGGGCTGGCACTGAGAATTCAATTCTCAGAAACAGAAACTTCCAGCCCCACTGGGATGGTGAAGGATGGTGCTGATGCCGCCACTTCACTAGTAAATTTATAGCATGCTCTACAGCCCTCAAGTGCCGACGAAAACTGACCGTTTCCCATCTCAAACCCACACCTCCTGAACGTCTCCTAGCCAGTGTGTATTTTCTGAGTTGACCAAATCCACACTAGTGTTTTATTGCCATTTACCATGTGTTCTCTTAAGTCCATTTTCTTTAGCAAGGAAAATGACAGCTGTACAATTCCATCAGGAAAGGTACCGCTCTTCACTGGAGTATACAGCAAAAATCATGATGAGGACAACTTTTAGGTAATCCGTGTGCTTATAAAATGTATCTTTCTTTTTTCCACACGGGGCTTGGACATACAACAAAGAGAGTGAACACTTCTTAGCTGCTTATGTCAGTCCACAATGGCAGGAAATATGAGTGAAATAGAAACCAGAAGAGCCACATGGAAACAAGGTGCAAATGTGTGCTAAATGGAGTATCCGTACTGTTGCTCAGAGCTGGTTTACCGCGCACGCATAGTTCTGTGCATAGATCTTAAAAGACAAGCATTGATTTATAACGCAGCATGATAGTTAACTCTTTAAGTGCATTCAGTGCCAACCTTCTCACGATGAGGTTCACATAGTATCATACCATGCAGGTATGTTTTTCTTTAGGAAACACAGAAGAGCGAGTTCCACAAACTTCTTGAAGGTTTCCACAAAACCGTGCTTGAAAAGGCCTGTGGTCTATAATGCCAGTGTAAGGGCCAACAGCTACTGACCAGAATGCTGCATTACTTTGGGCATGTGAATGGCTCTTGCCTGGAACGGCCGTGCTTGTTTCTTTCTGACACTGTATCAATTAAATTGTATAGATCTGCACCTGTACTTAATATCAAATTGCTGTTATGTGTATAAATTCATAAGGAGAAACAAAATGGAGAAAAAATGCAATTATTGTATTCCTGTTTCAAAGGCATGACAGCTTTTCCCAGAATCATTATATTTGTAAAAGCTGATGTATTTTGTTTTCCAATAAAGAGATCCTCCTCTTCACAACTGAAATATATAAGCTTAAAGATGGTTCTTTCCCCAGGTATATGGGGAAAATGCCATAATAAAATGCAGAATACTAATGAAATAAATGATTGAATTCTCAATTTTTACTTATACATAAAGGAAGGTTATTGTTACAGCACTTACTCTGTTGAAAGGAGGCTGGAAGGCTATAGTTGTAATTGCTTAATGAAATAAGATTTAAGAAATGTATTTGGTTGTGCTTTTTTCAAAACTTTCATGGGTGTCAATGTTTTATCACTTGTAAAATGCACAACAGTGCCATCTTCTGTATCTAAGGAGGAGCAAATTATGTGTTATTCTACATGTATGCATGTTTGCACAAGGAAACAGAAGTAATATTGATGTCAACTCCATCATTTCAAAAGACAATCCAGAATCTGAAACATAGTTAAGTAATAGCAGAGGACATGGCTGAACATTCATTGGTCAAATAGGAAATGTAACTGCTGCCTATGAGTCACATGCTTACTTTGAATAACTTCACCGAGCTTCAGAATAAATAAGAAGATAGGCATTATGCTGTTAACGAACAGCACAGTCAATTAAGTGTGATTTTGACAAAACCTGCTCTGGTATGCTTCACTGCCAGCAGCTCAGACTATTTATGCAATATACTACCTCTAAGATATATGAAGTAAGCTCCTATATTGTGGTTTACGACAATAATTTAGATCTTAATCAACAATGTACATTATTAATGGCTATGCAAAACATGCCCAAATAAAACCTACAAATTCATTGCCTCCGAAAGCTGCAATCTTTAATACATGTCACCAAGGAACTAATTACTGACAACTTGCATATTTGGACTCATCATATCCATGACAGTCTGTGCATTGTAACTCATTTCCTGCCATGAAATACGTTTACAATCACAACAGGTAGCGCACCTCAGACATGACAATGAGAATATATTCGCAATGTCAGTTAAATTCATCGATATAATGGTCTGATGTACCCCTGCTACAATCGAGCTGTGATTTCCCTTACTCTTTGAGAGGCAGCAGACCAGGGCAGCCACCCATCACCCATGTTCTTAGCAGCCAAGTGACGTGGCAGGCATCGCACCCCTCGTATTTCCACACCTATGTCACAAAGCAACCAATGCGACCTTTAAGCACAAGCTGTCAGCACTTGGTTACTACAGCTGGGGAGCATACGTAGGGGCACGGCTGCGTGCAGAGCCCCAGGCCAGCTGTCCCTGCGCTGCGTTGCTCAGGGGGCTGGGAACTTTGCAATCACAGTGGAAGGTTCAGTGGATTAAGCATTTTCTGGTCTTTAAAGAGAGCTGAGTAAACTGGCTTCAAGACGCTACTTCCCCACGCGTTCACTGAATCTTTTGACATATCTATGATAAATGCTTTGGACAGGAGGAATAACTCAAACTCCATCTCATCTTCCGTGAGGCGAATAGCTCTGGCCTTGTTTTCCGAGTTCCGCAGAGGCAGCTCTAACAACGCGCAAGCATGATGCGAGCAGCCCTGCCGGGCAGCCACATGCAACCGCCCAAAGCCGCTCCCCGGTCCCCTGCGCTCACCGCCCAGCCGGGCAGCGCGGCACCCGGCGCCCAGGCCGCCCGCCCCCCACCCAGCCCTGACCGCCTAGGGCCGGCCGGTGCCCCTGCCCCGCCGGCGAACGACGCAGCTCGTAACCGCCCCACGCCGGTTACTGCGCTGCCCGCC
>JAVJGJ010000014.1:92403658-92415245 GCA_035590215.1 Microhierax caerulescens | reverse complement strand
GGGGGGGGGGCGGGGCGGGGCTCGGCGAGGGCCGCGGCGCGGGGAGGCAGCCGGTGTGAGCGTGCCTGGGCTCAGCACCGTCCGGCCCCGCCGCGGATGATGGGATCCTCGCTTCGGGCCTCCAGGTCTTTGCAAGCACCTGCGCTTCGCGCTCGCTGGAGGGCCCGCGCTCGCCAGTGCCGTGTGGCTGCAGCGGGAGGGCAGCCCAACCCTGAAGCCGGTGCTTCTTGGCGCTTCACCTTTTTGCCCAACTCCTCAAGTGCTGCTGTGGCCTGGGAGCGAGGAGAGTTGCCTTCTCCCATCCTTCTTGGGCTTCAAGAGTAGCTAAGAAGGCCTGGGGGGTACGCTGGCTTGTCCTAGGCACCTGCTGAGCAGGTGGGATTTGTTTCAGGCAGGTGACATTACAGAGGAGTCGCTAGGCTTGCTTGGTCAAAGGTGGAAGGCATTGCACACAGTCAGGCATTGGTCTTTGAGGGCAAGTGCTCTGCTGCCAGGATAACCTCACAGTATTACTGGTGGCAGGCACAGGTGTGCAGGTGGTGAGGTTGTGAGTTACCCTGGACAGGGGAGTTAGAGAGGAGGGTGAGGTTTTGGTTGTCTGAGTTATACCTATGGAATCTTTTTAAAATTATATACTCTAAAACAGGAAGATGTTGATCTCTGGTCAACATTTGGCGTGGCAGAATGACCAGAGTTGAAATTCACATACACACACGCACACACCACTGCCCCCCGCCCCCATTTTTCCATTACAAACTGGGTAGAAAGAAGAGAGCTGAAAAACGATAGAACAGGGGTTGATATGAAAAGGCTTTCAGATACTTGAGGGTTTTTAACCATAGTCAAAGCGTGGTGCTGTTTCTAGGCAGCCTTGCAGAGCTGTCAGACAACCTTCAGTAGCAGAACAGTAGACCTGAGCATTATCTGTGGTGGTGAAATGCTTTTTTTTATCTATACATTAAGACTGCTGCCTGAAAAGAATATCAAGGGAGAAGGGAAAGTATCGTACCCTGTAAAAGAGAGGAAGACTAGAATGTGCTAAAATTATAGGGCAGGAGATCCCAAAATTTTTCTCTCATCTTGCCTGGTGACCAAGTTTCAGAAACTAAGGGAGATTTTATGGAGTTGGTGATAATGTCAGGTACTGTATTTAAGAATGAGTCCCTGTGTGTTGTATCCAGATGTGATTGTTGCTGTTGTCCACATGCAGCTCTAACAACACAGCTATAGATTTAATTGTCATGGTAGTTACTGTTCCATATAAATAGGTGTTAATTTTGCAGTTTGTGAGATTTTGTACTGCATGACTGACATGAAAAATCCTTTGACTGTTTTAACGTAAATAATTTTCTTTTATCTTCAGCCATCAAAAACACAGGGCTATTCTGAAGAAAGAAAAGCGGAAAAAAAAGCGGCAGGCACTTGCCAAACTAAGAGACTCAGGTAACTGTCAAGTGTTTTGCCTTGTCAGTGGAACTAGCAGTGGGGTTTTTTTTCTTTTTGTTTTTAATTTGTATATCTTTACTGAGTATAACATCCAGTTATTTACATGCATTGTTCTGTTTTTTCTCAGAAGCTACAGAAAAAGATGAATCAGTGTCTGAGGAGGAAGAGGAGGAACTGGAAGAAGATGAGGAAGAAGAAGAAGAAGAAAAAAAACTTGAAGCAGAAAGGTGACAAATCTAGAAAATGGCATACATGCAGTAGATAGATTTGTAGTCAATTTCATTTTGGTACTTCGAAAAGTTTCAAGGTATTCTGTAAACCAGAATCCTTCTCTTATATTTCAGGCTACACAGTTTTCTCTGAAGCCTGAATGATTCCTGTATAATTTTCTCTTTTAAAGAAGATTACATAAGCTGTGGTTATTGCTGAACTAATAAATTCGAATTATATGCATGACAACTGCCTCGGTTGTGGATAGTCATTAAATTTTGTCTAAGTGATAATCTGGTTTCCTTGGTAGACAAAAACTGCATGAGCAGTGGTTGCTGAGGGAAGAAAAGGCGCAAGAAGAGTTCAAGCTTAAGAAAGAAAAAGAAGAGGCTGCAAGAAAACGTCAAGAAGAAGAAGAGGTAATGTATAAACAGTGTTACAGTTCAGTCTGGCAGTAAGATAGACTTAGTGTAATACCTTGTACTGTTCTGTAGTGGAACTAGTTTTGTTGATGTTGGTATGTTTGAAAGTGTAAGCTCCTCTTTCATCCATTCTAGAAGAACAAAATTTAAAAGGAAAGAACCCTCTTTTTAAAAGGCTTTTTGTCCAGAGATTTTGTTGCTTATGACTGAATGAAAACTTATTGGGCAAGGGTTTTTCATACAACATGATAGGTTTGTATTTGATTTTAAAGCATTTGTTTCCCTAAATAATGTTTTAAAATATTTTTTTATCATAAAGAGGAAGATCAAAGAAGAATGGGAAGAGCAGCAAAGAAAAGAGAGAGAAGTGGCACAGCAGAAACAACAGGAGAAGAGAGAGAGAGAGGTGATTCCTGGCTGTGGGAGGATAAACATGTTCCATATCCTCTTATATTATCAGATACAACAGTCTATACACGTTGAAGAGGGATTTTATTCTGATTAGCAAATGTATAAATGTGTTAGTCACCACTTCTCTCCATTCTGTCTGAATTCCTGAATCTGTTGTTCACTGTTAAAGACGGTCTCGTGAATCCATCTACCTAGAAGGGTAACTAATTTTAATACATCATATTGTTCATAGTACGTAGGTTTTTTACACCAGTTAAATACACAGACATGCTGTGAATGCAGATTCTGATATGTGCACATTTTGCATCTTGTGTTAAAGATAATCCTTACTTAATGTACCAGTTGAACACAGTCAGTGTTGAAGAAAATGCCCAATGAGGATATGGAATATGGAATTACATTGCTGCTGTTCCTTTACACAGTTCTTAATCAAATGATGTATTACAGCTCTTCTTTACCTGACTCATCCAACAGGACGTATCTTTTTTTCGGAGCTCCTTGGGTGGAGAGAAAAGTGATACTGAAGAATACTAATCATTGATAACATCTCTGTTAACGATGCATTCTTCATAAGTTTTAGAAGTTGAATGACCTGGATGTAAGATGTCCTGTACAGAAGTCCAGTGTTATGACTGGCCTGTCGGCAGTAAGGAGTGATGGCAGGTTTCTAGGATCCAGTCATTTTAGCTTCTCCACAATGACAAAAAGATTCCAGTCATTTCACTAGAAGGTGTCTTGCTACTGTGTCTGTGTCTCCTGCCACAGCAGAAGAGACATGAGCAAACATTGTCACCTGCATTTAATAGCTGGTTGTGTCACTGATTACATAACAGTTGCATGAGGACTGAAAAAGAACAGCAGTTGTGGTATTTCCTGTCTTACTTGCTCTTGTGTTAAGTATCCCTTTCTCTTTGCAGAGTAGGGAGAGAAAATCGTGGTCACATCTTTTATTTAAGGTTGATACACAATTCCAAGAGAGTTGAACAGCAGGATTTTGTTCCTTCCCTCCCTTTGTGTCTGGGTTTGCCGAAGCCCTCAGTGGTCTAATTTCGTTCCCTGAACTAGATGGAAGCTACTTACTTTTCATTGTTTGGTTGTTGGCTTGTTTGATTTGTTTGTTGAGGGTTTTTTTCTGGTTTTTATTTTAGTGGTTTAGTGAGTTAAATTGGCTCATAGAGGGCATTAACAGGCAGCCAGAGGGAAAGTGAGTACCCGGCTGGGAGTAGAGCCACCCAGTTCAGCAGTGAAAAGTTGTTCGAGTGATTTGGTGTGTCTCTTGAAACAGCAGTCTATTCAAATTCTGACTTGCTGATTTAAAAAAAAAAAATAATAAAAATTCCCCCTCTCTAAAATGAGAAAATAGATTTCCTGGTTTGGTGGGGGTTTGGCTTGGGTTGTTTGTTTTTTTTTGGTGTGAGTTTTGTTTGTTTTTTCTTTAATAGGGTGGATAATATCTGACATACTTGATAATTAGTACCAGATGCTGTCTGGGTCCTCATCCTGGATTGCATTTTTTTATTTTTATTTTTTCTTCCTCTTTTTAAGTCTAATTAATTCTCTTCCAAAGCACAACAATTCTAGCATATTTTCTTGTGTTGGTTATTTTAAATGGCTTTTTTTCTCGGAACTTCCTAGAATAATTAGAACTAATTTCCAGCCAGTTTTGGAGGGTGACTTTATTGTTTTGCTCAGCTCAATTAGAAGAAAAAAGGGGAAGAATATCCTCATCGTGTTCCTGTATTTGGAAGGCTAGATACAGTGAACTTATGGTAGTATAAGTTTCTTAACAGTTACATGTTTTGCTTTAACAGAGGCTCACTAAGCAATGTGGTTTTCCATGTGTTACAGGGAGTGTTCCAAGTTAAAACATTTAGTGCAACTACATGATTACAAAGTTAACTGTAACCGGACTGAGTACTAGAGTAGGCAATATATTTAAGTATTCAGTAGTTCAGTGATAGTTTTAAAAGAGAAGAAAATGAAACTTTTTACGTTGTCTAGCATTTAGATTAGAAAAAATAATCTATGTGAGGGTCATGTCTGGTGTATCCTTTAAGAGCTTTGTAGCACATGAATTGCTACAGAGCAAAAGTAAAATTTGTGGGTTTAAAGCAAACCCCATCAAACTTGTATTATGCATAATCATTGAGTATTGTAAATTAGGTTCTTAACTAAAGAAACCAGATGTTTTGCGTGTCCTCAGGGTTTTCACTAGTCCTGTGTTTGCACCATTTATAGGCAGCTGTGCAGAGGATGCTGGATCAAGCTGAAAGCCAGGTATGTGCAGAAAAAGAACTGAACTGTAATTTAATTGCTATCCGGTGTTTGCCTTCTAGCATGTTGTCCATCTGCTCTCAAGAACTAATGGCCTGAGTAAATTTAATATGTAGTGGCTTGCATGAGCCATGAACAATTGTTTACTGGGTAGAACATAATTAAGCGTATTTCTGGCTGGTTGGTAGCAGTGCAGTTGTGCATGCTCATTCCTGTTCAGGAGACGAGAGTCAAAATGAATCTGGAAATATTGCTGTGTGCTGTTGAAAACACACTATGCATGATGGTTTATTTGTGAATTAGCATTCTAAATAAACCTGTCAGTCCTTCTGGGTGGCAAGGCAAATTTGCTTTTTTAAGCAGATGGCATGCTCTAAAGAAAAGGATTCAGCCATAGAGGTGAGCACAGATACATAAGAAAAAAAGAAGTTGGGGGAGGGACAAGCTGGCTGCTCAGGTGGCTGGAAGAACAGAGATCTCAAGCTGGCAGTGTGTAGTAAAGAAAACTGCAGGTTTCATTTGAATCTTGGAGAGGATGAGGATGAATTCAATCTTTACTATTGCCTTAAAGACTAATCTAGTTTTTCATCCCTGTCACATGGATAAACTCGTGAAGATTCTTGCTCTGCTTAAACCACTGCATGAATATGAAAATTAAGTTTTAACCTCATTAACCCATTGTATGTTGATTGCCATAGCTACACTGGAGTTGCATCCAGTTCCAAATTGTTTAAACAGTTCTTTAGGCAGGGAATCTAACTGCATTTCATAATATGAGTAGAAAAATGCTCTGAAATGCATCTGAACAAGATGGGTTAGCAGCCCTTTCTGCAAAGGAACAGGCAGAAACATGGTGTGTTAGAGACCAGTATAGTATCAGTTCAGGGTTCAGTTACTTATTGTTGATGTGGCAGTGCTGTTCTGTTGAAAGAATGTTATAGCTGAGAGTTATGAACAAAACTGGTGGCAGGGTCAAACACTGCTTGTAAATAAATGGGGTTTTCAGTTAAGAACAAGAACTTGGGCTAGGCAGCTTTACAGATCTAACAAAATGAAAATTTGCTTTTTAAAATGTGTTTTATTTGTAGTCAGTCAAGGCTTGCAACTTGATAATCCCATTTCGAATTATAGAAATCATAATGACCAACATGATCAGTATGGAGGCTTTTACTTCCAGTGCTAACTATGAATTTTATTCTTTTTTGGTTCTGGCCTTTGGCAGGTGACTTTTACTTCAGCCTTTTCTAGCCACAAAAAAAGCAATAATGATAGCCTTACTGAGCTTTGAGCTGTTGCAGAGGCATATAAGTAAATAGTTCTAGTTTTCTGTCTGCCAGGTGTATAAAAGTGCTGCTCAGTGGGTCCTGGAGTGAAGTAGGTAATGGGCTTAGCTGAATGGAAGGAATTGTCCCAGTAGCTGTTATCTCATGGATAACAAAATAAATTGCTGTTTGGGGAGCAAATATATTGCAACTCTTTTGGTTATAAACACTTAAGATCTTAAGTTTCCTGTAGCAAAAGAAAACATCCAGTTTAGTGAAGAAATCATGAATATAGGCTTAAAACTGAACAATTGCCAAGAAAAGAGGTTTCCATCACCAGAGACACAAGGCATATCCTCGTTCTTTATACTGGATATGCTGGTTATTTTCCTCTTTGTAAAACAATGCATGAAGTAGATTCAGCTTGCCACGTAGTAACACAGTGCTAATAATTGCTTGTGGATTTAGTTCATGTTTTTATTTGGACATCACATTTCTTTATTCTTTTCTAACTTCTGTATTTTAATGTTTTTTCCATAGCTGGAGAATGGTGTTTCCTGGCATAACCCAGAGCCCCCAGAGAATATAGGAACAGAGAAGGATAGAGCAAATTGCCCATTTTATATTAAAACAGGTTCCTGCCGATTTGGAGACAGGTAATCAATTGGATATTTACCAGCATAGAAGTGTTTTGGAGAGGTGAAAGGAAAGCAACTTATTAGGTTATATGCAAACTGAAAAAAAATTGCTATATAAATTACTTTCGTTTATTTGGATGTGGTTTCATTACTCATGATGGAACTAGACACAGAGCAAAAGTGTTGCCTGGCTGGAATTGAACTGTTTATTGTTGCAGCATATGGTGGTGCATTCTGGTCAAGCTTCCTGAGCTGACACATGCACAGATGTATTCAGACAGAATATATTTGATTTCTGTTACTACTACAGGTCTGGTATGTCAGTGTTGTTTTCTTACCTTGTTTAATTTGCATATGTCACATGGTCTAAATATAAAATCAAATCTCAAATGGAATAAAGCAAGTTAAGGTACATCTGCACAGTGGAAAGCTGTTCTGTAGCTTCCAGAATTCTCTTAGTATACTGTTTAAATGTGTGATACATTCATTCTTGATTCTGTTAACGCTAGTACGGGTGCCCTATCGGAAAGAAAGTGTAGTAAAAGGCAAGGACAGAGAAGGACAACAAGATGATCAGAGATGAGGAACAGCTTCTGTAGGAGTGGCTAACTAGTGTAGAGCCTGCTTTTAGAGAGATGAAGGAGGAGGCTGTGGTAAGTGAATATTGAACTCATGAGTAGAATGGGATGGATTATTTGCTTTTATTATGAAACAGTTTAGGTGTCTCTGACTCTTTACCAGCTTAAAAAAAAGTATTTTCTCGTACAAAACAAATGGCAAAACTTGTTGCCGGCAGTCACAGAGGAAGCCTAAAGTATAAATGGGCTCATAGAGTACAGGTTCATCCATGACCATTAAAGATGATGACCCAAATGCAGCATCTGGCTAGAAAATCCCTGCATTTTTATGTGTGTTAAGGAACAATAGTTCAGCAAGGAGAGACCCTAATAGTTACTACATGAATCTTCAGCAGAAACTAGTAAGGCTGTTTTACTAACTTGTATCACTGAAACAGGTATGGTCCAGCTATTGTAGTTTTCTTTATCCTAAAAGTAACTTGGTTTAGTGTGACATATATTGTGGATAATTCTGTGATAATCCAACTCTACGGAAGCGTCAAGTCCACATCTTTATTCTGAAATACATGTTGAATTCCTGAATAAAATTCTGGCCACCTATTTTACTGCAGGCAGCATTTTTGCTTTTCAAATGTTTAGTTCTTCATAACCTTCACAGTATTTTCATTTAAGTGGTATTTAATTTAACCTTCTCAGATAAATTATGGATTGCATAAAAATCAGTTTTGCTTTGAACTGTGAATAGCCTTGGTGAATAAATACTGAGAAACATTATATTCTGTCCTTCTCTCACCTATAGTTAGTTGTTGATCTTAGCTACCTCTCCTTTGTCTTCCTTCCTTCTCCGCACATACCTGGTACTTTCATATTCTGGCCATTTTAAACTCTGGTGTTGACTGTAAGTTGAAGGACTGAGATACAGCGAGGATAAGGACTGGAAAAATCGGTTGGAAGCTGAAATAAACTGCAGTGGTGAAAAATTGAGAGCCAGTGTTATCCATAAAACAGTTGTTGATTCTTGTCAAATCGCACTGTGCCTTGGAGAAGCTAAAACTGGCTGAGTTCACTGTTATTAATTTCCCTTGTAATTCAAACCCTGATATGTTGTAGTAATACTGGATTTTGAGTTATTCATTTTCGTTGGGGTGCCTTTTGTTCTGCCATGTGCTATGTTCATTTTGTGTACAGACAGTATTGGTTGGGTGTGATATTTTGAGTTCTATTCAAAAAGAACAAGTGAAAGGATGCCATTTCTAAAATGTAAACAAAAAAAAAAAAAAAAGTCTCCTGTTTTAGTTTTGGGTTTGGAGGTTTTTTTTTTCTGGTTTGTTTTTTGAAGTCTAAGGTGTCAACCAGAAAGCAAAGTGTCAATTTTTGACTGACCCACTTGCTCAGGGAAGTGTTTGAAAGTGAGATCATAAACCACAGTGAAATAAACACAGAGTCTAACACCTGTGTTCTTACTGAATCTAAAGGTCTGTAGGGGAGAACTGTATTTCAGCATGTGAGGGAGGCAGCCTGAATATGATGGATGGTGAGGGAGACCTATTACTTCTTTGACTGCTAAGAAGATGCAGATTAAGAGGAGACTTAAAAGAATAATTTTTTTTAGAAGTGGAAAAATACCAATCTTGTATTCATCCAACTTCAGGTTTAAACATGCTTTCTTTCCTTCACTCCACCTCGCCAACCCCTATATAATGAGAACAACTTCAGTAAAAGTTGTTCAGTTTGCAAAAGTAAGAGCAGGGATTTGCTTTGCAATGTAAAAGATTGTCAGCAGTCTTTCTGTAAAGCCCTTCAGAAATGAGGAACAAATTTAACCCTAGCAGCCTAAAAGAAATTGCCTTAGCACTTACTGTGGTGCTGTTATCTATAGCTTCTGTAGGCATGCTTGTTTAAGCAAGAATGTATTTAGGCACAGCAGAAAGCATTAAGATTATACACAAACTCACTTCTAAACAATTTGTTTTAATAATTTAAATATGTTGATTGTCCGCTACTGGATTTTCTTTCTAATAACTGTTACTCAAAATGGCAAATGTTTGAAGTTTCAAAAACGTGCATCTTCTGCTGAAGGTGCTGATCTTTTCACTTTTCCTTCACTACTATGTCCAGGTGTTCTCGCAAGCATAACTATCCAACATCTAGTAAGACGCTACTGGTCCGGGGGATGTTCATTACTTTTGGCATGGAGCAGTGCCGGAGAGATGACTATGACACAGACGCAAGTCTTGAGTACAGTGATGAGGAGACGTACCAGCAGTTCCTGGAGTTCTACGAGGATGTGCTCCCTGAGTTCCAGAACGTGGGGAAGGTTGTTCAATTCAAGGTACGCATCTGAGTGTAACAGCTTGTGAAATACATAACATCTACCACAGAAGTTGTGTTTTACTAGCCTTAACAGGAATTCGGTCCAACATATTCCCTGGCTAAACCCCTCGTACATTAACTATAGTGTCCTTGTAGCAAACTGTGCATCTCTGATGTCACCTGTAAACTTACACTGCTGTAAGATGTCACTGCTCTTGCAGAGCATTGTCTTACTCCGGGTGAATCTTCCTTCCCGTTTCCCTGAGTTACAAAAGCTTGTGCTTTTTATATTGCAAGTTACTCATACTGCTCAACAGTCCACTTACCTCACAGTCTCTGCTTTACTTAGCCTGAGATAAGACCCAGAGGGTCCCTGAAGTTGGTTAGACAATATAAAGATAGCTGGGCTATTGTATTTGTGTCTAAGGAATGAAATAGTGGCAGTATAACGTGTATTTGGAGTATACACCCAAACTGTCATTTTAGGACTGCTTGGATAAAATAAAATCAAACTGAAAAGGTAGTAGGTATTTCAGTAGGAGAAATTCTAAAAGGGTAAGTTATGTAAATGTATAAAATGTTATACAAAAAAAGTGTTGAGGCTTGTTATCCATCCTTACTTCATGCATTTGTTTTGTTGAATGTTCTGTACTGAATTTTTCTCATTGATGTTATGATTTCTTATGGGGGGAAAAAGAGGAAACAGTAAATGGAGATCTTGGTGATGAATGATGTATGTTAACCGTCCCGTGTTGCAGCTTGGATGATGAAATCTTGTAGCAGAGTCTGTTGCAGCATCCCTTCCTGCTTGCCATTCCTGAGTGTTTTCCTGCAGTCATCAGGAGGCAAGCAGTGCCTTTTCTCCCTTTTGTTTCCATCTACTGACAGCTGCCTCAGAACTGAGATTGTATTAGCATTTCAAGCAAGAGGAAAGTAGGAGAAGTTAATTTTCAGTAGTTGTATAATAAGCTTTATAGGTAAGAAACCTTGGCTTGTTTGGAGGAGTATCCCCTCTGTATTTTGACTCATGGGATATGAGCAAGCTGTGCTGCATCCTAGAAGAGAGGATGTAGATTCTCAGTGGAGTGTGGGTTGAAATGCTGTGTTACCATCAAACTCGGATCCCTGACTTGGTGTCATTGTTCCATCTAACTGTGCTAAGTTGCACATACTTGGGTCTCCATGACTAGTAACAGGGTAAGAGCTTTCAGCGTGGCGGTTCTTAGCTTCTGAAGCAATTGTTCAACTGCAATATGATTCTTATGGGCACTTAATCGTATTAAAGATGCTTAGAAATTACATGCTGGCTGCAGGGATCTTAACTGATTGAGCTGAGTCTCTGCCACCACTTAGAATTGGATTATACACACCCCTCGTCCAGCTGACTTCCCTTTCCAGTGTAGCCCATGTTCCTTCTGCGAAGCTACTCCAGAATCTGGCAGATCCTGACAAAACACACTTCTTTTCCCACCCAAAAGCACCTGTGACAAAACCATTCTCACTTGCTCTTGTGTTTTATCTCAAATAGTTTGACTGCTTATTCTGTACTATTTAATTATAGAACTGCTTGTTGCTGTGTCTGAAGCCCTTACCTAACCCAGTGCAGAGAGAGGTGTTCTCTGAGGGTCAGTCAGGGTTCAGTGACCTGGGGGCGAGAAGTTGGGCTCACAGTCCTGCCCTGGAGAGCCGGGTTCAAGCCTGCTTGGGCCTGCCTGTCCTAGAGTCTTTTGTAATTAGCAACATGCTTTTTGGAAGGTAAATTGTGTATTTTTGAGAGCTTTAGAGATACTTTGAATGCTAAATTGTTATGAAAAACGGTGTTTCAAAACTGTACAGTGCAAGCTAGTGACTTTGGCTTATTTAACTCATCTCACAGGGATGCTGTGCAGGCAAATTGCTCTAAAGAGTTGGATCTTACCATAATATCTTCATTATCTTACCATAATGAAGACCACATTTCCACGTGAGGATACTGCTAATTGTTTTCAGAGTAGGATTTGGCTGCTGCACAGTAGGGTTGGCCGAGACAAGTG
>JAVJGJ010000014.1:92365152-92403558 GCA_035590215.1 Microhierax caerulescens | reverse complement strand
GGGTTGGCCGAGACAAGTGCAAGACAATTAGTACAAGCTGTCTTGTGGGCTAAGTGAAGCAGAGGTCCCAGAGTTAATCACAGCGTAATGCTGGAAGCAGTAAAAGCCAGAAGGGCTGCTTTTTTTTGATTCCACACACCACACCCCACACTCCCCCCCCTCCAGCTAAAACTAAGTCTTCAGGAGAAAATCATGTAAGTTTGTATCAGTGAGTTGTCATGAATCGGCACTGCTGCCATCTCAGCATGTGTGAGCTGTACTATAGCATAAACCTTCCGTTGTGCTAACTTCATGTTTCCATCCCCTTAGGTCAGTTGCAACTACGAGCCTCACCTGCGAGGAAATGTGTATGTCCAGTATCAGTCGTAAGTACTCACAGTCTTACTAAGGTTTTAGAACTGAACTCCAAAGTCCAGTCACGAACACTGTTTGTATATTCAAAGAGATTCGTTCTCATACTGTAATGGGAACCTAAAGTTGGTAAGTAACATGTTAAATGATTGTATGATGATAATGCTGGTGTCATTTTTACTTTTTAAAGGGAGAAGGACTGTCAGGCAGCTCTTGCTCTATTCAGTGGACGATGGTATGCAGGCCGTCAGCTTCATTGTGAATTCTGTCCCGTGACGAGGTGGAAAACTGCTATATGTGGTGAGTCCCATAAACACTTGGAAAAGAGAAATGTGTGTTGTTGGAAGAGTACTTACAGAAGTGAAAGAGGGAATTAGCCTGTGGCTTTCAGATCTGCCTAATGTTGTAGTTAATTTCTGTTCGGAAGACAATTATGCTAACTTGCTTGTGCAGATCTAGGAAAGAAAGGGAATATCCATTCTGTGTCAGTTAAGCATCTGAATCGTTCCAGTGGAATATCCCTGGACTGGGAGAGCAAGTTTGGATCTTAGCTTTGGAAATAATCGTAAGGTGAAACTACAGGAAATACTAATTTATCTCTTTAAAAAGCAACAGCAGTTCCTGAACCATCAGCAGTTCTTAGCAGTAACTATCAACATGTAACTTACCTATATTTACATTCTTAGATTAAAGGTAGTAAAATATGAAAATTTTAAGCTAAAATCTTCATAGCTGTTAAAAAAATAATTGCCAGAAAAGTACTTATTAATCTTCTGTGAAATAAATTGATAGGTGGTCAGATGCATGTTTTTCATACTGAAGAAGCAAAATTCAGTTTCTTTCCAGTAGGTACATAATGAAGAAAGAGATTTAACAGGTCTGGTTCATAAAAAAGCAAACCCTAATCTGTTGCAGGCTTATTTGAAAGGCAGAAGTGTCCAAGAGGGAAACACTGCAACTTCCTTCATGTATTCAAAAATCCAAACAATGAGTTTTGGGAGGCCAATAGAGACATACGTATTTCTCCTGAACGGACTAATCAGTTGTCTAAAAACTCTGAAAGGAGAAACAGAACGAGCTATCGTGATGACTATTACAGCCGGTCAAGGAGAAGGGGCAGTCCAAGCCCGGATCATTCTTACCGGAGAAATGGAGAATCAGAGAGAAAAAAGAATCGCCGCAAGAACAAGAGAAGGCGCCGGTCTGGAAGGTCAAGAAGTCGGGAAAGGAGAAGGTCTCGCAGCAGGGGAAGAAAGAGAAGAGGCCGCAGTCGCAGCAGAAGTCATAGTCGAACACGCAGTAGGAGCAGAAGTCGGAGTTCCTCTCGATCCAGGAGCAGGGGTAAAAAGAGATCGAGCAGCAGAGGAAAAAGCAGTGAGACTCCCAAAACAAAGTGAGAATTACTTTTAGAAATTGCTAATTGATCAAACATAGAGCTGACAAAGAATTCTTTCCAATAGGGCACCAGATTATTTGAGTTTCAAATAAAGTGTTCTTGCACATTAAAATGTTTCTTCCTAATAAAGGAACCTAGTTTATTGTGTGCTAAGCTTCAGAAAATTAAAAGTTTAAGTCCTATATAAGGTGTGAATGTCAAGTACTCTAGCTACTCTGTCCCTCTGAACTGCTGCAACATCTGGATGCATACCGAGTACAAATAGAAAGAGAAGTAAAACTTATTTGGTATATGCTTATTTCTGTGTTACGTGTGTGTTAAGTGTTTACTGTCCCTGTAAGGAGTTAGTACAGAACAGCCAGTGTGCTGTAAGTTTACACCACAGCATACTGCGCAGTGAAGTCTCTGTAGAAGACTGCCATTTATAGTTTCTATCTGATCATGGGAAATCTCTTTCTAGATGAAGTAAATATAATCATATTATGAGTTGGAGAAAAGGGATCTAAAAGACATCACTGTTTGACTGTACAGTACTTGCCCGGTAGGCGATTTGTGGTCATAAGTGTTGGATTTTTCTCTCTCCCCTGACCAAGCTGCTGAGATAATTGCCTGTAGGGATTGCAGTAGTCTTAAAACCAAGTAGGAAGTACACAGGGAAACAATCAATTTATTCAGTACCTTAATTCCCCAGTAAGAGTGGAAACCATGCAATTGTAATCCTCTTGGCTACATACCATTTGTAGTTGAAAGCAACCTGCCTAACCTGCGATGGAGTGGTGAAGTGTGGATCTGGTAACCAAAGACACGTAGGTAGTTGGGAAGGCTCAGGATGGCTGCAGAGTGGATATTGCAACTGAAAGTTTTATACCTGAAACAATACTTGAGGTTTTTGGGAGAGGACAACTTAAAGCCTTTGGTAGGCTTATTTTACAAACGGTGCAAGGCACCCTACTGCCTGGCTTTCCCACAGTCAAGGTGGAGAGAAGGGTACATAAAAATGAAGTTATCGGGACAAAAACTTTTTGAAGTGACAGCTACGTTAGCGAAGTACCTGCAATCAGGTAAATCGTTACAAATATTTCTTCACTTGTACGTGAAAGATTTGTGCTGTTAAGTGGACTGTACTTCATGCTGCTTAACTTCTGATATTTAACTTGGTGTCCTTAGATGCTCAGAGAGAGCAGTTTGTGGCACTGAAGGTGCAGGTGCCCCGAACAGTCTGCAGAGATAACTCCCTCTCTGTAAGTCTCTCCAAAGAACCTGGGCTCCTGCCTTCAGAGTACTGTTCAGAGTGCCCAAGTTAGAAGCCTGAGGTAGGCATGAAGTGCCCCCAAATACATCCTCGTTACGACTCCAATAATGTACCATAAAGTCCTGTAGAAAATCTGGATATCGAAACTTTACGATAGCATTCCTCACAGCAACGACGTTTTCCCCCCAAGGATAGTTAAGAGTGAATGAGCATTGCTTCTGGATATAATATATATATTTTTGCTTTTCTAAATGCATACTGCACCTAGCATGCTGATTATACATTTTCCTTCTTCCATGTGTAACTGTTGTCCAATATGGAGTAATACAACAAAAGTGCTATATATTGATGTTCAGTTCAAACCCAACTTTCATTATATATTGTCATAACTGTAGGCGGAATTGTAGCTTAGTTAATTTGATTAAATGTTTTAGTTATTAACAGATGTAGGAACTGTAATTTAATAGCATAACTTTTGAAATAATAACTTTGTTTGAAAGCGTATTTCAAAGGATAGACAGCACTAGGTTTTAAATTATCTTTGAGAAATTTGTGGCCGCCAGTTTCTCATAATGTATCTTTTTCTGACTAGACCTTACAGATTTTTCCCTGAGGTTTCTATTTTTTCATAGATGCTCACTTGTCTAGTTGGGTCACTTGTGCAGAAGGTGGCAAACTCTGGTTCAGTTCCCTGGAGCAGAATTGAACTGACATTTCCTACTTGCCGAGATACACCACCAGCAGGCCAGTAACATCTTCCTTTCGCTGGTGCTGCCCTGCTTCCCACCACTCACGTTGCGAACTAGCCTGCTGGTTAAGGCTCTCGGGTGGGAAGAGTCAACTTACACCACCCGCAGCTCGTCGTACGGCCCGTGTCATGTGGTGGGCTGTCGTTGGGCATCATCTGAGCAAAATCAATTACTGAGCTCAAAGTGGTGGAATGGGTGGTGGGAACTCATGACCAGTCAGATGAAAGAAGCAAAGCAGGCTTTAGGATTAGAAACTTAAGTGCCAACTAACACCCATGTGAGAATTCCACAGGTAATTAGGCTCCTTGTCCCCGCAGTTTTGTAATGGGATCTGGAAAGCTGAGCTGCTGTATTTTTTTTTTTAAAAAAAAAAGTTTTTATAATTGAAAAAAAAGACTTGATCAGAGATGCATGTACAAATTTAAATATGCTTTATTTCTGCTACTATAGTGGCTGAGGCTTCAGCTTTTCTTTCTTGAGGTCTGGACCCAAACTTGCTGGCTGTACCTGTGCAGTGTAGGACTGGTAGCTGTAATTATTCACTTTCACATGCATTCTGTATATTACACAGAAATTGAGTGCTGTAGATCTGACATTTAGTTTGCATTTGTTAGCATGAAACCTGGACTTCAACCAGTTTTCTGACTTCAGAGTTCATATATTTCAGTATTGTTTCCCTACTTCATTATCTTAAGTAGTGTTATATGCATGGTTTTGTGTTTCTTTATTAGCTGATTGAGCTATTTATTCTGAAGAGACAAAGAGACTAGAAGTTCTTAAATGTTAAGCTTAATTCTTTTTCCAGAGGGGAGAAGCCCCAGACCACCACAGAAAGGATTTAAATTGGCAAGGAATAGCTTGTTCTCACTGTGTGTTATTCTGCGTATTCCACATAAAAGGACCTTATGAAGTGAATAGTGGCCAAGCTTTGTTTTGTTTTTAACGACTGCTTAAAAGCAGTGACTTCCACAATTCTTTTCAGTTGCAACTGCTGTAAGGATGGCCGAGGTGCTTTGGAGCAGAGATGATGAAAGCAGCATTTAGGCAGAGCTGCAGGGAGGTGGTTAGGGCACCAGCGGGGACCCTCCGGGGGGGGGGCTGCCAGACAGCTGGCTGCACACCGGGATGGGGAGCAGGCACAGCTCCCACCTTTTCCCTGCGGCAGAAGGGGAATGAAGACGGCGCGGTGGTGAGCCCTGCTGCAGGCACTGGCAGTATTCCTACAGCATTCAGGCATCGGGACCTGGGCTTGCCCCCTCCCTGTTGTGGCTGGCAGCTGCTTCCATACCGTTTCCCTTTCTGCGTGGCCGGAGTGGCTAACCACCAGCGAGGGGGGCGAGGGGCTGCCCCAGGGCTTACCACCATCACGGGGGGGGGGCGAGGGGCTGCCCCAGGGCGAACCACCATCGCGGGGGGCGAGGGGCTGCCCCACCAAGGCTTGGCTTGGCATGGAGGGCAAAGTGGCACACAGGGCAGGGCCTTCCCTCCCTGACCCCTTCCCTGGCTTATAGGGCAGATGGTCTGAGGTGCATCCCAAGTAACTTCTTGGCATTACATCCTTGGATGACAGCGTGTCTTTCTCAGATGCAGTTTTGCATTACCACATGCAGCATATCAGAAACTGCCCCAAAGTTTACTAGCAACATTCCTGTGTGCTAAATTACCGTGTTTCAACAGAAATGCAAAAGCCTGCTTAAAGATGCTATTGCTTCTTGTCCTGGATCAGCACTTCTTATAAAACATGAAACTCTATGGTAGTTAATAACTTAGAAGCTTAATTTACTTTCTTACATCATCTAAAGAGTGCAGCTGATTTTGCTTTCACTGTAAGTTTGTTGTTATTAAAATAAACCCCTATTATTCCATGTATCCTTCTCTTCAGCACTGATGTATCAGCTGAATTCAGCATCCATCTCAAAAAAAAAAAAAAAAAAACCCAAAAAAACCCAGGACAGGATGTAACACTGACAAGTTACCCTTCAGCAAAGGACCAGACAGGCTGCAAAGCAAGCCCTACAGGTGTGACCCGTGGCACATGGTAACTGCACAAAGGCAGCCACAGGGTGACTGACCATCATCACGGCCTTAACCCAAAAGGAAGAGCAGATGTATAGGAAAGCCTCCTCCAGTTAAGACTGATTCAGTGATGAAGTGGAAGACACTCAAGCCAACAATCACTTGTCTAAATGATCCAGAAATTCTGATTCTTTAGCTTCCCCCCACCCCTTCCCCATAAGATAGAAAATTTGAGAAATTTTATTTCATATTAGATTTAAGAAATGCCCTAAGATGGTAAGCTTTCCCTGTGCTTTTGCTGGTAACATCAACCAGTTCGGCTCTTTTAGAAAGCTGGAGAACAGATTAATCTGAAAATTTTTTGCTTGAGACTATGATTGTGAACATTGCATTGATCTGCTCATAATTCCATGTAAGGAACTGAATATTCAGTCTGTATTACCCAGAACCCTCCCTCAACATGTCATTTGGTTTAATTTTCAAATGAAGTGGCACCACTGCATCAATTTAACATCCACTTTAATAAATTTCATGTTTAATGTGGTAAGCCTTCCAACAACTTGCTAATTTATTGCTTTCTGTACAATTTAAACATGTAAATAACTGATCTTGGACACAGTATACTCACGTTTTTTAATGAAGTGCTCAAGAACAGGTTAAGCACTGTAATAAAATTTCCCTTTTTTTAAGCTAGCACCGAGTAGCCTCTTATTTCTTTTGCAAACACCAGAACTAATTACATATAAACACACAGCAATGGTGTAAAAGTGGACATTTATTACAACTAAACCAATGTGACAGGTCAAACAGTTTGTCACAATCACAACAAAGCCTAATCCAGCCAAGCACATACAAGTGACAGTGTAAACTTTAAAAACATGTTTAATACATACAAAATTGCTTCGGGTTTGACTTAAAGTAATTTTAGCACTTCACACACAGAGGGTTATTCTGCTGCCACTTTATCCTCGCCCATGCCTGCACGTTGTGCACTGGGGAAATGCAAGCCACTGCTTTTGCATGCCCTAGATAGAGACAGTCCCTGGCAGTCTGGTACGTTTAAATCCCAGGAAAAGCGTTAAGCAGACTAATTCTAACACTGAATTCATGAGCTCCATCCTGGCGCTGCCACAGAGGCACGCAGGCCCACCCCTGCCCCAGCTGGCCCTTCTGCTGCCACAAGCATTATACTGGGAACTGGCTCAGGGGACTTTCCCAGTGGGCTAAATTTAACCTAAATCGCATCAAGCCCACAGCCTCACTTTCCAGATGGCCGTGTAAAAGCTTATGCTCACAGCGCCTGACTGCTTCCCACAACAATGCCAAAGCATAAGTTCTGTGAAAATGTGGCACTACTTATCTGATGAACAGCCAAAACATTGACTCCTAGAGTGAAGTCACTGGGAAGGGAGGGAGGGAAGCAGCCCTGCCTTCTCGGGGACCCTGCAGACACAGAATTTGGCTACTCCAAAGCATGGCACTACCTCCTCAAAACTCAGAAGCATTACATGAATCAAATTTCCTCAGGTGAAAAAAGGTTTAGTTTGTAATTACTGAAAGTCTGCTCAACGTGTCAAAATATGACTTGATATCACTTTACATGATTTGCAGTGAATCTACTATACAAATCTAGTATTTAAAAGCTCTCACTGCAAACAAGGCGGTTCAACTGTACATCACGCAGGAATTTCATAGGGGATGTGTCACATGTTAAAGGTCTAAGTCAAGAAAAGCAGTTAAAATGACACTGACACTTGGTGTAGTTTCATTAAAGGTACCTATACACCCTTAAAGCATCACTATAAAACACCAATAAATACAAATTAATTTGTAGAGTTTGAAATAATAAAAAGTCCCTTTTGTAAAGCTCCTTCTTTCCCATCTTCAAAAGTGTCCAACCTTCATTACACACCTCTCTATGCAGTCAGAAGCCTACCTCCTCTCTGTGTTTATGTTCAGAGCAAGCTAGTATCAGATCTAGAGATAGTTCGCTAACTTGGAATTTTATTATTTATTTTAACTACATGCATTCCCTCTTTAGTATACAAACTTGCACAGTTTTACTCAAGGTAGCTACACTTAAATACACCTTCATTTCTAGTGAGTTTATCAGTTTGCAGTTTTCCGGCAAAAAAGTAGTATCACCTTAACAGTTTTTAGCAGTTTGATATGCAGATCCTAACAGGACTCTTTGGTATAATGACAAATTCAGTAGTAAACAGGTATTTCCAATCTTAATGCATCAACTGAAATAAGCAGAATTATCACAAGTGGCGACTAAGATGTAGGTGGAACAGAAGTCTTTGGTTGCATAAACACAATTTCTACACCATAATATTTCATATTTGCAGTTGTCCATGTAGTTGCTTTTCATTTAGATATGCTATGTCATAATGATGCATTTATCTCCTGAAGTCAAGTTTGGTTATAAAAAACAGTACACTTATTGAAGTCAAATGCAATTTTCCTATAAATGCAGTGAAGGGAGACACCGAGTCAATTTAAATCTCATTCCCTTTCATTTATGATTTTTGTACTTTAGTTTCTTGTTCCCTTGTCAAAAAGGAGTATTTTTCTTGTAGGCCTGAATGAAGCAGGTTAGCAAAACAGTAATATTGACAAACAGCATCTTACACCATTAGCTAAACATTACAATGAAGGCAGTGAACATTTACAGTATGGAACACTGAGATGTCATCAGCTGAAGTGAAGGTTTATGTCAATCCAATTTCTTCAAGTACACTACGTGGGGTCTCTGCTTCCTATGGAGGGAAAATTTGAGACAGTGGTAAATGGACCCTGTGCTTCTATTGAACAGTACCACACATGAGTTAGTATGAAAGATGCTTACTTAAAAAGAGCTGAAAGATATGAAAATATAGAAGTACCGCAGTTTACAAACATGGTATTAGCTGCACTTTTCAAAGAGCTGTTAATTAGATTGTCATGGTTCACAGGAATAGCTGGTAGATTTTATTGCCCTTCAGTGCAATAAAAATAAAGCAATTCAGATGTACCAGCAGGGAACAAATCACAGCCCAGTAACAGAGAGATGAATTGGGGAGAGATGAGGAAGCGGCTTGCAGTGGAGTCAGTGATTTTTGTGGTGAATTGTTTCATGGGTCTCAAAATTTGCTAGGCAAGAATGAAAAAATAGATGAAATAAATGACTGATGCAACTAAGATACAGTATCCCTTAAGCTATTCATAATGAGTCTAGGTTCTTTACACCATTCCCATGCTTCGTTCATGAAGCCAGGTCAAGGTACCTTGGTAACACCTGGTCACAAAAAATTGAGACCTACAGAAATGGAAGAATTGTCAGGATTGAAATTATTTCATTCCACACCAGGCATAAAATTTCAGACCTAATTCTAATCTTAGAAGCTTTGTTTAGATTCAAGAGCAAGTTGTTTAACACAAAGTTCCAAAATCAGTTTTGTATCCATTAGTCTTATACCACCTCAAAATAAACAGTAGTTTAATTGGAAACATTAGGCTGTCCTTTTCCGTAATTATTAACGATATCATAGTAAATAAGAAGGGATACTGTGTCCTTACAGAAACATAAACAGTTTTGGTATCCACAGTATGAATTAACTTACTTTAGCATCCTAAAACAAGACATGTCATGAAGCAGAAAAAAAGGCAGATAACAGTTAAGGCAGTGAACAAATTATTTTTCAATTGCTTTCTAAATACGTATTAGAAAAAAATCTGTCAGTAAAGTACATAATTATAACACCTTAAATCTTGCAGATAACACCAGAACATAGTCTCTATCAACCTTGACTACGTAGCACAAATGATTGAGTTTACAGTCCTCATCCAGCTCATGTTTAAGGTGATTCAGTCCTAAAACAAACTATATTTTAACAGCAACTTAATAGCTGCTGTTGAAAGTCAGTCAGTGCTTGGAACAGGCCACCTCTGAGCATTTCAAGATGGCTCCCAAAATCCAGCAGCAAATAAGAAATTGCAAGAAAAAGGCAAGTTTAAACTGAAAACTCAGTGCATTAAAGATGTAGTGGTTTTTTGTCTCATTGATGCAATATTTAAGCATTCTTAGAACTTCAGCGACATTGATAATGCCAGAGAGGATGGCAGACAGGATTAAAGACTTACATGTGTATTTTAACACAAATCCCCCAAAAGGAGACACTGACTGAAGAAAAGGCTATGTAGCATTTTTACTGTAACATGGCATTATATTCCCAGATGATTTTCTTGCATTCATTTTAGATGACAGTCTCCCCTACCCACCAACTTGAAGTATTTTCCTAAATAAATAAATAAATAAAAATCCTACATTCTTAACTATAGCAACAGAACTCAGTATTCTAACAGGATAGAACTTCTCAAACATTTCAGGGTCTTGAAAACATTTGTAATAAAACAACTTTTCAGTTTTAAGTTGATTAGACAGTAGAGGACTCATAGTTACTCAGTGGTGACACATGGTATTTACTAATTTACCTGAAAAAAAGAAAAGTTGCTCAGCACCTATTAAGAAATACATTACACTGTGCTGCTACTATCTTTAGAGCAGTTCAGTAATACTGTTTCCACTGCCAATTCAAAGTTGTAGGTAATTTTCACCAGATGTATTTATACATAAAGATTAAATTTCTTCAAGTAAATCAAGGTCATTAGCTAACAATGAATTTAAAGCAATGTATTTCAAGGACATTGGCTACTTGTCCACAGACACCTCACCAGTAAACCCCAGTAAGTTAATACTACAGCTGTAACCTTGAGGCAGGCATGCCTTCTTAGATGCACATCAATATAATCTCCAAAGGAACACCTAAAGGCTAATGTGTTTTGCCAGAGGAATAATTTAATCAATTATGACTTTTTAGAAACAAACAGAATGAATTATATTACGTTTTGTTCACACTGTTTCAGCAAGTGTCAAACATTTTATCCAATTGTTATGGAAAACATTCTGCAGTATTACACACTACCTGCAGCTCAGAATCACCCAAGGCAAACAATGCAAATAAGAAATATATCAGAACACAGATGAGGAAAAAAAGTCATTCACGTGAGACAAAAGTGCATGCAATACTTTTATTTCAAACATGCCAGGAAAGCTAATTCATTACCTAGTCATTTAGAAGCAAGCAGCTGTATACAGATAACAAGAAAAACAGCATCTCATTACAGCTCAATGCACAGCATTTAAGCCAACAGGCATGAAATAATGCAGGCTGAAGCAGCATTAACCAGACATTCAAACACATTGTTAATGTCTTACAGAAAAAAGGCAAACTTGGAAATGGAAAACCACTCCTACGATCATCTTCTCTAAGGTTTCAGAATGCTGCAAGCTCAATCCAAATCTTTTGTCTAATCCCCTAGATCTCTCATTTTTATGTCAGTTTAACATTTGAAAGGTAGTGCATTACCACATATAGTACGTGGAACTAGCTGTTTGTGGTTAATCTCAGTAACCACCTCCTTCTAGTTAAACAGTTTTCAAAACCAGCACTGGTTTTAGGTTATAAATTATTCTCTTCTACTAGGCAAACAGAGGATGCAGTACATGCCCTCTCACACTGCCCATTGCTTTTTAATTGAATGGCACTTATCGTATTCATCCTTGTGGCAGCTCTCTCATATACAAGGTAGCCTGCACTTAAAACTGGAAATGCCAATTTAAGGAGACATTTCAATTATTCTTTTCATTGACTTAAAAAAAAAAAAAAAAAAAAAAAAAAAAATCTTTCCAGCCCTAACCATTTGTAAAGCAGTGAACTTGTTTTCTCCTTCAGCAGCAGCAACTGCTCAACTACTCACAAGAACATTTTGAACATTTAAATACAAATGTAACTTCAGATTTACTTAGGTCATTCTCTTTGTCCTAATCAATTCTGCCTTCCTCCTCTTTATCAGGTGAGTCTATTGTGCCAGTCTCAGAAAAGGATATTGACATGTGCATCTTTAATTAAAGATGCAAGGTCTGTGAGAATTGTGTGTAACATCATTTAATACTTGTGTGTATATATGTTCACATACTACTACTCCTTTGCTAGTTTCTCTGTAAATATTAACTTCATCTACAGGTTTTAAGTGTATTAAATAACACCAGAACAAAGATAAACACAGGTCAAGTAATGTTACAGTATAGGTGTTGCAGTATATAGGTGTTTAGCTCAGAAAATTCTACAGAACTTTTAAGCATAAGACTTCAAGCTTACACACAATAAAAAAGTTAAACCATATGCCAGCAAGCACAAGTTTTGCTGAAATGAGACATGTGAAGAGACAACACTGTAAAACAGTGGGGGAAGAGGAAAGTACAACAGCAGAGAATGGTTGTGGTATTCTATTAGATTCAAGATGACTGGATTCACCAAGCTGATGATAATGTTCTGTCATGAGTAAGTCACAGGTCTATCTCCTCTGAAATTCTGCATGCATGATGAATGAAGCCATTTAGTACACTGGGACATTAAAGTATTCATGACGTGGCTACAAAAGAAATATGTACATGTTCTTATACATAATAGAAAGGTGGACAGATATGCAAGAAAACAAAAAGATCATCTCACTATTGTATCTCTGACATGAAAAGGACATTTGATACAGAAATACAATATTGTATTTTTGACTACTCTAGACTTTTTGGGGGAGGGGGTGGCAGGGAGAACCATCATTTTACCCCCTACACATATGCACCCACCTTGCATGCTGGGTCCAACAATTTACAGGGCAACTTCATAATTACTGTATTATGTAAACTCAATTTTTTCTTCTCAGCCAAAAATTGTTTGAAGCTGAAATACTGTTCCAGAGATGGACCACCCTATATATTTGCTCCATTCTATCTAGTTTCAGCAGGCATCGACTGCCAGAGACAGGGCAGTGGGCTAAGTGAACTTTTGACATCACCTACCATATCTGCTCTGATACACACACAGTGGTTTCTAGGCCCCCAGAATCCAGCTGTGAGCAACACTGTGCCAGGATAGTACAGCAGGGGCATTACTTGTGACTTTTTATAAAAGAGTGCCTGTTTAAAAACTGGGAGGTATCTGAGGCACTTCTCACAGCAGGCAAGTTTTCTTTTGAATTACGCCACTGAACTTAATACTGTCCTGTATTACTAGCATGAACATTAGTATACAATTTGTTGAAAGATGAGTTAGAAAGCAAGCAACAGTCAGTTTTCTGTATTAAAATCGGTGCCCTGAAGACAGATGAGGACGTTTTTAATGGAGTATTAGCAAATTCGGAGTGTCAGCCCCATGTACGCCCATTACACATCATCTGGGAGAAAAACAAACATAAAAAAAGCACAAAGCAACTATCTGCACATCAGTTACCATCTTTTATGATATACCATTAAAATCTTCAATTTTAGCATCCCACCCCCAAAAACTACAGAAATGTTACAACAGAACTGAGAAAGTTCCCGTGACTTATAAAATCTAACAGTTTCCTCTGTGCCATCTCAGTTTGTTCATGTTTTCAAGCTTGTATATTTTTAAATTCTAAACTCCAATTACAAAAAAGCACAACAAAAATATCCTAGAAGGCTTACAGGATTTACATTGCTTTTCAGTATCAGTAATTATTTACCATTATTCTAGAGTCGTTAAAATTATTCAGAACAAGCCAACTAGAAATCCAGTAGTTCACAAAGTAACAGCTCCCATAGCTCACTGACAGTTGCAAAGAAGTTGTTATGGTCTGCTGTGAATTTTGGTAGAATTCAAAGTAATTTGGTATATTACAGAGAATTACAAATGTGACTTTTAACTCTTAAAACCTCTTGTACTGCGCGTCAGCTTACATTAAAAACAAAACGTTGAGGCATATTCCTAACTGGAAAAGGCACTGCATCATGGGAGTACACAGTATCGCCCCAAAGAGTGGGAGTTTTGAATGAACAGAAGATCTTAACTCTAAGAAATGCTGGACCTTCACAGACAAAAAATTCCCAAAGGGGTACTTATGGAAAACTTCTTTACTTACACTGCTGGCACGATACAGATTCATGAAGACCACTGAAAAACAGGCATATTGTAACAACCTAAAATGCCCAATTTTTACAGTCTCGTATTCTCAGTTTTTACCTGGAAAATAGATGCACACATGTGACTGATTCTCCTCCTCCTTGAAAAAACACTCATGTCTTCCAGGGTTTCACCCTTGGAAACCTGGAGCCAACGCTGGTGTCTGCATTGAAACGCTTGTCAAACCTCGTAACAGATTTTGCCTTAATTTTACAACAGCTCTCTGGACAAAAAGAATGAGAGCAGCTCATTTTCTATCACTCTGTGAGGCTGACTACAATTCATTGTTGTCGTGTTCAAAGATTATCCCAGGCTGCACACATTCCTTAGGACACTCTTTGGCCTGGAAGCGCTGATCATGCTCCCTTTTACATAACTGGGAGGAACAAATAAGGACATGGAAGTGTTCATTTCATGTTTATCCACTTGTTACCTCTTAGTACTTTCAAAACCTCTACTCTCCCACACACCCCCAGGGTACTCCCCACCCTGTTCATCTTTCAATGGTTTCTAACTTGACAAACTAACGGTCTTTGACACAAAAATCCTGGTACACAAAATTAGATGACTGACTCAAATTACTGTTACAGGATTAGCGTCTCATCTTGACAGAAACTGACCTACTGATAAAGCTAGATAGATTGTCAGATAACAATAGGAAGAAAGCGCTTATTGTGTTCCTGGCAGCTTTTTAGCTTACAGAACATGCAACTACCACCTGCAACTAGACTAGCAGTAAACTGACATTGCAGAGGTGAATCTGAAAGATTAAATGGAAGACAACACTGGCTGAGGTATGTGTTAAGAGATAACAGAGAAATATTGTGAGATGGAAAACACTATCATTTCAGCGAGACATTCTGTACTGCACTGAGGACATCCAAGACCATCAGACACAGAGGGTCTGGCACTGTGGCCAGCCTGACAAACAATAGAAAGGGAAATAAAAAGTTTTCACAAATTATTTGCCATCGCAGAACTATGGTATCTCACAAGCTTCAATCACAATTTGTAAGATTTCTACTGTGTTGCCTGCCACATTGTCTCCAGAACAGCTCGCCTGGTCTGACTACCGAAACACACAATTTGGGGGAAAGGACACATGTCAACTTCTACAGCCACTATCTAGACTACCTTGCCTTCATTCTGTGGGGCGCTGCAGACCTCATTTGAGCCTGTGAAGTGTGTCCTTAAGATAGCTAACTGTCTTGATCTAGCAGCTAGTAAAGAGGCAACAGGATCCTTACAGCATAACACTATGGCAAGTTAACATGAAAAGTTACCTCTAAAAAATCATCACTTAATTTAAAAATACGGATAAAAATTGTTTATCTGACTTCGACATGCAGGTCTGAGATCTTAGTTTTGCCAAAGCAGTAACAGCTCTTCAATACAAGCTGCACATTGCAATTTCACATTTTAAAGTTACTAGAATCCCTCTTTTTCAAACTGACATCTGTGTTTACAACTCATTTTAAAAAGCTAATACTCTGAAATTGTCAGCCTGAGTCATTGGAGATTTTTAAATTAGAAAAATGGTAGAGTTGATTTGAGTCAACAGAACTATTTAGATAGCCCCAACCCAACTGACATTTTTCTCAGCCAATTTTGTCATGACCCTACCTAATTAAAAATCATAATCAAACTGAAATTAGAAGGGACTTAATTTAATCCACTCCCCCAAACAGCATACTTGTGACATTCCTGAGAGATATTTAATCTGTTAAAGGCATCCAGCAATGGAAACTTTTTAATGCTCCCCCAGGCAACCTACTTAAATGCTTCATATCATCATCACTGTAAAATTTGCCTGAAATCTACTTTGAAATTCTTTCCTTGCTACAATTTCAGCTATTTTGTGTCTGTAGTGAACAAGAAAACAGTCTATTTCTACATGCAAGAGAGACACCAGAAATTATTTATGCCCACACCAACCTGACCCAAGTTCAGTGTTTTACAGTGCTGCCATTTTTCTGACATCACACAGCAGCGACGTAGACTTCATGAATACTTGGCATGCCTTCTTTTTCAGGGAAAGTTCGCTTAGGTTTTTATCTTCTTCCCCATCAAAACCGGCACAAAGCCTATGAAGGCAGGTCATGTTAAACAGCAGGCAAAAGTATAAAGGCTTGGGTTTTTTTTTTTCCCCAGCATCTAAACAAACCCCAAGCTAGAACAACAGACAAGATTTGGGACCATGGAGTACATGGCAGTTTGGGAACAATTCTGCAGAAGCAGGAGGATATGGGTAAAAGAGAGGAGGGATGCGAGTTTCTATACAGAAACATGAAGTTCTTACAGTAGGAAGTGATTAACATTTAACAAGCACTTCTTTAGCAATATGCTTCAGAAGCAACTACTTTCTCACTCTACTTCTGAATCTTTATTAGGGAGATACTTCTACCCAAAGGCTGCTTTAGGACATTGATGCTGTTCACTTGCCTTTTCAGGGATTTCAAAATAGTAAAGTACCTGTTTCCCTGTCTTTGATTAGCTAATTATCCAGAAACTCCAATCACGTGGTTATTGGGAAAAATTGTACCTTACTTCCAAAGGAGAATGAAGTGTTTTCTCAGAGAACCTAAAAACATCCAGAAGTCTTGAAGTGTTTGAAGTCTTTGAAGTGTTCAAAGACAAATATTAATTATGATGCTGATCAAAAAACAAAACCCAAAACCTACATTAATGCCAACTCCCAAGCCAAGATCTCGTCTGCAGCTTCCTAGAGAGAGGGCAAAAAACCGAATCTTCAAGATCTGTGCAAATTAGTCAACACAACACTCAACTAGGATCTGAAACAGCAACAAGTCATCATCCAAATGTTATTCAGCAAAACATCCTAGCATATGCACACCACTCAGCTCTAAAACATCACCTCAACGACCAGAGCAGAAGGATATGATGTAAGATCAGCAGTGGCCTGCCTGCCTCCCCTCCAAAAGCAGAAGGAAAAACATCAGCAGTGCTGTAACTGGATAATAGTGGGTGCTTCCTGCTTCTTAGTTGCTATTCTGATCTGTGGGATCAGAGGTGATAATCCCTCCAGGAGGCAGTGCTTTTTATCTGGCAATCAGCTGCTACACAGTGAGCTATGAAGAACTGACAGTCTATTCTTCAAGGGCAAGGACAGTTCCAAGCATCCACTGGAGGCTCCACTTCCCTACCACAAAAACACAAATGCTTTAAGCAATACTTCTGCTGAATACTTTGTATTGTGAAGCTAGAGGCAAAATTATTACATATCACTGAGTCTCTTTCAGATAATCCCACAGTGTCTGTATGTTTGGCAGTTCACCAAACTACGCATATAAGGATCTGTTAATGTTTTCTTCCATTTTCTTCCAGCACTGCAGCTACAGGTTTGCATGACTTACTCCCCTTTGCTTAAGGAACCTTTCCCTGAATGGCAGAGTTGCACCTTTAAAAGGATGACCAGAATATACTGCCTTAACAAGCCATGTCACATCCAGTATCATTCAGCTTCCACAGCAATGGCATTTAATATTCCCCTTGCTTTCCACTCCTGCAGCACTTTGCCTTCTTATAGTAGTTTGGACAAGTGTTTGCAGGGCGAAGTTGTAAACACAGAAAAGAAAAGCTGCTGACTGTGCGTTTTTAGAAATGAGCAATTTAAATTGGATCACTTTAAATGGATCTGAAATCCTGTTCTAGAATCATCATATAGTTTCTCAGGCACAAAGAGAAGAGGGAAGAAAAGGACAACTGAAAACTCTGAAAGTCAATACCATTGCTGAAGCTCCCCGCTGCACACCTATGACTCAGGCCAACAGCAGTGGTGTAAGCCAAGACAGGTAAATTAGAACCTACCTAACTATACTACCTGACTTGGGGGTTCACAGCAAGTGAATCCAAGGCAAGATACGTGGGGAACACTGGCTTTTTAAAACATTTAGACAGACTAGGAATTGTTAAAAATAAAAAGTAACTTCAGTTAAATTATTAGCTTTCCTAAAAGTCCTGATTGCCACAAAAAGCACCTGCCTTTTACTTTCCTTTTCAATGCCACTGCTTTCCTCCTCCTGGCGGTTCTCTCATACTCCCCAGCATACTCTCAGATCCTAGCTAACAAGCCAGAAGCCACATAATCACAGGGCAAGTGGATCAACACAAGGGCCACCACAAAGGTGGCAGCAGGAATGGATCTGGCTGCCTCAACAAGTCACTATCAGCATGGTTTTAGTTGATGAGGGAAGCGCACCCTGACTTTACCAGCTGTAAACTGCTCTTGACAGAAAGCATAAGTTCTGCCCCGTAGAACTTGAGTGTACAATAAAAAGAGTTCATGTTGTCTAATTGTATACCACTTAAGTTCTTAAAACATTATAAAAGACTGGCCTTAAATTTAACCAAATTCTGCATGGAATAGGCTACTTCTGTGTATCTGGCTTATTACACTTGCCATACAGCACATGTAGAACTCAACATCTAGTTTACAAGCAAATCCCTCTGAAACAGCCCTCAGAAGATCACACTCTACTCATTTAGTTCTTGTTTATGCTTGACACAGTAACACAGATTAAGTAATTTGAATTTGTGTGTTCTAGTAGTTAAATATAAGGTTAATCCAAGCAGAGCAGTTATATGGGTCAAACTACTCCCCTTGCCCAAAGACAACCTCCTTCATCTCAGATCTTTCTTTACCACAGATGATCTTCATTCCTATATACAAGCTACAGTTCCTTCCTGCAGTCAAAATACCTTCATCTCTTATTATATGCAACCATCTATCTGTCCCTCTCCACTCGACTCCACCCCAGACGATCCCATCCCCATTTTTCCATACTCTGTGGGTTTATAACAATCGTGTAAGCTAAACTCTGTACACAGACTATTCCTTCATGTTTTCCAGGGAACAGTACATACAAGGAAGAAAGATCCTATTGGCATCTTTAGATGCAATATTAGAATACATCCACATATTTTTCATTTTAAAAAAGTCACCTGCAGATAATGCCACCGTATTTAAATTAATGGGAACAAAACACATTTCTTCAACTGAAACTGTGCCCATACATAAAATTCATCAGGGACATATTGTAGACAAGCAAAGACAAGCAAACTGAAGCCACAGAGAATTCTCTAAGCCTGAGTTTGCACGTTGCAGAATTGGCCTTTGTAGCCATCTAAGCGGGGGGGTGGGGGGGTGGGGGGAAATAAAGATTCCTAAGTAAAGATCTATGCTTGGCATAGGCCCCAAACTAAATTAATACTTTTTAAAATTTTAAACATAAGGAAACTTTTACAGTCCCAGTATTAATACTAACCTCACTAGAGAATCACACTCTTTGTACCTGAACTTGTTATCATGAAGAGAAAAAGCAATAAACATGGTGGGGAGTGGGGGGTGGGGGGGTGGGGTGTGTGGGAACGGTGGAAAAAAAAAAAAATCAAGCTTGAGCATTTACATTTTCTTATCATTGTTTTGGAGAATGTCCAAATTCATATAAGAAATTTGATTTTGAACAAATTACTTGTTGGCTGCCCTAATTCTACAGGTCTAATATGCAAGCAGGTTATTAGCTACACAGATCAACAGCTGTATCATATACTAGGTAGCTTTTACATGGTAAAAGTACCCATACACCAACAGTGAATTTTATTTTGAACATGTTACAAAATATTTTGTCTATTATAATAATTTTCTTTTGTCTGGAAACTAAAACCTGATATTTATAAAGCGGCATATGAAATGAGATCTATTACTGCAGTTCCACATTACAAAAGTGAATTTGTTTACTGAACCACTTGTTCATCATGTCATCAAATAAGCAGCAGACTAACTACGTTTGCTCCAGCAAATCATTTTCATGTGTGTTTTAAACTTGCCTTATGTAAAATAAAATCTTACCTTTATTAGTAGGACTGCCACAATGTATTCCATTTATGCTTTGGACAAAAATATGTTGCAATGCACTATATATGCAAATAAGCTTTGTTCTGTCATGCAGCATCCGGCACTTGATATACAGTCAATTGCAGCAGCACCCAGTCTTTTTAGGGCCCATTTTCTTTGCACAGCAGATGTAAACAGCTCATTTTCCAATAAATACACGTTTACATTTGTAAGTAAACAAAGCCAAACATCTGTTTAGTATTAGTTTTGGTATCCATTTCTCTAACTTGCATTATCCCACTTAATTATCAACACCAAAGAAAGCTAGTAGAACTCAGACACTTCAAGTTGATGCAGTTCTTACAAAAAAAAAAAAAAAAAAAAAAGGAAAACAAAAGGGAACACTCAAAGCACTCTTCAAAGACCATCATGCAAGTGTTGCAGAAAGTTAAGCCCATCACCCGTTTTCTCTTTACCCTTGCAAGGACTTAATTACACGTGCAGCAGTCTTCGCATAGCACCCATTTAATCCATGCCACCAAAATGGTAAACTTGGTAGTTACCAATCATTTAGATGGGGGTCAAAAGGGCTAATGCCTTAGATTGCTCTTAATCATAAGATATCCTCAGACAAACCTCCCCAGTCTTCATTCTGGCTCTATAAACACAAAATCAAGCAGCAGTGAAAATGTGATACCAACTACTTAAAAAAAAAGAACAAAATGAAAACAAAAAACCCGCCCACCCAATTATTTACAGTTTATTTACATTTAAAACAAGTTAGAAAACATTCTAAACTATATACAAAAGTAAATTCAGTTATTTAACTCATATGTGTTTCAGCTATTGTTATTAAGCTAATACAGTTTTATTAGGTCCTACTAAAAGTCAACTGTTAAAGCAAACAACAGAAATGCACCAGTAAAAAACATCTGCAAGACTCCAAGTAGATGCATTAAAAAAACTCCTATTTTTCATTTCTTAACAAGATAAAGGATATTAGTACCTTAAAAGAATAACTTCTAGAAAGTTGTTTAGAAAGCTTCACCTGTGCTTGAAGGAACAATAATTCAAAGATTTTTCTTTTTTTTTTTTTTTTAAGAGAACTTAAGATCAATTGTTCATTATTATAACAGATTGAGAGCATAATTGAATAGGATGCTACCACATTTACATATATTTAATTCTGTAACTATGTTTCACACAGTATTACTGCTAACACTGATATTAAAGTGAGATTTTTTCCATGAAATGAGTTTCTTTCAACTTAGCTACCTACCATCCCTGAAGTAATTTAAACAATCGCATTTACTATTAAGCATCATTGTTAGTTGCTGAGCTGCATGTGATTTTCATGTAGAAATGATTGGTGCAAAAAGTCAAACATTTTCACTTTAATCAATCTGTTGATCCAACATAGATTTTCTCAAAAAATTGTGAACAGCAGGTCTTCTCAGACTTTTCTTTTTGCCTTTTTTAAAAAAATCAAGTTTTCAGTGCATGATTTAAAATATATACAGTTTTACTGTATCTTGATATCCATCCCGAGAACTACTACTGTTGCTAGAAATTTCAGCAACAAAAAAACCCCACAGCTTCTCCCTTAAAGATAATTTAAATAAAAGCTCCAAAACATGTCAGGCACGTTGCTGGTATTTGTACAGCACATGGGTAAGGCCGCAAAAATGAAGCTAAAAACTGAACACAACGGGACCCTCCTGGGAGCATTCAGATTCTTTTCACCTACTATTTTGCAATGCTCCAAAATCATCTTCAGAGGTAGTGAGAATTTTAGGAAAGGGTAGTAGCACTGCAACATGACACATCATCTCAGACAATTCTCTGACACCAGGAGAAAAACAGAATTTTTCTCCTCTCTATCTCATGGTCCAAACATTAACATTGCTCTTTTCAGCATTCTGCCAGATTCAGGGAACATGTTCTATTAAAATGCAGATTAATGTACTCATTCAGAAAGAGCATCTAATTTTGAAGATAAGATACTCCTTACTGTCAAGCAGTCTTCTGCAATTGTTCATTGAATTTACTGTGTTTATTGACCAAAAGCACACAACTAATCTGCTGTAAATAGCCAGGGCATATGCAGCAGTACTAAAATTTTCATCATATCATCCTGACCCAGTGCTTCTACAGACAGCAACAAAAGAACATCACTGGAGAAAAATCTATCAGTTCGGCATACAGATAATAAATATACCCATAATGGAATTATAATCTATGAGGAGTCTGGTGTACTGTTAATATATGCTCAACAGTTCTACATGAACTGCTTATCTCAGTGAATGATCCACTTCATAGGTAGTTTTGCAAAGTGGATGTTGTTTATCAGTTTTGGAATTCACATCAGAGAGGGTTCTGAATACTCCCCTCATAGCAACGTCTTCACTTACACTAATTTGTCTCACTTCTAATTGAAACTTCCTAATGGTTCAATTTGCAAAGCTGACTGAATGCATTCTTAATATTAATATAGAAGACTCCTTCCTCACAACCTGTTGAGTCTCAAGAAATTCTAATCAGCATTTTTATTTCTTTAATAGATTAATATTACTCACATCTTACATGCATACACACTGAACAGTCAGGAAAAGAGGAAAATATTACGGAGACAGATTTACTAAAATGGTATTTTAAAGGTCTGAACAAAAGCTGCTCAGATGAAAAGCAGACTGCTTTCTACCATGTTCAATTCATAAAGCCAAGAGTAGATTAAGGTTGGAGAACATGTTTCTGGAAATACAACTGGATTTCTAAAGCACTTAGAAATCACAGCCTGCAAATCTATGGTAAGTCCTAAGCATCATGACACATCCAGAAACTTCACGAAGAACATTAAGCTACTGAACTGCATTTTTCCAAAAAGAATCAAAAGACTTGCATATAGACCAGTAAGTTACCAGAAAATAAGCAGTCTTGAGAACATGGAGAGGGTGAAGTGTGATACAGTAACTTTCTGGATACTCAATGCTACTTTTTCAAGATGACACTAAAATCTGGAAAGGTCAACTTCCCCTCCTCCCATTCCTACTTGGGAGAAAAACAAGAGATGCAGATTCCACTATTAGTTTGCTGGACAAATTACTATTGCTTTAAACAAAAAAGTATGACTTGGCAGGTATTTGCAGGAACACCTACTCCACAGTACAAAGAAGACAGTTATAAAATATCTATTAAAAATATGGAAAACTTTTGATAAAGGTTTACAGACCTGACTGCTACTATTAAATGTACAACTAGTTGTCTTTAAAGGTTTGTTCCAAAGGAAGGGATGTGATGTTCCCATGACTTCTGATTACATGTATTCTTACAGTTCATTCCATCTAGAGTCCAGCTGAATTCATCTTAAGTATTTATGAAGCTACAATGGCTTCTTAGAAAACTGTTGGCAGGTATCATCAGTGATTTTATAAACTCAATAGTCTATAGTACAGTCTGGCAAGCAAAATGGCCATGAACATATATATATAATCTGCAGAGTCAGAAATGCAGTTCTATAAAGATGTGAAGTTACTTTTTACTTGAACAGACTATTACAAAGAGCAAAATAATTAACACTAAACATACACAATAAATAGTTTCAAGCCTTATGCTATCATCTGACACATTTGGAAATACCACACTCACACAGTTCCGTGCAATCACACACTTCGTAACTTTACAATCTCCTTGCTTTCTCTGCATCCTGCAAACACTGATTTTAAGCAGCAGAGTAGTTTTTACAACATAAGAATAACACATTCCATAACTGAACAACAGAATAAACAATTTTCTAAGACAAGGTGCAAATAAATTCTTCCAAAGTGAAGCATATTATACATACAATGTTACTGAGCACTAATGTAGTCAAGCATCTATACAAGGCCTACTTCATTCAAAAAATAATAACCATCTGTTCAATCCATGTGGAAAAATAAACACAAAAGCAACTGACCTCTTCACTTAGGCCCAATATGCTTTATCTTGGTTTTGAGTAATGTGTTGTGACAAACTACACCAGTCTTGAAGAACAAGCAATTCAACATTTTGTTCCCAAGACTGGGGGGGAAAAAGACCTACCTCTCACACTCAAAGCCATTTTTACATGCATGTGTTTCCTCACCTACTACTTAAAAAGCACCTACATTTTGAACAGCACCATTAAGAAAATGCCTCAAAAAACAAGTAACGCCTCAAAAAACAAGTAACGCAATGCCTCAAAAAGCAAGTAATTATGTTGAATGCACCTTCACAAACTGGACTGACTTATTCTGCTTAGGTATAGACTACTTGTCCCCTAAACCCAGAAACAGTTTCATTCCAGGTTCTTAAATAACATCTAGAACAAATACCATAAACAAGCTCACTTTATTTTTTATCAATGTATCAGAGTCAATACCTTCAATATAAGTGGACAAGACACACGTTTCATCCTTAAACCAAAAGTTCAAACAATCTCACCGTGTTATAATGTCTTCCCTGCTACATACCCAACATCCTTCAGGTACTGAAGTCCAAAATACATTTTACAAAAGCATCAGCTACCAAAACAGTACCACAATTTACTGTATCTTCTATGAGCTGAGAGGTATTCCAGATCCACAAAGATCACAGCTATTTCCTAATCCTTAAAAATGAACAAACAACATACCCCCTTTATTCATGCTAACTCTCTTAAGTCCCCATACATATCTTCTAAAATGTAATTACAGATCATTACCTGTACCTAAAATCAAGTACATACATGTCTTAATAACTGCACTCTTACACTGAACAACCAAGCTGACTACTTGAAACCAAGCCAGAAGTTGCACATGCACAACAGACAGCAATCAAGGCAGTCAGATCTCCGTAATAATACAGATTTCATTATTTGTTGTTTCACATTGTGAGGAATACAAGTACATCCAAGATAAATATTGTCTGCCAACTTAGGAAGGCAGTCTATTTCAGTAGCCTATATGTAAAAACTAATATTAAGTGAAGACTGAATTAACTGCATTAATTATGGTAAGTTTCTCAGGTGATTAGTAAGAAACAGGTACTTACAAAAGCCGTTTCCTAAACCTGACCAAAACCCTTATACTCCCACTCACCCCAGGCTTAAGCATCAGGGATTTTCTTTTGTCACTGGCTAATGCTAACAGTCCTTTATTTTGTCATATCTCAAGGACAGCCTAATGCCCTCTCTCCACCATTATGAATGCCTTCAAACCTACCATTTCCAATTAGCACATTTCATCTCCAAGAAGAAAATTTTCATGGCATATGCAGAAAATCACTAAATCTTGATTTCCAAAGGTGCTCATTATTCTAAAACTAAAAGCTTGAATCTATATAGCAACCCTAAGCACCTAGTGCAAGTCAACTAAAACCAACAATTCCAGCACCCTTCTGATTGTAGGATGAAGTGAGGACTTGAAATAGCAAAGGATGGTTAATTGATATCTATTATTCTTTATGTGGAAGGGCTAGTAAATACTACCTGAGGCCAAACTGCAAGAACCTAAGAAAAAACATTCAGGTAACTTTTAGATTTTTCATTACTACAATAGTGATGGAAACAAACTTAAGTGTGATTGGTCAACAGATCCATGAGCTTTTTACTGAGATAGCTTAATATTAAGTTTATTTTAGATGTTCTGCAATCAACTACTAGAATATATACACACCCTAAAAAAGAATAGTGGTGGACAAAATGTGGATAATTTCCAAAATACTTCAATAAAAAATACATAGAATGAATAACCAAAAGAATTTTCACTCGAAGCCAACAAGTTCCAACAAGGAACTTTCTTCAAATGGAAGTGAGCAAGTCTGTATAATTTACTTTTAAATATATACATAACTGCCTGGTTTAGATATCAGAATTATTAACAGGTTTAGTGTTTTAGCACAGTAAATGACCAAGCACCATACTGAATTGCTTGGACCATCAAATAAAAACACAGCAACTAGACCTTATTGGAAAAAAAACCCAGATCCTCTCCTTTGGATAGAACATATTTTGATGCTAGTTTCATGCACTAAAAAAAATCTAAATATCACAAAATTATGCACAGGAGTATCTTTTAGCTGTTCCACACGATATAATTCATGCAGTGTTCCGCATCTGCCAGTTTTCTTCTCTCAGTACAGTTCAGTTGTTCACACAAGCAAAAATATCCACCTTTTCAGAAATGCATGCCTTTTTAATCACTAGTTAAGTGATTAAATTATCAAACAAGACACATAACATTCTTTTGAACAGAAGTATTTCTAGCAATAGATTTAGAAAGAAGCATGGCAGCACTGGAATAATTAGTTTTCACTACCATTCATATGGGTAACACAGCCAGTATTGACAACTATTCGTAGGTTATCAGGTGGTAATGAATGGGGAGTAGGGGGGTAGGGAATGATTATTTGAACAGAGCACATTACTGAAGAGCTAACAAGAATGTGAAAAAGGCTTAAAAGGTTAGTATGTTTCAGTCACTCAAACTCTAGCAGTTAGTAAGTGAACTGCACAGCACCAAGAACCAATGACACACTGAAGTAGGTGCTCAGAAACAGAAGTACATCCTGGAAAACTGCCACAGAAAATACACGTAGGCAAGGCTATTAAGAACTAATTCACTACTCAGCAATTTATGCCTCTGCATATTTCTTTTTAACATCATGCAAGTAGTCACTTAATGTATTTGTAATGATTTTCCTTTGTGTAAGTATTCTGTACAGCTTTTAATCTTTAAGGTGCTTCATACAATAATGTATGTAGCATTACTAATTAATAATGTTGTGTATTCAACACCAATTAATAATTCTTAAATTAGGCAATATGAGTAGGCCAAATAGAAGTTCCTTTGTTGCATGTAATTAGAATCTGACGTAGTCAAAAAAACAAACACACAACAACCCTGCCAGAAATGGTTTGCACTTGGAATCAAACCACATGTCATTCCACTAACTTTGAAGCATTCTGGGAAGCAGAAATTAACCAAAAGTACTGAGAAGTTTCCAGTCGTGACAAACTATTATTTTAACACCCCTCCTCAAACTCTGCATGTACAGTTGATAAAAAAACAAACCTCTGCAGGAAAAGTCCAACTTCATTGCAAGCTCAATTTAAATATGAACTCAGACTTACGTGTTTTATAAACTAAAAATCAGATATATGAAGTAGTTTTATACTTGACCAACAGTCTGTATAACTAATGGAAAACATAAAAATCAAATGTAAGATTACAGTGGTGCTGTGAAACTTACATTCTAATTTAATCAGAAAAGATTTATTAAACCTTGACAGAACAGAACATCTCATAGAAATGTGGAAAGGAAGGGTAATCAGAATAAAGCTATCAGGGCAAGGGAAAAGTCTCACATTGGAAAAGCTGTATTTCCTTTTGTGTAAAATTTTTAACTTAAGATTATATTAAGTGTAAAAAGAGAATGCTAATTGTTTTGATAAAAAAATCAGTAACTAATTCCTAGAGTTAGAATGCATTTTTGCTTTAGAAGAGCCCTAAGGAAATGGTGAAAATAAAATTCAGAAACAGTGAGAATGATAAAAAATACAGTAAATCTATTTTATGGATAATTAACTGTGCATTTGCAAGAGACAAACTGAAATAGATAACTATTATATCTGTTTTCATATAAAGAAGAGCAAAAGATTTTAAGAGAACAAACAGTTTATTTCCCCACCACCACTTTGTAAACTGCAACAGGACTTCTGATTAAGATACTTCCTTCTACGAGTAAAGAAGGGCTCGACAAAAACGGCATCACAACACAAGCATAAATAAGTGCATGTATTTCCTCCCTAGAAAAACAGGGTAGCAAATCCGTGTGTAATGGCTGACCTTAATGACACTAATTAGCTGTAGCCAGGTAAGAACTTCAGCGTGCTGTGGATTTGCCTGTACTCTGAAAGGCTTACAAACACAACTACAAGGGTAAAGATCATCATGTGTTTGCCCATCCTATTCAACAAAATAAGAGTACTGTGTAGAACACAGAATGTTTATATGAGAATTAAGTGGTTAATTTGCAGGACAACATAAAAAAAAATTGAAGGTTGACACAAGGCATAAAAACAGAGGAGCTTACATTTATACAGAATCTTTCCAGTGAGCTTCAGTACATTTAAAGAAATTAAGGTTCATCATCTCTGTTAAACCGTATGTTCCACTGACTTGCACACAAGACTGATAACTCGCTCAGCACACCAGAATTTTGCGACTTCTATTTAGACATTCAAGGACCTTAATATTCAAGACTACAGCAATTGCATTAAAAAAAAAAAAGCCAACCCAAAACAAACAAAAAAAACCAGCCCAGAACCAAACAAAAAAAAAAACAAACCCAAACCCAAAACACCAACCACAGGAAGGACAAACATGAGGAAATTATACCAAGTTTTTTCCTGTATCATTAAACCCCTTCCAATCAAATATTTTCCAAATAAAAATGGAAGAGATGCAATCTGTCTTTCTTCAAAGTTAGTAATGAGCAACAAAAGTATTCAAAGTGAAAAAACACATTTTATACTTCATTCTGTATGATTCTATGGCACTACTATTACTGCTTTCTCAACTTAAAAGACAGAAATGTTCCACAGTAAGCAACCTATAGCAGAAAGCCAAGTCTTTAGAATAACAACTATACCTGAATGAGTCTCAAAGAAGAGAGTCTAGCCTCTGGATTTCAGCAATGAAACAGTAAAGAAGTGAACATGCATCAGGTATGACAAAAAACTAATGGCTGATCAGTAAAAAGAAGAAATGAAAGACACATGAACAAAACTAAGTTAAAGCAACATGAACTATAATTATCTAGGTATACATTTAAAACAGCCACTTGCATTTCTACTAAAACACAAAATCACATTAGACTACAATATACACACAACAAACAAAATTAAAAGAGCAGAGAACATCATCATATTGCAGAGTCAGGACAACTAACTAGAAACTACATGCTAAGCATGCTAAGAAGCACCTTTCACAGGCTTACAGGAACGGGCACCTTTTTGAGTCACAGACTACCATGCTAATACTTTGGCCAGAGAAGTTGAATTTGCTTACCTCCTGTAACAGATCCGCCTGTTCAATGGCTTTGAGAACATTTTTCTTGGAAGTCTCCTGAACTTCCCCTCCTAAAAGGAACTCATCCAGAATAAAATAGGCTTTTTCAAAATTGAAGATGATATCAAGTTCACATACCTAAAAAGAACATCAAGCATTATTGCAAAGTGGAAGGATACTATCTACCAAGATAGATCCTCTCACGAAACTTGCTCACAGCTTCACCAAACCAAGATGTTAGCCTCAGGCTACAACCTTTTAAAAAATGGGTCAACCAAAAAAAAAAAACAACCAAACCACAGTCCTCTGAAAAACAATGAATGAGAAATTTTTTCTTGCTTGCTTTAAGAATGGTTACAGCAACCTCTTTGAAAAACGTTTTCATTGTTAAAAAGGGTCCAATTCACAGCCATCAGTGTGACATGGCTCTTCATGAGGCAGAGAATATCCCTATAAAAGTTCTCTTCTTGCACGGAATATCCAAAGGCAGATCAGGCAATCTAACAGAAAAATGTGAAAATCTCAAATTTCTTATGAATCCTATGCATTTCCTAGTCAGAAGGACTAGGAAGGCAGAAGGACGAGCAGCAGTTTTTCTAAGAGTGCTAATGTACATCACCACAGTTGTTTGTGTTTGCTTGCTATCTGGGTAAGCAGATACCTGTCTTTTCTTTCTATACTACTCCTGCTAGTTCACAACCAACTGCCTCCTTTGGAAGCAGATGTAAGAAGTGCGCACACACTAGAACAGTGCCAGGGAGAAGGAAAGCTGGGCACCTGGACAGAAAGCTAAGGATAAGATTTTATCTGTCCTCAAGTGAGACTACTACAAAATGAGATAAATACAGAAAATTAAAACTGGATTAGTAAATTCTTCTCCCAAATTAATAATTTTGTATTTTAACAGTTATATAGGCAACCAGCAGTTTAGTTTGGCCAAGCACACAACATGTGTTGGGTGCACCTTTTCACCAGCTAGTTGACTGTATTTTTTAGAAGTGCTGTCAGCGTAAAATAAAATGACATAATATAAAGAGACTAACTCACACTGCCAAAATACTTGTCAAGAAGTTCTACATAGCGATGAATTATTTCCAAGGTTATTAGTTCATTGTCCTGATCTTCAATAGCACAGCAGAAATAGAGGCTTGCATATCTGTAATAACAAAATAATCCTGACGTTAGCATAAGAACATGAACAAAATGAATGCACCTGAGCTGTACTACATTCTCAGTAGTCCTTCATATTCAAGTTTAGCATATTGTTAACTCTACATCAACAGCCATGCAAGTTTACCAAAGAACGGCTGAAGGAACAGCAGACATATGCATGTACAAAAGGGATCTGCCTCCTTGAGCCAAGCTACACTTCAGCCTTTACATCCTTTAGCTGACAGAATTAAATAAGCCTATGAGGTGGCTGGAAAAGGAAACTTATTTGATTTTATGGCCTCTTGGAGAGTTCCGAGGCAAGGTATTTTCTCTATTATCTGTAACATCCAAACATTGATACATTGGTCAACAGATTCAATCTTAAATTTTTATCACACAATCTACAAACAGCTTTATTAAAAAACTATAGAAAATACCTTGGGAAAGATAAAATGAATTAGCAATTAGGATCTGGTCTTTATAGAGAATTTAACAAATACCCCCAGACCTCTGAAACTAATGCCATATACTCCGATTGCTATTAAGTCAACAACCCAATCACTACCAACTGCCCTGGTATCAGACTAAGAAGAAGCCATCAGCTAGTTTCTAGCAATCCACTTCTACCTTGGAAGACCGGGAATTCTTTACTTCAGCTATGATCCCAAGTTTCCATTTAAAAATGCCATCCAATTCTACTGTGCTCTACCATTCCAAGTCACATTTAAAAAAGCTGATGCAAAACCAAAACAGAAATGAAAACCCCATTTGTAATATTTTCCAAAGTGCCCAAACCATATGCTGTACAGACACAGAGCACAAATGAGATTTCAAGTGATACCTGTTGTAACTGATAATTTACATGAGCCAAAACCAGCTTTTGTTTGGCTGTTCAGAGAGGCCAACTGGCCACATTAAGCACTCTGAGTAGCCAGCTCTATTGAAAAAGAAGTCATTCAGATATGAATGCCAGGTTTAAGATGCATATTTGTTTACCATGTTGAAAAATACATATACCTTTTAAACATTACACATACTTTTATCAGCTGAGACTTCGTAAGCCCCCAAAGGAATTGTCAGGGTTTTCAGCTAGAAACCGTGCAAAAAAAAATGCTGTGTTTTGTTGTACATTCAAATTTGTCTTCCAGCCACTCGCTCACCTTGCATAATTTATGATCTGAATGTAGCCCCCACTCTGCTCTAGCTGATTCAAATTGTTACATCTTCATCATGAACAACTAATCAGAATAATTTTTATTCAAGTTTTAAACTATTACAAAAAAAAATTATGCCTAGGACTTATTTCCATCCAACCACAAAACATGATGGGGAAGGGGAAGGGGAGAGAGGAAGACACCTCCATTGAAGCACTTGACACTTAATTCCCTTGCTCTTTCATCTTTTCACCATGCTGACTACTCAGCTCATCAGAAACACAGGGTTTTGTAATTTTACACTGTTGTGTCTGCACCTCACTAATTTTTCAAGGACGTTTACAGTCATTGTATTAGCTTGCAAGAATCAATTTGTATAAAACATCTTTCAGACAAAGATATTTTTAAAAGTATTGGCAAGTAATAATATAAAGAAAAAACGTGTTCAAATCTACTGAGGAATTTGTAAGTCAAACTCTGAACTTCATTGTAGAAAACAGCTTTGGCACATTCGTTGACATTTATGCTAATTGCCAGCGCTCAGGCCAAATCCACCTTAATGAAGCTTTCTTCATATTCAGACTTGCAGCACTGATTATGGTAAGTGTAGTTAAACTGTTCCCTTACAGTGCTGAAGCCCAATTTGCATCACATACCAGCACACCTCATCAAGTTTGACTCAAATATTTGAAATTTATCCACATGGGACAGTTCTGTTGTGCTTTCCTATTACTTAAGAGTCTGTTTTGATGCACATAAGTACTTCATGTGAATACCTGAGAAAAAAAAAAAAAAAAAAAAAAAAGAGGTGGGGGGAGGCTACCTAAGAAAATACTTTCCCAGAAAGTGGTCTGCTCTGTGTCCTCATTTAAAAAAAAACTTTTGAAAGTCTTTGCTTGGCAGCTAGAGTGTAGATTACACATTCAAGCTCTGCCAGCTGCATTTTTGGGGAAAGAACAGACAGAAACAAAAACTACTCAGTGGGCATCTTAACACAAAATGGAGGCTTCGGTATCTATCATATGCAGAGAATATTTTTTGAAGTATTTTAAGTAACAACTGTGACTAATGGATCACCACTCAACAAAAGACAAATGCAGGTTCAGTAAGCCTACACTGCAAACAGTGGAACAGTATAAACAAGTTAGCCATCAGTGCAAAGGGCATGAGCAGACTACAAAGGTGTAAGTTTCTTCAGACCCAAATTCTCAAAGTCAATAGTTTATTGCATTTTTTTTTTTCCTCTGCAGGCTGGAGCTTTGGAAAAAACTGACCACATACGGTCTACAGCAGATAAACTAGAGATTTTGCCAAGGGTAGAAGCGTACCTGGAGTGTCCACATAAAGACTAGTAGATAACTACTTGGGCTGAAAAAGATTTCTGCTCTGCAGAAGCCTTGTTTCTTCCTAATGAGCCTGACAGAAACCTGTCTTTCATATGCACCCAATGAAAAGACAAATCCCAATAGTAAAGCATGCCATATCACACAAAAGCAAATTTAGTGCAAGTCTGTAAGAAACATTCTGCCCTTTTTATTTTTATTGCAATTGTGGGAGTTTTCTTCTCAGTAGGTATTATTAGCAGAATCTTCAGACTCAACTCAGCTGCTTACACTCCTTTAGGGAAATACTTTATGATAAATATGGTATCTTATGATAGTATTATAATAAGTGTTTTATGGCATCATAAAGGGGACCAAAACCAGTGAGACCAAAAAGTTAAGAAAAACCACCTAAAAATTTAATATGGAATACAAGAACAAAAAGGAAACATAAGAGGTATAAACACTTATACGATTTCCTGCCTTTAGATAGATGACCTTAGGGCTTTTTTTGTGATATGAAACAAATGCAGGGACCTCCCTTTCAATAGTTGCAATAGTTCAGCAGTGGGAAGTCACAACTGGCAGGCAGAGTTCTCCACTACTACTCTGCTTGCAACCAGGTTCAGTAACTCTGCTGGTAGATCAGATAGGTCACTGTGGGTATAACTTGCAAATCCTACCAGTGTTGTTATACTAGGTGAGAAAACATCTGCATGATGCCTTCCTGGAAATCTGTCACCAGTAAAGCTGCAAGCAAGCCATTAAGTCTTGTCAGCATGTAAGTCATTTTGCATGTAGATCCTAAGTGCAAAAATTTAAAGCTTACAGAGCTTGGCAGGAGCACAGCTGAACTGTGAATGACAAGCAAGCTGCCTTTAAGAGGCAGACAAGTGCTTAAGGGAGACCAAGAATCTGTGGTTTGGCAACAGCTGACCCAGTGAAAACTGGGGCCACTAAAAAGTTATGCTTTGCAAAAAAGTTTTTTTTCTCCTCCAAAAAACTTACACATTTTGTTAATAAAATAAGCTCTGAGACTGTAGGTCAGGCACATCAGTGACTATTCAGTCAAGGATACAGAATCAACAGCAGAACACTATTGAAGTTAAGCATTTCTTTTACAGTTTCTCATTTCAGCAAGGCTATACCCTCCAGTAGTTTTAGAAATGAACAAAAGCTTGGCACTGGTAATCCTTTAAGAAAAAGCTACTGCTTCTTGATTCTGAGGTCCTCCTAGTACCACACAAACTAGAATCCTGTAGGAAGAGGACCTGATCAAGCTAAAATAATCAAACCCATGTATCACATTCACTAGAATTGTTACATTCAGTCAGGTTTACAGTTCCACCTGATCAACACCATAGTAACATTTTTAACAGATACATCTGGCAGCTAAGATGTACAGAGAGATAGCTATCACATCAGCTGCTGGGCACATACCACTGGCCACATGACTGCTCCTTCGGTTCACAATACTTTGAGCTAAGCAGCACGTTACTAGCAGAATGGGCTCCTTCTTTGTTTCTTTCAGTGCAGGAAAGGTAGAAAAGGTTTTAAATCTTATTTTTCCATAAGTCTTTAACATAACCTGTGATTATGGTTCTTTTATATTAAAGACTATTAACACAACATGAAGACCAGCACAAGCTATGTCAGTTTTCTAACTTTATAATGCAATCCAAAATCACACATAAAAGCAAAGCCACAATCCTTAATCAAATTACCAATCAACAAGTCACATGATCTGTTAAACAAATGCTAACAAAGTAAAATTTTCATAAAAATCAATTATTCTGCAATTTGATTGACTGCAATATACTACACAATGAAAATATCTCTGTGCCAGAAGCTAGAACAATGAATAGCTGAGATCTTAAAAAACAAAGACATCCTATCTGAAGTCCTTTTTTTTCTAGTAAAATTATAAATGTTAATATTTAACAAATTTCTCTGCCACAAGGGGAAATCTACATGAGCTTCTACCCTACATGCTCCAATACCACTACAGTTAGTTTTTAAAATGGTAAAACATGAAAAGCAATCATTAATTGTGTTGCTAAGTTCAAATTAATGTTTGCAGATTACTCCCTCTCTATTTTCAAAAAGTGGAATTATTGTTGGCATCACATATTTGACTATTTTTTTCCCCCAGGAAGTCACTTCAAATCCCTATTCGTCTCTAAGTTAGAAACTCACATGCTTTTTCAGTCTTCTGGTGTCTACCAGCCTGAAAAACTCTTCCAAACCAGCTGCAGAACACATACATCCCAATTCAGGAACAATGTCAAAAGCAGGGCACCCTTTATTCAGTGTTTTGTAGCCCTGAAGAAAAAAAAAATTAAGGTGGCAACGACTGGCCCTATTTTGCAACCATTATCAGTGCTATGTGTATGAAACCAAAAAAAATAGTCACACATTCAGATGGATTTTAAAACACTTTGTTCCATCTTCTTGAAGTTTCATTCAGAAAGCATCCTGTAAGGATGAAATGCTACAGAGCTACAGCTGCTAATCAAAATAGTTCAGTTTTCTTGATAAAGGTAAGGTATCAGAAGGCAGCAAAAGCTACTGGCTTGCCAATTTTGCATTTGAGTTCATTCTGTTCTTGCAAAAAGGTACAGCAATGAGACCCTCGAGTATACTTCTAATAATGCCAACCATTCTTTGAGTCACAATATCTAGGTCAATTCTCTCTTACATGTTGACAGCAGATACACTCTAGAAACAAGAATGGCACATCAATTTCAGCAATTTAAAGATAAAGGTAATAGCAATGGTAGACACACTACAGCACCATGCACATATTTTTACAACTTACTGTGAAAAACATTTGCACTAGGAGGTTCAGATCCTTCCCAGTAATAGATCAGACAATAAGAGAGCTTAATAGAGATGCTCAAGAGCCTTTCCCCTGTAAGCAACTGGGAGCACCTTTCACAATTTCACAAACCACACAAAGTTTGTGCAGGTGTGTTTTTAGCCACTCACACCTTTCAGAAAGTGTTAAGACTTCTACTGTCATGGTTGCCTTGGGATTATCTACATTTGAGCTGTAACATCTCCCCTTTCAAAGAAATCACACTAGTTGGTACTCATCTACTTGAATTATGGTGGGATGACTGGAAAAAGACCCACAAACCTAGAAGTTGTTAATGTTATCAGACAGATTAATTTAATCTATCACCTCTTACACCCAACCCTTCTGGTGATATTTTAGCCTAATAAAACATGCAAAAAAAGCAAAAGTAAAACAAGATTTGAAGTGTTCATTAGTTTGATAATCTTAAGCGAGGTTTCACAGGCTGACTGTGCCAGACTGGTTTGCAGTGAAAGAAGCTACTGCAGTCAGCTGTGCACACCAGGAGTCTAGCAGATGGACTGCTGCCTACATCCAGCCCAAAATGGTCTAGATACATCTCCCCAACAAATTTCTTCATTCTCCTTGACCACAGGGCCCACAGCACACTACTGATATGCACAAACACCACAACTTTCAGCAACTAAAGTCATACCCAAATTTCCACCAGTTCCCTAGACACAAAAGGACACAAGTAGTTGTTACAGCAAGAAACACAGGGATGAAAAGCAGCTGTGTGGAATAAACTCACCACAGGAACAACTACTGCTGTTCAAGACTGGGCAAGGAAGGGAACTGACTGGCCTATTCATGCCTAATTTTTCTCATGTAGTCCCATAAAAGGCCAGCTAAAAGAGCAACTGAAGGCGTTATCACTTAAGGAAGCACACAAAGCATTTGAGCAAGCTTGTCTACATGTACGTACAAGAAATTCTGTGAGGAAATCAAGAGGCAGAAGGAAGAACTGTGTATGCTTTCTTTAAGTACAGCCTCAGCACACTGTTCCTCCTCTTTCCTCCTCCTTGTGTTAGAGAACTACATGCATTAGACTGCTAACATTCACGTGCATCACAATGTTACATGCACCAATGTATATATGAAACCAGGACTTAAAACATCTAAACCTTTTTGATTCTACACATTTGGTACACTGGAAGAGAGTTACAAACTCTTCACTTGAGCTCCAGTTCTCTCTGTCCTACCTACAGAGAGAACATAACAGTATTTATCGTAAGGCACAAGTTATTTACTATCACAAAGAGAAAAGAATGCATAAACCTCCTGAAGTTCATAACTAACCAGGGAAGGGAGATAACCCAAGGTTTTGTAGCACCAGCTTTAGCTAGAAGAGATGCAGTCTACCACATCAGAATGAGGTTTACTGTTATTTGTGGAGAAAATTACGTTCACACTGCTATGTTGTAATACATTCTAAAGATCAGCACAAAGCTAAAAAATGCTTGCCAAATACTCCTAGAAAAGTTAGGGAACAACTGAGAAATTAAACTATTGCAAAGAAAATTATGCAGTACTTCCAACAAAAGAAAGCTACCCATGGTATCTTCAATTAGGACAAATGCCCTTTTGTATTCATAGCAAAAAAAATATAAAAAAAAAATCAAAAAAACAAACTAGGTACTGTGCAAAGCCACTTCCCTATTTCTATGAGCCTCTAGAAGTTACATTTTCAGGCAATTTATGAAGTCACTGCCCAAGGTAAATGTTTATAAAATTTAGATTTTCTTTATCACCTCTTAAATCGTACATACTTCATATTTGTAAGCATTTATGTACTGTCTGAATCTAAATAGAGAATCAAGAACCTCCACTCCTTATGAAAGTAGAAGGAAATCTCATTTCTTCAGCACATTTCTAAATGCATGAGTGATTTTCTACACATGAATGATTCCTAGTTGGTTATCAAATTAGATTCAAGGGAAAAGTCAGTCTTCTCCATAACTAGCAAAGGGAAGGGAGGGAAAAGAAAAAAAAAGAAAAAAAAAAAAAAGGAGAAAAATCAACCTTCATTATTTTTTTTTTTTGCTACTTATTACACTGTTTGTGATCTATGGCAATTATGAGTTTAGTGAGACAGAACCTTTTGTAGACAATCTTCAGGTCTCTCCATTCCAGGAAGCTGCACATTTTCGGTTTGCGGGCTAATACAGTTTGAACAAGTTCCCTTGTGATTTTCTTCTTTTCTTTGTCCGATAATGGGACATACCACTTCTGGAGTCTCAGTTTCCCCTGGCGACTAAAAAGCAACATAAACTGCATCTGTTGAATTAGAAGGAAGGGGAGGGGGGGTAAAAAAGGGATTAATCTCAGTCTCTCAGATCTGAAAAGATTTCGGTGATGAAAACCAAACAGGAAGCAAGATAGCATCCAAAATCCTAACTACATTATGTATTTCTATAGCAGTGGCAGATGTTACACAAGATTTGGAAGTACCAGTAATACAAAGGATTCCACTGAACAAGGTCAGTCAAAGCAAAGAGAGTAAAAAGCTAACACAAGTTTCAGAAACGGGTATCAGAACCAGCAGGTAGCAAGTGAATACACCCAAATTTCGGACAAACCATGTTCAGCACTGGTATTGTTGCATTTGCGTTTATTACAGCAAATGACAAAAAACCAGCACAGCAGTCTCCCCGAATGCCCAAGCTCGGTTTCAATTCACCGGATTAGAGCCTTACAGCAGGAGCAATTTGGACTTAAGATCTTTCTGAAAAGCCTCAGAATACTTTAAAAGGCATTAAATCTCCCAACGGAGAGTCCTACGGCATAGAGAAGCCTAGTCTTTTCTCACATTACACAAAAGGAGTAGAGATTAAGTGCTTTCCCTGCGGTCCTATGTTCCAGGTCTCGCTTCCTCTAAAGGAGTGATGTTGCAATTATATTTTGAGGAACTTGTCGGCTGTGTTTTCCAGCAGCTGTAGCGTTCAAGCAAATGGCTTTACTCTTTGTTTTTTCTTTTTCCCTTTTTGCTCGGAAGTTGTATGGGGCTGAGGAAGTTTTCCAGGCAATATGACAGACGTGAAATAGGATGAGAAAGCCCAGCCTAGTCCCGGGTGACAAGTCCCACCAGCGCCAGCACAGACAGGCGGCGGCGGCGGCCGGGCAGCGCGGCGGGCCGGGGCCGGGAGCCAGGGCGGGCCGGAGCAGGGGAGGAGCGAGGCCGAGGCCGGGAGCCGGGGCGGAGCGGAGCGGGCCG
>JAVJGJ010000014.1:92335127-92363869 GCA_035590215.1 Microhierax caerulescens | reverse complement strand
GGCGGAGGCGGAGGCGCGCGCGGGGCGGGGGGCTAACCCCTGTAGGGGATGCGGCGGGAGCAGGGCCGGGCCGGGGCCGGCGGCACCGCTCTCCTGGGGAAGTTTTTCCCCAAAGTCACCATGGTTGCCAGCGGAAATTAGATTCGCAGGGGCAGCCGCCGTCACGTATTTAGCGGTGTTGTGTTCCGCAAATCCGATTTATTTATTTTTTATTCCTGTGCAGCTTAAGGAGAATTTCCGTGCCCAAAAAGCTTCATTTGGGAATTTGGTTAGATGGCTGGTTTTGTTTCTTTTCTTTTTTTGGTGGTTGGGTTTTGTTTTGGTTTTTTTTAGTTGAAGTAAATTTACAGATGTGTCTCTTCAAGCCAGAGTCGGAACAGCTTGTAAAAAAAAAGAAAAAAAAATTCTTTTAAGGACCTAAAGCTTTCTACATCATTAACGTTCATCCCCCCAGCAGCGTTAAAGGTGGCAATCATCAGAAAAGATGACTTTAACCAGCTGATGTTTTAGTGGTGTGACAGTGATGGACAGCACTAGGCAGAAAGGTTGTGCCCCGCTCCACAGCTCTCCTAGGAACAGCCCCACGTGGTTTGGGATGTGTCATGCTTTTCTTACTTTTTATTATTGACACTTTAAAAAAAAAAAGCTTATTCTTCTGGCTACAAACCAGCTGTGGCAGCAGAAACCAGTGCTGGAAATGCTTTTGTGTGAAAACGTGGAAGGTCTGAGGGGAAAGCCGACTTTCTGGCGTTTCAAGGAATGCTATAGTCTATTGTACTTGAGGAAAACTGCAAGTGTATTTCCCATTTTATAGCAGAGGTTGTAATTGTAAGAGAAAAGTGAGATGGGGACAAGGAGGCATGCATGAAACCAAACTGAATGGATAAGGCAATTGTGATATTAAAGGTCATGTAAAAAGTGAGAACTACTGTTGTAGGGGCTTGTTCCTGGCATATTTAATGTTTGTTTAGCAGCCATCCCATTCTCATTTGAACTTGCCTGTCATCAAGCACAGGAACAGATGTGTGTGGATCTGTTACCTCAAAAAGCCCTCCCTTATACCAGTGGATTACTTTGTCCTCAGGAGCTACCATGCACTGCAGCTCTGCTTGTTTCTTGTGAGGCTGTTCCATGGTCTAAAATATTCTGTTGTTCAGAAAGCTTTCCATAAATGATCTCTTTCCTAATCTGCACTTTGCAGTTCTTGAATTTAGCATCATACATCCCATTAGTTCTCCATTAGGAGTGCATGCACACTTCAGGTGCTTCTAGATCATCTAAATCATTATTTAAGCCAGCAACCAACTTTTATTTCTCTTCATCTGAGCTTCTTCCAGTGTATTAGCACCATTAAGGTAATGGGAGCTCAGAAATTAATTTCTGAAGGAGTTGCACCAGACCTGTATCACAATTTGTCACTTCCCAGCTCAGTGAAATATTTCTGCATATGGATAAAGCTGCCACATTCTACAAATGCTTAGTTGATTGAAATCAGATGAACTACCCAGATGATTCAATAAATGTATGTATTTTGGTGGCATAAAGGCAAAGTCCCAAAGCTCCACTGACTCTTTGTCTTGATCCTGTATCTTTGTTTTAATTTTTTGTCAGATTTCCTGCTCAGTTTCAGTTTACGGTTTCACCCAGTAATGCAAGGGCAATTGTCCCACTGTTTTCCTCCCTCGTCTTTGTTACTTGGCTGGATTTCTTCAGACTTTAACCTGGAGTTTCTTAATGAAGTCTCTTCCTGGTCACAATCACAGCTATCTGCCCTTCCAGGTGCTATGATAAGGCATGTGAGACCAGTGGTATATCAGGCATGGTGGGAACTGTGTCTACCAGGTCTAACTCGGCTGATGCTTTCTGCCTTCCTCAGCCTGTCCTGCCTACTCATCACTGTTCCAGCTGGAGGATGAGTCCTCAAGCTTGCCCAGATTACCATTCATGTGATCCTTCCTTAACTCATTTCTCTCAAAATGACCCTGCTTATATTAAGCAATTTAAGGTGCGATTGTGTAGCAGTTTCAGATGATCAAAATCCTGACTTCTTCCACCCCTCCTCCCATTCCCAGCTTCATGATCCCATGTCTTTTCCTGTCCTGGCATTTTGCTGTGTCTTACATTGGCCATTGCCAACGAGGTTGCTTTTGGCTGTACAGGTGATGATACAGTAACTGAGTGAGTTGGTTTCGGGATCGAGTACCTCTGTCAGGAGGGCAGTGACAAAGGGAGGTAATGCTGTGCTTTCTGTTTGTGCTGTTTCCTTCAGGAACTTCAGAAGGCTTGCTGCTTGCATTTATTTATTTTTTTTTTGCAGTGTTGCAATTTATATTAATTACCCCTCTTTATACAGACTCCATTGTTTGTTCCGGCAAGAAATTATACTGTCACTTACCCATTGAACTAGCAATGTACTGAACTAGCTGTAATTATCAAATTGATAAAGATACATATGGTTGCTTAAACCAGTAATATAATAGCCTTTAAGTATTCCACAAACCTGTGACAATGTGAATGTCATGCAGTCTAATTTTAGACATGACACAGTGAGTCTTCTGTTCATTAGCCTTTGTTTATTGTCTTATAACCAGCTTTAACAAGATGGATTTTAAGGAATGAATTCAATATTTTGGTTTCTAAGCCATGAATGATAACCTCCTTGTTTATTATGGATGGACCTTTTAACTGCTGTAGTTGTAAAATCCTTGGTATTCCATTTTAGATGTAAGGCAAGTCTTCAGGGGACGTATCCACTGACCATAAGACATTTGGGGTCCCCAGCCAAGAGTTTGCTCTCTAGGTTATTTGCAGCATGACTTGACACGCAGAAGAGAGCTGCCTGGAGCTGGGGAGAGAGGCAGGGTGGGAGGAGGGAAGCTTAAATCACTTAAGATTAAATTTGCTTGGGGTTTGCCTGGTATGGTTTATGTCAGTTCTTGGGGGGGGGTTGTTTGATTGGTAGCTTGGGGTTTTTGTTTGGTTGTTTAGTTAATTATAATATAGTGGATTTGTCTGGAATATTGGGATTTACACCAAAATTAATAAGGCCAGCGTCCTGGCATTTGGCACTTCATGCATGGTGTTAATGCCAGACCTGAAGCCCCTAAAAGAATTCTGTTTTCACTGTTAGCCAAAATGATGGGTAAACCAAAAGGCTTTTATAACATGAAATATTTATTATTTCTGATGGAAAATTTGTATACTAAATTTTAACAGCTTTGTCCTTCAAGAAAGAAACCTGCTACTTAGTAAAGAAAGGCTTTGCTCCTGCCTGCTTTTCAACCACCTCAGCACCTTAAAGAAGAGGGCAGCATACTTTGAAAGTGCATACTGTATCTTTGCAGGCCTCCACTAAAGTAGGCGGTGGATGTATGAGTGAGACTCATTTTATTGTTAATTTATCTTCTTGATGCTCAATATCAGACTCCATTTTCATTGACTGAATAACTGTGGAGTCATTATGAAGGCAATAAGAACTGAGCTACTAGCCTTGGAAGTGATTACTGCTAGATTTTTGCCTCTTAAGCCTCCCAACAGGATGTTGCATTATTACATGCAATTCTCTTCCCTGATGTACTGTCTGAGCGTTGGCCAAACTATCGGTGTACCACTGTGATTCATGCAGAACACTTAATCTCAGTGGAGCCGAAGTAAGTATACATAAGCCTGTAAACGGCAGTTTTCATTGCTATGCTCCTTTTTTACATGGAGCTCTCTCTCATGATGAAAAACTATTTAGTGCAATCTAGTAGCCTGATTGCTGGGTGCTAGTAAATCATCAGATCATGCCTAGAATTCTTACCCACCTGTCTTTTCTGTGTAGGGCTTACAGGTTTGCCTGTGAAAGACTTCTAGACAATTTTTTTAAAATACTGTTGGTTTCTAATAGTCACGTATGGCTCTCAGAAACATGGATTGTTAGGCACAGCTACAAATAAAGTATCACAGATGTTTGTCCTTGAAGTTGAATTTTCAGAGCTGAAGGAGTAGTTTGAAGATGAAGCATGGTCTTCCAGCCTGGTTATGAGAACTACAGAGTCTGAACTATGCCTTGCATGTGTCATTTGCTTTGGAAAATAAAAACCTGCTTTTGAAAGTGTCTGAATATGCACAAATGAGGTTAGGGAATGTGGTAGTTACCAGTCAGCAACGGCTTCTTTTTGTTTACCATGTTTATTATCCTGAGCCTGGTGCAAGGCGCAGCAGCTGTTTGAGTAAGATACACACAAGCCAGCTGGTAGCATTGTGTATGTTGGGCGAGTGTACAGCAAATTTCTCTTTTGCTTAGGTGATATTCTTTCATTTTTCAATGTTTCTGTTGGAGTAGTGCTCAGAGGCCCCACAAGTGAAGAAATTAACTGCTTTGCAGACATTCATGAAGAAATTGTCATGGCTCCTAGCTCTCCCTCCTGCTCCGCTGCTACAAACTGTGCCACAGTGCAGCAAAGAATTGCATGGTTTCTGAAGGGAGTGTGTGAGGAGGCTTGGCTTTTCAGCTTCACAAGGTAGTCACTGGGAAGAAGGGAGAGAGGAAAGGAAAGAGAGGAGGCTGGGATTTCTGAGGCTGTGTCAGTACTTTGAGTTGTTGAATACAGCATCTCGTGTGTGTTGCTCATCCTCTGTCAGTTCTAAGAAAGCAGTAGCTGCCACTGCAGTTTGTAAAGTGGCTGATGCTGCAGGTTAAGCAGTACATACTTGCCAGATCCGTTCCCTCAGATGAAGGAATGCTTGGATAGGCTTGTGCACAGCTGCTCAATTTTGCCCAGGATAAAGATTCTTTTTTTAATATACCAGAGTACAGCTCCGGTTAGGACACTTGTGAAGTCAGACACGTTCAGTGTAAAACAGTGTGTAGGTTTTCTGTAATACAGTTTGATCACCCTAAGTCCATGGGATTCCTCATTTAGGCATGTATGTCCTATTCTGTCCTTGCTATGAGGCATGCCCAGCTGATTACGCTGTGAGGCCTCTTGAACTGACTCTGTGAGGAGCCTGATCTAACATAGCTCAGCAGGTTCTACCTCTTGCACTAAGGAGATAATCCAGTTTCCAAGTTCTGACTTTCCCAGATTGGCACATTACTTTGTGTAACCAGGACAGAAGATACAGACTTGCATGTCCTAATTTTCAGCAGATAGAAACTTTTCATGGAAACTTGGAAACTGGTCTGAATCTGAAATGGTAACCTAAAACTAAAACGTTTCATGTTATAATCAGACTCCTAAATCTCCCATGCTTCTACACTGATCCTACAGTAGTACACTAAGCTTTCATTTCAAATCCTTCTGGAAAACTCAATATAACTTCCACTGTCATTTTAAGGAAAATATTTTACATAATCTGCCTAGATCTTGCCACTACCATGAAGGGATGACAGTCTGTAAGGCCTTCATTTATTACCATTTTTGACTGAAGTGTTTGAAGTGGATGAAACTGGGGCACCCAAAGGCCTGTAAATCATTTACTCCCTAATTTTAAAGGCTCAAGAAGAATTTGTGATGCATAGATTTTGTGCTGGCTGTGTCCACATGTGAGAAAATTTTATCCATGTGAATTCTTGTTTAAGCTGCTTGTACCCCCTCTCTTGCCATTGCTTTGTAAAGCCTGTCTTTGCAGTGCCACCCTCAGCCCATCTTAAAGCTGCTGAACAGCAGTTTCAGCAAACATCTTTGCCAGAAGGATGTGTGCATCAGTTGAAAGGGTACGTAGCTGAGACCTCTAGGTTTTGAAGGATTTTAAAGAACTAAAGAGCATAGGAGATGAGTGTGACAAAACTCACCATGGTATCCTATGGAAGGGGAATGTGATTTTATAAAAATATCTCTGTAAGTAGTTGACTGCCTCCCATTATGCTTTTACATCCACATACTCCACAGTACCAAAATGTGTGTGTTTAAGTGGTCTGGCCAAGATCACGTGTGTGATCAAACAGAGCAAAAGGATGCTGTCTGTTAAGTCTTCATTGTGCCTCTGGGTTACTTGATTGGCAAATGAACTGATTTTTTACTTCCTTTTCATGCTCCCTAGGAGGGGATGGTGCCTGGGATACTTTGCCTCACTATTTTGTTTCACCCTTCACAAATTCATGAATGTCATTAATGTCCTGTTGCCTTTGGGTATTTTGTGGTTCTGGACTTGTTCTTCATCTTGTCTGATACCTTATCTTTAGGTCAGTTTGTTCCTTCTCCTCATGTGCATACCTTTATTTTTAATGCATATTCTACTGCTTGTTCTGGTACTTTCATACACACACATACACACACTTCCACTCACACTCTGTTAATGCCAATCTTAGTACTTGTTAGAAATCATTGCAAGAGGGCCAAGTAGCTCCTCCTTTTGCCCTGAACACTTTGTTCCTCAAGTGCAAGCCTCAATTTTTATTTCCATCTCTACAGTAGCATATTAATTACAGTTAGAAGCCTGTCCCAGTTAGAAGACCCTATTTACTCTCTGACTTTAGGATTCTGCCATATTCCAATAGGTCATTACATTCAATTATTTGCTCAAGTCTGAAAGGCCAGTGTCTCAAAACTGCAGTATGCGCTATTAATAACACTGAATCCTTTGGCAATGTATCCTTTCTACTGCAAAATACTTGCCATGTGGAACCTAAGACCTTTATTACAAATTCATGAATGATTTTAATGCATCCTGGCAGCTTTCATAAGCATTGCAGTCATATGGAAGGAAAAAAAAGATCATTGGTTTGTGCAAAATAATACAGCTATGCTCATATTTGATCTGGCTCTCTAATGCGAAAGGAATACTTAAACTTTTTTTTAAATTAATCAAGAGATGTTTCTACTACATTACATCTCAGCAATCTTTTTAGAAGTCATGTTCAATAAGAGAAAATAACTCAATGCAGAGCATCAACAAAAGAGAAAAAGATGTCTAAAATGTGCAAGTCCTTGATGTGTTGGAGGAGTTGTAAAATCATGTTGTAAAACTTAACTACCAGTTGCCAGAAAGTAACACTCTAATAGGAAAATCTGGCTGTGAAGAAGTCCTTTCATTTCTTCATAATATTTTAAACACTTTCCCCAAAATGCAAGTTTTCCTTTGAGCACTCTTGACTTAGAGGCACTGTTTGTTGCAGAGACAAAGCTGTCAGAAAGAAAATCTTATCATAGAGTAAGCAGATTTTATTTCCCTGGGCACTATGGTGCAAAATGATAGCAACAGTTAACAAGTAACATTTATTGTGGTAGGTGCTTGAAGAAGTACCCAACAGCTGATTTTTAGTACAATTTTCATAATATTATATTTTCCCAGTAAGCAACTGTGTAGAAACAAAAGAGGGATTGTACTGTCGCAAGTCGGAAAGGAAGCATGCATGGGAGAGTATGCATTGAAATGAGTGGTGTTCCAGAACTGCTATATAATACAGTCAACCCTGATGCAAATCCAAAATTAAAGATTCAGACTTTCATAATTCTGTCTCTTATTTCTAGAGAGCCAAACACAGCTGAGCTTTGGATAGGGCTTCTAAATGCTATAAAATCTCATCTTTCTGTAAGTCAAACAAGTTTGTCCCACTTGCTCAGATTTGTAAAAGGACTTCCTGTGAGGAAAGTTTACAATCAATCTCTCTTCCCAGTCTGACATGGAGAAATTACAGTTTTAGAGCTTGCTGTGCTACTGATAAATAATATCAATAATAAATAATAATAACAATCAGAATTAGCATCCTACCTTTCTGTTTAGTCATGAGTAATTTGCATTGAGTGGTGCCAAAGAACAGCATAGTGGATTCACCCCCAGGCAGCTGAACAGTCACAATAAGAAATAATGTTTGTGCATAAACTACATGTAGATTTAAAAAAAAAACCCAAAACAGCCAGAAAAAAAACCCAACCCAAAATCCAGAAGACCCATGCCTGAAACAGAGCAACAAGCCAGGGAATATTTAGGTTGGTTTATATTTATTTACAAATGTTGGCAGCAGATCGTTACCAACATTTCATCAGTATGGCTGTTTAAGCAACTTAAAAGCTATAATAAACAGCACAATTTATGTAGCAGCTCGCCTTCTTTAGCCCACTCTTAGTTGTGATACTCAGAACAACTCCCATTACAATTAATCACACAGCTAACTAGCTAAAAAAGGAAATAGATGCAAATGAAACCCAGGAAAGTGGTGTGGTTGTCCAAAACTAGAGATCAGTGGTTTCTCCGTCATGGGTTTCTGTATGGAATGATAGTTCTGTGCACAAATTATCATTGTCAGAAATTTTCTTCCTCTCCTAAGTACTGACTGTACCTTGGTTATTAAAGCTTGGGGAGGCTACAGATGCAGATGCTACCTTAGCTGCTAGATAGACATGATTATCTCACCACTCTTTTTTTAGAGCATATTTAGCAGACAAACTAAACTAGTCTGCTTTTTTCCCACATTACCCTTTTATTTTCATGCAACACCCAAGCTGGCTAAGATGAGGTGACTGACAGATAAGGGCAGCTAGTCAAGTGGATGCCTATGACACGTCTTGGTTAAAAATATTGTCTAAAGAGGATAAATAAATACAATGGGAGGTCTCACCTGAATTTCCCCAAAGGCAGCCTCACACCTAAGAACATCACATCTAGAGTTGTCATACAGAATATACAGGTTTTTTATACCTCCCACTGAAATAGTTTAATTGAGCTGGTCTCCTCTCTCTTAGATGATCAATTCACTCACAAATTCCAGAATAAAAAATATGTCTTTGTAGGCAGCTGGATGGAACTGCTTGTGGTACCAAAGTGGAGACAGAAGAAAACACTAGTTATCTCGTCATAGAAGGGATGGGCAATGTAATGAACAGTGATTTAAATATGGAAGCATAAAAGCTTGCTTTGCAAATATTTATGGTGAAGCTGACTCTCCTGTTCTAGCAAGTGGTAAGGAACAGGGTAGTCACTTGTTAAGGAGAATGTCACTGTAAAGAAGAAGGTATCGCTATCAGTTCACTGTCTGACATGCCTCACAGCCTGGCTGGTGTCAGAAACGCCCATTCAGCAAGAGCTCAAAGTGTGTCTGTGCATGTGTGTGTGCGTGTTTGTGTCTGAGAAAGGATTAGTGACTGTACAATTGCAAATTGAAAAGGTTACTGACTACACTTCTTTGTTCCTTCCTGGGAAAACTCTGCGTACAGTGGTGATACAACATCATAAAACCCAGGTGCAGTCTGAATTGGAAATGGGTGTAGTTTATGCTGATTTAATTGATTAAATTAATAATAGTAAGAGGCTGAGAAAAAGTAATTGGTTTTCCTTTTCATTTATGTGTAGTAAATACTCAAACCCTCTTTTATGAGAGTATCTCCTTAATTAGGAGTGGCGTGCTTTTAAAAGATTCTTTCTGTGTAACTTGACAAGTTCCATAGCAAATTTCGTTTTAGACCTGGAAGTGCACGTTTAGATCTGATGCTTGCAGGGTATATGCCCACTGCACATGTTGCTGAGGTCCCCTCTCAGAGGTGAGCAGCTCTGAGCTGACGCACTAGCCCAGTGTGGAAACGTCTCCGTGCCGCAGCATGACTGATGTGCCCATCGCCTCATTGTTTCTGTACCTGCTTGGGTGCAGTGGAGCACAGAGCTGGTCGTTCTGTGTGTGCTGGGACCTGCCCTTGTGCCACCTGCGGGAGCCCTGGTGTGGCTGGGAGTGACGGGGATGTAGAGGGCTCCAGCTTGCCTGCACCATTGCTGCAGGCCTAGAAACAGATGGGTGCTGAGTCAGTTTGGGGCCTTAAAGTAGCGCCAGACTGAAATCACCAGACTGAGGAATGGATGATGGATGGGTGCAGGCCGAAAACTGGCTGAGAGCCCTGAATAACTCTCCAGTTTAGACATCGCTACACTGGAGGAGACTTTGGCAGCATCTACGCTTACCTTCCACCAAGGGCTGAATCATCCCGCTCAGCTGGGGTGACAGCATCTGCCCAGGGAAGGGGCACCAGGGAAGGATGTCGCCGTGCCAAGGGGCATGCCAGCTGGGGCTCAGGGAGATCTTTGGGGCTCAGGGGTGAACTTTGGGGCTCAGGGCAAGCTTTGGATCTCAGGGTGCTCCTGGTTCCTGGGCGTAGGCACAGCCACCCTCTCACCCGTGCAGGGCAGATGCCTCCAGAGCCAGACAGACCCAGATGTGTGGGGTCCATCTCTGAGGAAAAGGCAGATTTGCCAGACAGCAGGCAGGCAGATTGACGTCATCGCTGTTTTCTCCTTGTGCTGCAGAGAGGAGCCAGTGCCTCGACATCTCTTGGGAAGCAGAAGCTGTGGGCCTTTCTGGTGGTGTACACAACTGGTGCTGTTAGACTTGTCTTAGAAGTTGCTGATAATGACATATTTAGGTTACAGCAGATCACATTTTCATTAGTGGTGCTGCTTCTGGAGAGGAGTGCTGAGTAGTAATCATTATTACTGCTTTAACAGATTGAATCTGTGCACAGCTGCTACCTGCCACTCTCTGTAGATACAGCCCTAGTTTTAAAACCTAGTGGGTGACCTTGTTATCAGTTCCATGTTTTCAAAGCCCACAGAAGCCTGGCCTCACATTATGCAATTTAGAAATAAATACATTGGAGGCTCCTTTTCCATGCTGTTTGGCTTCTGGGTCTTTAGCATCCATACAGGTAATTTTTAATTTTTCTCTCTTCAGCAGACTAAGATTTAGGTGCAGGAAGGAGGGAAGGACAGAAGAAAGGAAGGAAAGGAGGGAAGGAGGGGAAGAAAAAGGGGGAGCAGGGAAGGAAAAAAAGGGAAGAATAGCAAGCAGGAAGAAGAAGAATTATTTCTACAAAACAACACCAGAGGCTGTGCCTTTAAGAAAGATAACAAGTAAAGTAAGTTTCACATAAAACCAGAGACAATGGCTCTGTCAAGACTTGGCTCACTGAACAAGAGTGAAAAGCAAAGTAAATGAATATATTTTATCCCATAGTAGCTTGTCAGCTCAAAATTATCCATGCTAGCACAGACATTAACAGGTTGTAAAGCCACCCCATTCCCTTGTCATAAATTCCCTGGCTTGACTTAGTGAACTTGACATTTCTTGTCCCCTCAGTACTCATGATTCTTGAGACTAAGTCACAGCAGTCCAGGTAATGGATTACCTTGGTGCTGAGTTTTATTTTATTTTCTGAAGTGAGAGGGATGGTATTTCAGGCTTTTGCATTTGAGTGCTGGCTTTACTTTCTGGGCTATTGAATATGCAGGTGCAGAAGGACAGAGTGGTTCGGGATCTCTGGTTTCTCTAGCAGGCTGAGAATCAGTGAGGTGGTATTTCAGGAGTTAAGCCATTGAGGGATCCAGGAATAATTGTTTGGACAATGAAGTACAGAATGTTTTGGGGGAAGAGACAGTGCTCTGAGCTTTGTCTGGAGGATCAGCCTGCCTAAGACCTATTCAGGCAGTCTCCTGGGTCAGCTTCAAATACAGTATAGATTGATTGGAAAGTGTGACTTCGAATCGTTATGCTGTGTAAATCCCTACATCCACCAATTTAACAGAGACATACAAGTTTACACCACTGGCAAGTCTGGACATGTTTGGGGTTTTTTTATGTATAATTGAAAGCTTTTGTCACAAATACAGAGAAAATAACCTCAAAATGTGATCCTTGACACTGGGAACAGTGTCATTTAAATGTAAACTGTGGTCTGGCTGCAGTCAAAGGTTTGTGGTATGCATTGCTTCCATTTAAAATGTATGTAGAAAGAATGGATTTTGTAGTTGAAAGCCTGATAATGCTGTTATCCTTGTTCAATTTTTTAGCACCATCTGTTCTTCCCAAGCAGAATTTTCTGACAAATCATATGAGCAAAAACTTACTTTATTTCTCCATGCAACAGACAAACCGTTAGAATTATGGAAATCTGGTTGGGCAAAGAAATATGTTTATAAAATGATTGGTTTAAGTCTTTGAGAAAATGCCTTTTTAATATACTGACAGCTGTCTCCCTCTGGCTTGTTTTCAGTGTATCAGTTTATGTTGGAGCCAGATCATTTGTTTCATAAGTGGCTGTAGCATAACAAACAGCACCTTTAAATCTCCAGTCAGCCCAGTATCACACAAATATTTTCTGTCCCAACTGGGATACTTTTCCAATCACTGTGGTTTTTTACTTGTGGCTGAAAAATACATAAATAATATGGCCACTTGATAATCCTCTTTTAGGTCACATAGATAAAAAAGTGAGTTGACTGAAACATTTGGCTATTTTTATTAGGCCATTTTAATTTAGAGTCAAGGAAGCTACCCAGCACATGAATGCATGCTTATTTATTTGCTAAAATAGTTCTGTAGTGCTTACTTAAATCTTATCTAGGAAACAAATACTATTTTCTGATCCCCAGAGCTTCCAAAATCCAGTGTGCTGGGCACTGTGCAAATACAGTCTGGATTCTTGCAGACTAAATCAGGGGTTCATTTAGATGTCTTCATACCTCGCTTTCAGATAAGAGAGCACTGGGCTTCATGGTCTGATTCCTCCATCTATATCCAGTGTTGTCCAGCTGGACTCAGGCTGGTTTTGTGTGGGTGAGTGCAGAAGTTTGCACACAATTTGCTGTCAATGCTGGCATCCCTTGAGCATCATACCGGACATCCTCACCACCACTTCGGCGCAGTGCCTGCACCTGGGGTTGAAAACTACAGTCTGAACAAGAATATCAAGTCATAGTAAGGGCAGCTGGAGGTGAAACAGAGGGAAGTGCTCTTCAGTTCCAGCTAAAGTTGTCTTTTGACATTTTATCTCCTTAATGGCATGTGGTAGACATGACATAGAAATGGCAACGTGGGACTGTTATTTCTTTTATTGGAAGTGTGGTGCTACCTTTCCCTGTTTCACAGGGAAAAGAGAAGATTATAGGCCAATTGATCTGAAGTATATTCTGTGTATGGTGATGCCACCGATACTCATTTGATAAGGATTCTTTAACATAATTTTGAGGAGTTGTTACTGGTTTTACTAATTGATTAGATCCACTCATGTAACCAGAGCAATGCTCAAGCATCTCCTCAAGGCCTAATATGATCTTTGTTCATGAACAATAACATTTGTACCCTCTCCTAAACCCCATTCTTCAAATAAATGTTGTGACCAAGGTGGGAAAGGGTCTACTGTAAGTAGAAAATTTTCTTAATAGCCAAACAGTGGATGTTTCCAGTCTCTGGAGTATTTCTGAGGCGCATCTGTGTCTGTGATCTGTCCCTAGGCTATATATATTCTGAAAGGAAACATTTATTTTGTGTCACAATAATGTGCTTATGGACCATGTAAAACCAGAACAAATATTAAAACCTTTGCACACCTTATACCACAAATGAGTAGATGCATAAAGAAGGAAAAAAAATGCAAGCTCTCTGTAGAAGTAGGCATCTGGATAAAACATCTGTAAGGGAAAATGTACCTGGTGGATGGCTTTTTTAGGTGAAAAACAGGAGCCTCATTAAATAAGTATTTGTTGTCAGGCTGTTGGAGTTTGCAGCCTGGGTAGGAAAGGTGGTCTTCTGACCATTTTCGCTATAATCTGCGACAGTACTAGTGTGACACCAGTATGAAACATGGAGCTACAAAGGCAACATTTACGAAGGTTGTACTGACTGTGTGTTGTATAGCTTCCTTTCCCTTCGTTTCCCTGTGATGACTGGCAAATCTGGATTAACTCTGATTCAAGGTAAGGCTTGGACATCATGACCACATTGGATGCTGGGAGGCCTCATTGAACATAGTATTCATTGTGTGCTGGTCACAACTCCAGAGCAGATTGTACCGTATGGAGCCATGTGAGGAGTTTTTGGATAAAAGGAGAAAGAGAGTCAAGAAGGTTCTTTTGGTAGGAGGTTATGAATGGGAACATCTTTTAACCACAGGACTTGCCACGTCAGATAGGCTGACCTTCAATGGCAAAAGAAGCGTAATGGTCAGTAAAGGAGCTATGGGACTTGCATGACTATCCTAAATGATCCAGTTCCAACTTGAAGGAATAGTAACTGAGGGAAGTACAGGTTGCATTTATTATCTATCTCTTTGTACTATTTGCATAAGCATAGTGAAAATCCACTCAATTTGAAATCTGATAAGCCTGCATGTATTATATGCTACATGTCACCTGTCTTTTAAGACATGGACTCATACTAATGAAACTCTGGGAAAACCTCCAGTTTTAGCTATTTAAGTTGAAGCTGCACCAGTACTTACCTGCGGATACATTGCAGCTGTCATCTGATTATTCTGCCTGTGGGAACCACAGTGGAGAAGAAACGCCATTTCATAGTTGGTTCTTGCTCTAGTTCAGGTACCAGAACTCAAGTGTGCTCCTAGATTTGGTCACAGAGGTAGAAGCAGGGGTAATCTTCAGGGCTTGTCACATTAAGAGTCTGACAAGTGGCAGGGTATGAGGGGAGACAGCCCTCCTGTTGAGTCATGATGTTCAGAGAGGATCCCCTTGCTTTCTGAACTTCTCAGAGAGGCGTCTAGTTGCATCCAGATACCATCCTAGCCTCTGACTTGGTCAACAGGTATAAGTCTGAAGGATATTATGTACAGACGCTCATCAGTCAACATTTGCTTGCCGGAGTCCATTCACTGAAACAGTTTCACAAAGTTGAAAAAAATAGATTACTTAATAAGGTGATAGATGTAACAAGTTCAAAATTGCCGTTGGTAAATACACTTACTTCAAAAATCAAGCTTGAGTTAAGAGTACAGTGCTTTTTTTAGTGATACTGTCCTGAGTAACATCTAATGTAGCTGCAGGCACAAATCTTATCAAAGAGGCTTCCCTGCTTGGGAATGAGAGAGGTCCAGGCCCATTGACCTGTCCCATGGTTAAAGTTCTTATCCTCCAAAAAAAATATTCTAAAATGCCATATTTTATACTTGTGACAAAGTGGGACTAAATCAATTATTGTGTGTCGATTGGCCCTTAACAAGGTGTCAGTTCAGGAAGGTCAGCTGGACCCAGTGATTCAGTGTGGAGCAGGGACCATGCGGTACAGGTACAGATTCATGGTTATGGATGAGGGATATGGGTGTTCCTGGCCTTCCCTGAAGCATCACCAGGCTATGAGGCCCTCACCTCACCCCAGGCATCACTCAGTTGGCTCGACTGTCAGACCGCATCCATTATCTGTTTTGCGAGATAGACACACTGCTCAAGTCCAACTCCAGAATCGATGGTGAGTTGAATACAGTCACTCATTCTTGGGTCAGGATGGGAAAGCAGGGTGGGGGGGCAACTGCCACAGGTTTATGGTGAAGTCCCAGCTCTCAGATGTTGGTAGAGGAAGGAGCTGGTCCCAAAACTATGTGCAGAGATCTCAAATCTAGATCAGTCTTACTGCTGCTCTGACTTGGGAAGCTCAGGCTCGTGGTGTATAGGCAAAGCAGTCATGTGCAGCCTGTGCTCAGTTCTGGGGAGCTCTGCCAGCACAGTGGCATTCAGTGTGGGCTTTTCTCCAAGCGTCAGGGGTTTTGTGCAGGACAGGATGGAGCAATAGCTACCCTGGGTGAAAACTGCAGAGGAAAAAAGCTGGAATTAAGCCACAGTAGTAGAAAGAAAGTATTAATAATTCTGAGTGAGTACAAATTCCTTACTAATTTTCTTAAAAAAAGCACCCTCGAGTCAGTGTTGTAAATTGTGGAAGTTCTTGCAAGATGCTCTCAGCTCTGGAGTGTGTCCTAAGGTACATATTTTTGCAGCTATTCAGGCAACAGAGTGTCAGGAATGTCACATTAGGTGTGTGTGGATATGTAACAGCATTTATGAGCTTCCATGATGACACAGGCTTTGTTGAAGCTCTCTAACAGATCTCAAATAATTGAATGTTCTGAATAAATTGTCTACGCTATTGTTTTCTCACTGCAAACAGAACAGAGCCATTTTTAAACAGGCTGGATAAAAATGACACAGAATTCAATGTATGAAAGAAAAGGACAATTTCAATTATATTTTCCCTGATATTTTCTGAACACTTCTCATAATGCTGGGGTTTGGGTTTTTTTGTTGCATGGTTCTTTCAGTTCAAGAACAGACAAAACTTTGGAAAGTGTTGCCTCCCACTAATAAACATGGGAGTAGCACACAATCATTCACTTAGTGTTTTGGAACAAGGAGTATCTAACAAAGCTACAAGAGGGATAGAGCCTGGGAAAACTTTGATGTGGCATTTTTCCAGGCCACAGCTGAAGAGGGCTGTGCTTTTGTTCCTTAGATTTCAGATGTTAATTGCATCAGGATACTTGTCCTTTGCATTAGTGAAAGACTTCAGTAAGACAGAGGTGCTGCAGCAGTCAATATTCACGGTTTAGCAGATGAGCTGAAGTCTCGGTATTTTACTGGGAAACACAGTGGTGGCTTGCTGAGGAGCCATTGTGGTGGGTTCATGACCTCTCATGGTCATTACAGATGCCGTGTCAAATGTTGTGAAGAGGTGCTGTCAATCCAATACAGATGATAGCAGTGCTCTCTGGAACTCCCACTGCGGTTTCAGCTGGATGCAGCATTTTTTCTGCCTTAGATTGTGATTTACAGAACATTTACAAGATATTTCACTTCAGAGCGAGCAGAACAGTGGCAGTGAGTAGGGCAGTGTGCCTGATCAAGGACTGATGTACACGCGTGCCCTTAGAGGAACAGCCTTCAGAGGAACTGTGATTTACAAGACACTCTCTTGTCCAAATAGACTGATGTTTCAGGGGATTTTAGAGGCCACTCTGCCTGCCTTACAGCACATCTGCTTTCTGCCTGCTTACTCGCGCTCCCTTGCTCTCAGGGCTGCCTCTAACCCCAGCTGCCTCCAGTGCAGAGAGGCATGACTCAGGCCAAGAGGGAGATCTTAGGCAGCTTCCAGCTAGCAGGCAACCAGTTCCTCCCTCCTGCGTTCCTCATCCCGTGGCTCTTGTTTGAACCTTAGCCAAAATCAGATGGTGGTGAATGTGCTGATGCTGATGCCATGAAGCAGAGGCCAGTCTGGAGCCCTATTGCCTGTCCTCTCCCTCTGTGCTGGGGCCACATTCCCCATGGCACTGAGGTCCCTGGGTGCTGGTGCAGGGGGACCCAGTGTTACCTGAGGGGAGGAAACGTCTGAGGCTGGAGAGAGTCCACACTCACATATTGAGTCCTTAATTAATACAGTGCTTTGAAACTGGAAAGGTACTACTTAATAGGGCACGTAAGAAATAAAAGACATTTATTTTCTGAAGCCTTCGGTTTTAAACAGCAGTGTCAGCTAAAATGTGTATATCTTTAAATTTAGCTTTCATAATGTATCAGTTCTTGGGCCAGGCACATTTTCCCCACGGTAATATTACTGAAGTAATTCTCAGCTAAGCCCATAGCCCTGTTTTGTGCCTCGTCACTCTGATAACTGGAAACATACTACAAATATTAGACATGTACTGGAAGTGACGAAGTATAGAAAATGGTTGTCTCATCCTTGAGAATGACAAAGTATTTTACTGTCAAGAAAATCAGCCACAGTTTGTCTTCTGGAGCAATTCACAATTAAAAGGTTCTCAAATGTGTTTTAATGATCAACGTTCCCTTTACAAGTCTCAGACTGCCTGCATTATATTAATGGTGGTTTCAGATTATTTTTTTTTTCCTCATTCCAGCAATTAAAGTCTTTATGTCAAAAATTTTCGTTAGGACCCATGAGCCCATGAGTGTAGGAAACCACAGTCCGGGTGGGGGGAGAGGAAAAGGTGCTTGTGACCCCAGCCCTGTGCCACGCTGGGCAGCGCTGTGAGCGAGTGCCCTGTGTGAAATGCTTTTGGGTTATGAGATGCCCATCACCGCTTCATTTTCTTCTTTCCCGAGCAGTCCTGCCCGTTACTGACTGTTACCGTGAGAACGAGGTGACATCTTGTGGCCGCTTTTTCATTTTACAAGCCTCGGCTTGCTTTTCTTAGAAACTAGTTCAGTCATCCCTCCAGCTTGGGCGTGCAAAATAACTAAACCAGGATTTTCAGATTTCAATATGAACCCAAGCCTTCCACTAAGACCTACGGGATCCTACAGTAAAATCTGGACAGTTTCGAAGTAAAATTGCCTGCTATTAATCATAACCATTGGCATTTGGAGATAACGATTCTTTTAAGTTCTCAAAACAAAATGCTGATATGTGCAATGTATTTTTCCCAAAGGCAAGCAAACATTAATTTTGCAAAGTGTAATGGTTTTGTGCAGCTGCTTGGAAAAGGGTGGTGCAAGCATTATTCCAGGGAAAGCTTATTTTTTCCATTATTTAGGGAATAACTGTTAGGGCTACCTCATATTTTCACATCTCCTCACCTCTCAACTTCAGGTACAAAGCTGAGTAATAAGAATACCAAAATGCAAAATCTGCCTGGAGTACAAGGCTTCTAGACTTTGGGAGCACGTGAATGTAGGTTTTTGTCCCCGTGGTTGTTCAGGAATTGCCCATGAAGTTAAGGTACAATCTATTGCTTTTGATACACTATTTGCAATGCTCTGGTATGTTTTGTGCAATGTAAAGATCGACTTTCTTATTCCAGCCCTTTCAGTAAATAAAGGAAAAGCCAAGGGTATGGTTGCAGAAATCTTTTATCAGTAGAGGATAGCTGCCATCAAGGTTTCTTCACAAGGACTGTACCACAAGCTCTGGCACAGGGCACTTAATAGGCAGAACAATAAAGCCATAATTATGTCACAGGCAACTCCAGTCTTTGGAACAGCTGAGGAATGAATGCAGTAGAATGGATATGAAGCTGCTTTGCCTCCCACTCCTTTTGGGCTATGAGTTCAGTCCAGCTTGATTTTAAAAAAACAGTGTTTGTATCTGTTGGACCTGCTCTCTGGGTACAGCTACGCACTGTCCGCGCACAGGCAGTGGCTGTGTCAGTGTGGTGTGGACTCACGGCCATGCTGACCCTGTCCGTGTGGCTATACTTGTCAATGAAGCATGCCCAGAAGTTTCCCTGGGCATAACGACCGACTGCTGTGGGACAGCCTGTGTCCGTGCCAGCTCATCTGGCTGGCAGATGGAGGCAGCTGTAGGCACGCTGTCGGCTAGCGATGGCCACCCTGCCGCCATCGCTTCCAGACTGTGCCTGGAAGCTGCTCTGGGGGAGCACTAGCTCAGCCAAAATGGGGGTCAGGGCAGTTTAAGGTGGACACTTGTGGTCCTGTGTTCAGGAAGCCTCTTGGATTGACTAGGGTGGATGAGCATCAAGTAACAGAGGTGCTATGCATGCAGCCAGGGGAGGAATAGACCATTTGTTATTTGGTATAATACTGTACGGTGTCTGCAAAAGAAAAGAACCCCTGACCTGAGGAGCTTGCAAGATGAGGGAGCAGAGGAAAGCAACGGTTCAGTGATGGGAAATGCCTGGCCAAAGCTGCTGAGTCAGCCTGTGGCATCACTGTGACCAAAACCCACCTGTAGGAAGGGGAACCCCCAGCTGGCACCCAGCCTTGCATCCTGACTGAGCAGAGGGTTGTGGGGAACTCCTGCCACCTCTGTGCTGTGTCTGCCTCCATGCTGGAAGGTGGCTGATCAAGGTGAGTTAGGGGAATAGAGGAGCAGGGAGCTCTCCCAAGCCAGCCATGTAATAGCTCCAGACGATGTGTGCTGCCATGACTTAAATGGTGTCAATTTGTGAAGGAACATGATGGAGTAAAGGTGCAAGTGTAAGCAGAGGATACAGTGAAAAGAGAGACTCTGTACCGCTGCCAATTGATTTTTTTTTTTTTTGGCAGTAAAGAGGCTTTTATTCTCACTGCATCGCAATGAGGGCTTCAAAGCTCTTTTAAGTGCCTGTTTGCCCTTCCTTTTACTCTGCATTGCAGCTGGCATGCCTAAGAAAAATAGCTTGCTCTGAATGCACGTTAAGGCTTGGCCAGCACGTGTGTAAAGCAAAAGTGATACACCACCATTTCATAGCTAGCAGGCACTGGGATCAGAGGAGAAAGCAGAGGGTACAATGGCATTCCAGTTCCTCCCAGGTGCGTCCTCATCCCTGTCAGTGGAGGCACAGCCATCGGCACTGTGGGCTTTGATCAGACATGCCGCACCAAAAGGGATGGAGCTGAATGAAATGCGAACTGCCAGAGCTGCTTTTTGAGGTCTATGAGCTGTTTCTGTATGGGTACTTCTGCCTGCAAAGCTAGAATTTCTTTACATCCACGTATTTATTTTGAAAATTTGACCGAACAGGCATGAAATTTTGTACTGTATGTTAGTTCTTTTCTCTCTGCCCTCATTTTATGTTTTTATTCGTCAGCTACACTGATTGACAATAGGGGAAAAAAATGAGGAAAATGCATATTTTGTTTTTTGCAAGTGATCCATTTCCCTCCTCCCTGGACCTGCCAAATTTGACAAGTAGCAAATAGAGCAGCACCGCATCCTGCTTCGGGTCAGCTCAGGAACACACACTACTGCAAAGTCAGCATGATCAGGAACCAAATTATCTATAAAAATCAGGTGTGTCTTTCATAGATTGTAGAGGTGAAGGGAACCCCTGTGTTCATGTGCTCTGGTCTTCTGCATAAACAGGACATAGAGCTGTTCTCTGCAACTGGATGACAGCCAGTTTAGCAAGACAATTTCATTTTAAGAGCCAGTGCATTTCCTCTGATAAATCAATCCAGCTGTTAATTTCCTTACTTCAAGGAAATTGTGTCTGATTTCAAGGCTGAGTTTATCTGGCAGAGTTCAGCTTCTAGCTGCTGGATCCTGATAAGCTGCTGCCCGCAGTGTGGAAGAGCTGGGGCTGGAGGGGCTGTCAGCTTTCCAGGGGTGGAAGAAGGGAATGTGTGGGTGTTGCTTCTGTATCACTAACAAAGCCAACGTGCAGCCTCAGCCAGTGCCGTTAGCAGATTGCAGCCCTTCTCCTCCCTCTTTCCCATGAACTCATGCCTGTAAAAGTAACCCCCAAACCAGCATTTTTTCATGTATAAATACCCATCTGGAATGACTGACTGTAAGACCTCTCACCCTCTGTCAAACAAGTTGAATAACTCTATCCTTCTGCATCCTAGGAATCCCCTCCACATTCTGGATCATTTTCTGTGTCCTTCCTTTGAATTCCTCCTCTCCAGCGTCCCCCCTGGATGCACACTATTCTACCAGCAGTCTTAAACAATTGCTGCATGTGGAGGCAAGTTCACTTTCCAGCCCTAGCCTGATACTTCTTTTTGTTTATTGATTTTTCTGTATTAGAGTGATCACCAAGCCCTTTCCAGACATCATTGCTTTCTGTGAGAAGCAGCGTGTTCCCTCAGCTGACACAGATACGTGGACATATCTCCAGCAGGGTGGGTGAAAAGTCTCCCCAAAGACAGACTTGCCGGGCCAGACCTGGAGCTCATCTCATTCTGTGACATCCTCAGCCCTCATTCAGCTGGTCACCCAGAGTGGTCAGCACGGGTCTTAGTCCCAGGTGGTCTATCCAACAGGTTAAGCCACTTAAATGTTTCTACTGAAATTTCTATTTACATTTCTGCTTATCTCTGAATCCAAATAAACCTTCGCTGACTAGGAGTTCAAACTTATGTATTGATATTAGGAAGAATTTTTTTACCATGAGGGTGGTGAGACACTGGAACAGTCTGCCCACAGACGTTGTGGATGCCCCATCACTGGAAATGTTCAAGGTCGGGTGGGATGGGGCTTTGAGCAGCCTGATCTAGTTGAAGATGTGCCTGCCCATGGCAGGGGGGTGGTCCAACCCAAACCATTCTGTGAATTCTGTGATTTATGAAAAGTTGTGTTATGACTCGAATTTTGTCACCTAGGAAGCTTTTAGCAGTGGAGAGGAATACTGAAAATGGAGAGAAATACTGAAGTCTGAGTGCCATTAGCACACAGGAGCCTGGAGAACCGGCAACCTCTTGCAGCCAGGCACCAACCACAGCTCCTAAGGGGGATTCCTGTGGCAAAATAAGCCATCTGAGCGTGGTCACGGAGCTTTTAGCAGATCCAGCCCTGCTCACGGTGTAGTTTGTAGAAGCTGGTCAGGATTATTTTGCAACTCTAACAGCATGGATAATACTAACAAGACACTGCTGCAGCATCTTCAGTAATTCTGTCTGAAATGACACTCCCAGAAAGATCAAAACAGCAGGCAAAGATTAAGTGTAAACTCATCTAGCACATGCTAGAACCTACTTCTTGTTCCCACTAGTTAGATTTCCTGGGTAAAAAGCCATCACAAACTAGTTTTCAGATTTTTTTTCCAAGTAAAATAAAAATAAGTTTATTTTTAAAACATTTCTATTAAATAATGTTGATCTACAATGTTTTATAACTGCCAAATATGAGAGCAGTGCTAAGAACTGGAAAAATTCCCCTTATTTCCGCTTACCTTTACTTTTCTGACAAAAAAAAAAAAAAAAAGTCCGTTTAGAATATCAAAGAGGAATCTACTTTTCTGCTTTCACCTCAGAGGTATAAAAAAAATTGCATTGTCAGTTCTACTTAGGCCCAGCATGAAGGGCTTGCCTCTCGCTGTACCTGCTCAGTGCAAGCTAATCCTTCCGTAGCACTTGTCTCTTAATATTTAACAGGCTCCAACACACTCAGATTCAGTGGCCAAAAATGTCGCTTATAAAGTAATCTTGTAGTCAGATTCTTTTTTTAGTTTCTAATGCTTAGCCATTGCCTTTGTGAAATATTTTTGACTGCTTAGAAATTCTGACATGACCTTAATACAGCTTTCATAAAGAATTACTGCAGAAGTGACAAGTTAATTTTGTAGTGCAAAATATGAAGACAGCAGTAATATATTATTGGCAGAATTTAGTCACAAATAAGAGGTAATTTTTCTACTAACATAAACGTAATTTTATGTCTTCAGATATTATTTTCTGTAATTTGCAGTTATTCAGATATTTTTGTGTATATAATTATTGCTCTCCCATAACTCCTGAGTAAATATAATATATATTTATCTATAAATAAAATATTACCTATATTCAGCAATTAAAGCAACACCATTAGGATTGTAAATAATTGAACAGTACAATTTATTTCTTACAATAAGCCATGAACTAAAACTTAGGTAAAGAAAGGCTCCTTTTCTAATTTTAAATTGGCTTTAATGGTATATTCCTGTCAAACACATAATTTAAATGTGTCATCCTAATTAATTCTTTGGTTATCCATTATAAAAATGGTAATCTCAATAAATTCTCTTGGTAATGCTGTAGAATCTCTCGTGTAGCTGTAGCATAGGAATCGCACGGTGTCCACAACATGACAATAAAACCAGAATAGCTCTGCTCTTCAGTGCATTTTTACAAAAACAAAAGGCATTTTAGTTTATCTGTTTGCCATTTATGTGTCCTATGAAAAGAAAAAAAAACCAAACAACAACAAAAGAAGGCTAATTCATTATGCCATACACCTGTCCTCGGGCTTTTTATGGAACAGCTGGCTGTGGAATCCAATCCCTGAATCTGTACTGGGGCCTTTCTCTGTCTCCAGTCTTGGAAGTGAGTGAAATGAATAGGTTATATGGATAGCTACCTAAATTACCTAAAAATAATAGGACAAATGAAGACTACAGTGCAAGAACGCGTTTCCTCACCTTCTGTTAGTGGGGAGGGTGCGTTATCCCTCCAGCCCTCAGCCTGGAGGACATACACTACACTGATGCATCCTTTTCTACCTGCAGTGTTTATGGCCCCATCCAATGCCTGGATAGCGGAGGTGGGGTCCTCGTTTTAGGATGGTTGGGCAAGAGGGAGAAGTGCGTTGGGTAGCTTCGTTTGTGGAGCCTTCCTGGGCCCGCCTGCTGCCAGCTGCTGCTCCAAGGCTGCACTGTGTCACTTGGAGATCTGGTTTGTGAGCTGTGGAGATAAAGAAGGACTACTTTTGACCAAGGAAGATAAGCAAGGTGTGAGGCACCCTGTGGAAGTTGCGTGATAAAGTCACGAGGAGGAAAACAGTAGTGAAGTTTCAATTGATCAATGCCCACCTGGTTCTGCAGCTAGTGCAGGTGAGAGACTTCAGAGACTACCGGTGGTCCTGGACCCAAGCCCAGGAGGCCACTAGCATGGATACAGCAATGTTATAACCAAGCTGAGAGATCCTCCATCTGCACTCATGTCCACCCTGCTGGCAGCAGCTGAGGCTGAATGGGGCGGTGGCAGCACTGCAGCGTGTAGCCACATACGTGCAGTAGTTCAGCTCAGGGGTGAGCTTCTAAAGCACATGTCCCAGCCCAGACACCCCCTCTGCACATTGGTGCACTCTTGGTTTGCAGGGATTGAAATTTGCTGGGAAAACTGAAGGGTTGAAGGTGCTTCAGGAGTGCAATGACTGCATCACAGCTATGGACGGGCATGGGGTTTGCAGGCTGGGCTAGAGCTGGGTACACGTCCCATGCAGGATGGGCACAGCACAGGCACCAGGTCCTCAGCCCAACTCTCTCACCCTAGAGACCTGCTCCTATTGACCCACGTTACCTGCTAACACAAAACCTCACCGAAAAGTGCCACCCCCTCATCCTCCTGCCTGCCCACCCCTCCCTGTGCTTGTTCCCCTCCGCTCTGCCAGTCGAGGTCTTTGTCAGGGCTGAGCTGTGGCTGGATCACTGAAACGACCTGGGGCAGGGGTGAGAAGGAGGGTTGTATTTTGCCTTGAGCAGAACTTCTTGTTGGGCACAACTGGGAGTGCAGCATGCTGCCATGGGGCATGGGAGAGAACAGCCCAGCGCTGGGGGAAGGCGGTCACGGTGGTGTTGCTGACAGTTTGCGGAAACAGCATTTTCCTGTCAGCCTGACAAGCTGTAACCTACTTCCAGAGCACCTTTCCCACATCAGCCACCCTTCCTTTATTTAGCCCAGTTAGTAGGAGTTTTTGAGGTCAAGACAGTCAATTTAGGAAAAATACAAACACCGTTGACAGCTGACAGTTGAAACTCAATAGCTGCACAAAGGTTGCTCAATAGGAGTAGATATTATATTACTCGTTATTCTTCTATGCCCTGGCCCCCATGATCCATTCAAGAGGGCAAAAGTATTTTAATGCATTAACTGAAACCTCTGCCAGCTTTTGGACTGATGTAATTTGTGGCTGATGAACTCTTGTAGTCTATCATTAAGGTCCCTAATAGGTTCTTTCACAGGCTGATGTTGAGAAAAGCTTGACAAGTCTGAACAATTTTTGCTCAGGACTTTTCCATATGCTTCCAGACCCTTGGATGAAGCCTGAGATGTTAACAGAGAGACTTCAGGAAATACCGTTTCTCCATGAACACCTTCTGCATGGCATTTTCCTGAGATAGTGAAACTATCGAAGGCATAAGGCCCAGTTGTTTTAAAATATCTCCTCACCGAAGATTCTAAACACTGTAATTATGAACTGAGGTTAAAAAAAGCTGTCTGTTACAGTGATGAACTTGCCTAGTTAACTGAAGCTACTTATTTTCTTTTAAGTTATTGTTTGATTATTAAATCTGTTTGATGTGGAAATCAGGATTGAAATATTTCTCCATCAGCTTTCTGAAAATCAGGCAAACTTGTATCTTGCCAGCATAGCTGGAGATGAAATAGACAAATAGATGATATGAAAAATTACATAAGTAAAGGGTTTTATAGAAAGGTTTTGTAGAAATAAAGGGCTATTCATCAAGTGGTATGTATCTAGAAGTCCACCTAGAAGTGGCAGCAATGATAATCAGAGGATACCAAAGTTTCAGAGAGCTCCTTTTGTTTGTAAATACAGGTAGATACAATCTTTCTATGTCTGTCTCTTCCCCTAAGAAACAGAAGTAAGGTTTTTTGTTCTTACAACTCCCTTCATATCATGTGGGATTCCTGAAGCTGTGGCTTACTGCTTGGTCACTGCCTAATGTCAGCCAGGAGGAACTTAGCCTAGATAACAGATAAGCACAAAACAGCAAGTTTATTCTAGAAAATAAGGTTATTACGTCATTTGACCACAGAAATCGGAATTAGAAACACAGAAAAGAAAGAGGAAAATAAATCTATGAAGTGCAGCTCTCCACGATGTTTAGGAATTAGAGCTGCTCCCACTTCTCAGCATGAGGGCCTGACAGACTAGTCCCCTTACACTGAGGAGCAGCCTTTGTATTTTTCATTTTTGTCAAACATACAGTCTTCTCCCTGCCTGACTTGTCAGCTTGCAGGATGCCCTTCCCACTTTTTATTCAATTCTTCAGCACAGCTTTAGCATCACCAAACTCTTCTATTCCACCTGCCAGTGAACATTTATGGATCTTCCCTCCCAAGCAGAGGGACCCATCCTCCTCTCCCCTCCTCTGGAATTAGGTTCTGCTGTTCAATCTAGAAAGGCTTTAATTGGGACACATCCCAGTCCTGGAAGCTCCTCTGCACATGCAGTGATGTTGCAGTCATTACCAAGCAGATCTTTTCTGTCTTAAAGACCCTTCCTGCTATTTGTATCATTTTCAGGATTGCAATGGAGCTTTATAAAGCCTGTGCTATGAGAAGAGATTCACAGTGCTGATACCTGATTATATCCACAATCTCTGCCTCAGTGGTAGCATATTGCCAAGACTACAGGTGAAAAATTAATGACTGGGGAGACAGACTTGGAACAAATGAAGTATGCAGCTTTTCCAGCATGTCCATTTCCCCCCTTCACCTTTTACTGGTTTTAAGCATTCCACTTATGTTTTATAATTGGACAATGCAAGCTGAGCTTCAGTGGCTGGGCAGAGTAGGACCCAGGCTCTGGGGCACTGGAGATCTCTTTAAGTGCCGACACTACTGCCTGCTGGCCAAACTGCTGCTGAGCAGCAGCTTCTTGGAGGTGCAGAGTCCTGTGCTATGAGAAAGGTGGTTGTGGTGACCCTGAGCAGGTGCTTCACACGAGCAGGGAGTCAGGAGTGCCAAGTCCTGTGGCCAGAAAACCCTGCTGCCCTGGGGGAAGGATGCAGGCACCTTCCCCTGCCAAATCCTGCTGCCAGTCTTGACCCTACATGGGGAGGTTTTGTGCCCTGCAGAGCTCTGTGCAAGGCACACTCAAGGAACCGAGCTCCAACAGGGTGGAGGTACCAGGTGCTCCCCAGTGGGTGATATCCTGCTGCCATGAGAAGCAGAGACTTCTTGGCCAGCTTTGCTCCATGGCACTTGCAAGAAGTTGGGCTGATTGGTGGAGTTCCTGGAGGCTTCCTGAAATCTAGAGGTGTCATTATGGTAAACATAAAAAAGGAAAAGTATGGCTATGGATATTGTTCATTCAGGTTACAGCTTACATCCAGCACCTGCTAGGTGCCTTGAATCTTTCTCAACCTGTGTCACCAGGCATCCATCTTAACCGATGTAACTTAACTTTCAGTGCTAACCGATGCTCTGGGGAGAGGTTGGCACCTGCCTCCTGCTTGAATTGGTTTGGTTCACAAAGATTAATAAGCATGAATGATGGGATATGTCTAGCAGCAGTCTGGGAAAAGCCGATGACACATTGTGCAAATCTGGTGTCTCCTAGCAAATGCAGATCAGCCAAAAGAATAGCAGCTGGAAAATCAGTTGGCCTCACGTTGTCAAGATTGTCCTGGCAAGATTTACCAGGGAATGCAGCAGCTGCGGAGCATCAATCCAACCCCATCCAGCCTGAAGGAGAATGCCGTGACCGAACAATGTACATCCTCAACGGGAGTTAGAAAATCAGTTCTCAGGGAAAAAAAGAATTCGCTGTGCCCTCAGTGAATAATTCAACTGAGGAGTTTTGCTTTGGGCAACTTGTGAAAGTAGCAGAGCTTCATGTATAGAATGGTATTTCTGAAAGCTTTACCCATTAATTTAACATGACTTAGCTCAGTTCCAGCCTTCCTCATACAGTACAGTCCATCTTCTGCTTTGCTAGTCAGGACTGAGGTATTCCTCTGTGGTGTGAAGTGAACCAGCTGCTCACAGATCTCAGTAACGCGCTTGCACGGCAAAGCGAAAGGAGAGCTTTGGAACAGCAAAGGAAGTCATACAGAATTTTCAGTATACTCAGCAATTTCTTATTCATTCTGTGCTGTGCAGTATTCATTTATGGATAAAGATGTTATAAGAGCCATTTAAATATATGATTGTAATAAATATTCATAAGTCCTTTTGCAAAATTTTCTAGAAATGTATGGAAAACCAGCAAAGGCATTTCAGGGCTTGCTTTCTCTGTACAGTTCTAGAGATATTAACATTTGTGAAAAGCAAGGGGCAAAGGGGACTGCATAATCATGAGTGACAGTCATGTAATGTAATGTTATTTCATATTGGACTTTACAGCCAGTATACTAGAATGCAGAACACATGCACAGATGTATCAAGTAAACTGGGGCTTGTATTTAAAGAAATACAAACTGTTTTTTTAACTAAGTTCCAAATAGCATTGGAAAATATACATTAAATACACCACCTTAACTCCACTGACTAATAATGAGATGTTCAGTACCAAAATAAAGGGAGACATACAGAAATAGAATGGAAGAGTAATTCTTGGAAAAGGGCAATGGACAGTGCAAATCCAGGGCTTGTTGCAGCTTTGTGGCTGGCATGGATGCTAGTTATGTTGTTACCCTGCTGCTTTTTAATATAACTTCAATGTACCTGCGGAATGTTTGTAGACTGATCAGGGATTTAGGTTTGGGGTTTGGGTTTTTTGTTGGTTTGGATTTTTGTTGGTTGTTGGTTTTGGTTTTTTTTTGTCTGGTTGTTTGTTGTCTTTTTTTTTTTTTTTTTTTTTAAAATCAAAGTGAGGTGCTGTAGTTAAGCACCTAAATTTTAGATTTCTGTGTTCAGAAGGTTATTTC
>JAVJGJ010000014.1:92313424-92335027 GCA_035590215.1 Microhierax caerulescens | reverse complement strand
GGAAGGAGGAGAGCGTGAGCAGCCTTCGGAAGCAGTACGAGGTGAGTGCGGGGGGTATGGGGTGGAAACTCTGGGGGCAAGAAAGTTTTAGTGGAAGTGATCTGGTCATTTCCAGGACTGAAATCAGAAGAGAACAGATACTTTACTAAGTTGTAACAGTTTTGCAAGCAATTTGTTTCAGCAGTGCCAGGAGGCACCTTCCTGCTTTGCAACAGGAATTCAGACTTTTTCAAGAGCAGAGAACTCACCCCGGGTTTGAAGGCATACCTTTTTCTTTCTCTGAAAAATCGTCCACATTTGCTGAGTTGCAGCATTTGACCTAGTACAAGTTTGCAAACGCTGAAGGCATTTCAGGTCTATCCTCTGAAAGCTGTCCAGCCCAAGTACGTTCCAGCTGCTCAGAGCTGGAATTGGCCTGGAATCACAGGATCAGTCACCCTCAATTCATCCAGTAGCAGAAACAGAATTTTACTTTTATTTTTTCTCCCAGCAGAGAGGCTTTTGGGAACAAGAAGATGTAGCAAGGGAGGCTGGAGGACAAAAGAGAAAGGAAAAGAGAGGTTTTGAGGGTCTGGAGAAAATGTGGTATAACGAGAGGCTTAAATCTTTCAGCCTATTTATCTTGTTTAAAAGCAAGTTCATGGGTGATGTGATTTCTGTGAGTATTTTCACAAGAAGAAAATGCTAGGTACTAAACCAGTATCCTTGTGTACTGTAACAACATCTGAGGAAGCAGGTTTCAAATAAAAAGTTAGGCAAAGGTGTTGAGAAAGGAAATGAAAACACTGGAACAAATTCCTAAAGGAGCAATCAGTTTACTGCTTTTGGTGTCTTTTCCAGGCTTGCTGTTTCTGAAGAGTGTGCTTTGACCACTAGAGTATTTTGTGCTTGCTATATTTTTTTTTTTCAGGTGACAGTCCATAGCTAGTTTTATACATTAAATAAGGTTAGGTAAAGAATCGGTGCCTTGAACTGGTCTTGAAATCTGACCATATCAAGTGGAGAAGTGTCAGGGGCAAGATGAAGATAGGAGCTGAGGAGGAGGAAAAGGAATGGATGAAGAAGATGGATGGTGAAAGAAAGGGACAATATGGGAAAGAGAGACCAGGAGCTCAGCTGTGCAGTTGGATGATAAGCCAGAGGGGACACAGCTGGACTCCATGCGCTGAGACTTCCTACAAACCGTCACTATTAAAGCTAGTGCTTCTTGGTTTAGGAACAGAAGTACACCACAAATGAACTTTTTTTTTTTTTTTAACATTGTCAGTAATTGAGTAGCACCACATCTGTTAGCCAGTAATACTATTAATATTACTATGGCTGAGTGCATTTGTTGTTAAAGCAAAGGATATAGTTTCTCTCCCAAAGGGCTTAATCACTAGTTATATGATGTAAAAAAGAACAGAGACATTGTCTGCACAAATGATAAATGAAATATTACATTTTCAGTCTATTTGATGTTACTTTATTTTCTTATCTAAAACACTGTTTTGATGATGTAGTGAAGCAATGAATACTTAAACAATAGTGAACCTTGACCTCATTTTTACTGCTTTGAGCTTTCTATTAGAAGAAAATCAGCAGGAGTTTCTTCAGTTTCCTCAACGTGTGATTCCCCTTCTCAGGGGTCTATTTCTGTGGAGATGTTCTCATATTCTTTCTCGTGTTTAAAGACCCTTTTACAGAAATAGCCTAAGAGATTCAGCTTCTCAGCACTTCATTTGCGAATATCCTCATGGCTTGACAAATAAGCACATGACATTTCATCCTACCGGTAACAATCTTCAAATCTGTCTTTCCTCTAGGATATAATTTGCCAGCAAATTGTAAGTAAATGATGAGACAAATGGCAGACAAGTCAGGTTTGAAACGTCAAATTTAGGGACGATGCCAGCAAAGGGCAATAAATAAACACTGTCCCTGACAGCCAGCTCTCCAAGCAGCCTGGAGGCTGGAAGCTCGAGGCCTGCTGCCCATCCTTGCTGAAAAACAGTCTTAGGTTCCTTCAATAATTTAAAAAAAAAAAATTCAAAAGTGGCTTTCCTTTACAAAATCTGTGTAGCTGTCACACGGTCTTTTGATAAAAAGTGCTTTCTAAGTACTTGTAACCAACCATAATAAATAAAAGTAATTAATAATATGTGGATTGTTATAAACCATAGCATGCCTGGTTGAAGACACACAGCTGGTATGTGCACATGCAGTAAAGTAGGTGCTCCAACTACAGCTTGAGAAAAGCTACTTGTTAACTTTATTTACAGCACCTTCTTTTCTTTTTAATGATAGGAAATACAGTATAAGAAACTACGCAACAAACAGAAATGGGTGCTCAACAAAACTTTGTAATTCCCATCCATGGAGTTATAGAGCTCTTCATGGCATTCAGCACATTTTCTTTAAAATACTAACTTGCAGGATGAAATGTCTTTTTTCTTTGTGTACACAGCATATGCTGGTTTTACTCCTTTTTACTTCTGTGTGATCATGTCAAGGGACCATTAACTAGTCTTTAACTTCCAGCTTGCACATTTTATTTTTTGGTGAGGAGGCGTTTGCTGAAATAGGAGAAAAATTATATTTCCATCCTAATGAGGCAGAAAACACTATTGGAGTTCCCTAAGAATCTTGTTAGATAATTAAGTGCCTTAGGCCTACTCAGCATCACCAAACTTTTCAGCACTTGAATTATTTACAGGTAGTTAAGACCAAATGTCTTACCCACCATCAATGGGGATTCTCTGTTTTGTAGGTCTCAAGGCTATTTTAAGGCAAATTCATTAATGTAGAAAGTTTGCAAGCAGAAAAAAAAAAAAAAAAAGTTTTTTCCTTTCCGGGCCATGCAACTCCTGTGGCTGATTCAAACTTGCGTAATGCAGATCAGACTGAAGGCTGATATTCAAGGTTGTGAGATGATAGAAAAATAATTCTGTGCTAAGTGCATCCCATGAAAATATTGTCATCCTAAACCTGATGTTTTAACAATGTATTTTATTTCAGTAACCTGTATTCTGATAGTAGCGATAGTTCCGTCAGCTGTGTCTGAACGTCTTTATTGGGTCTTCATTTGGGAGTTGTACAAGTTAAATAACTTCTGAATTGTTATGTCTCCCATAATGTTATTATTGCTCATCAGCATTTGCTTTTATTTTTCTTGTTTTAAATTGCTACAGTTATAGCTATTAGATGAAAGTCTAAAACCATTCTTACAACATTATTGTTTAATGACTGTATTACCAACACAACATGTACATGAAATCAAACAGCACTTTATCCTCCCTCTGCAACAGCTACCTCTGCTACTGAACGCACATCTTCCCTCTGCAACCCACCAGACAGGTATGTTTCCCTCAGTACCCATTTTCTCCAGCAACCCTTGCATTTTGTAGCCTATCTTCAAGGTCAGAATTAAAACTAAGATGTCCAGGTGACTACATAGTTCAAGGGGAGTATACTACGGGCCTGAGCCTGTGGCAAGGGTATGTACCAGGGCACTTTGGCTCCAGCGTCTCTAATACATGCACATGCATCCTGCCCAGCCCTACAAACTGACTGTGGTGATGTGAAGAAAGAGACATCTTGACAGAGTGAAACAGAAAACATCCCCACCATGCCCAAGGCCCTGCAATCTGATGCAAGATACATAGCTTGGACCAAACTGTTGACCTACTAGACCATTGGGAGCAGCTCTCCAGGGTTCAAGCAGGGGAAGAAATGGTCTTTGATTCCAGAAAGTGAAATGAGCTCCCCCAAAAATCAGGACAAAGTGGGTAGGCAAAGTCCAAGGCTGTCAGATTGAGGTGCCTTGTCACCCTCACATCTGCTGTTTTGCATGAGGAAAGATGGTTTTCCAGGGGTCCAGATGGTTTGCTGTGAGTCCCTGGCTATCAGCAGCTCTGCTCACCGTGCCCGGGTGGACAGAGGTCCTCAGCAGCAGTGATTTAGCAGTGATGTATAATTCCACATGGGAATCAGACTCTTTGGGAAATTAAAAATGTATGTATGCTACTTAGGGAAAAAATAATTTGCAGTTCTTTTCTGCAGCCCTAGCAGGGGCATGCATGACTTGCCAAGGTCATTGCTAAGAGTCGTAGCAGTGGGGCTGTATTCAGTTGAACCCTCAGTCTGTCTAATCCAGTGTTTGGGAGCTAGAAATAGCCAACTAATTCTCTCTGTGCTCTAAAAATACCAGGATGGGGCACGATAGACATACTGCAACAAATACAGTTGCTTAGAGTGAAAAAGGAAAGATGTTTTCTCCCTGACACCTGAGTCGGTGTACATCCCGATGGGTTACAAAGTGTGAGAGAGACAGGGAAAGGATGTCTTAGCAGCTTATTAGTATTCAGCTCGCTCCTTCTGAGGCTGCAAGAAGTATTAGCCCCGTCTCCCTCTCCAAAGGATTGTGCACAGTACTGTGTGCCTGTACACATGCAGGGAATGGGGTCTCGCAAGGAAGAGCTGTTCCATCTCCTGCTTTAAAGATAAAAAGAAGTCACATCATTTGCCAAAAAACCCTCAACCCCAACAACAACAAAAAACAAACAAAAAAGTGCCATTTGAGAATCGACTGAAATTATTTGCAAGTTGTAGCCAAACTGACAGAATCATTTAGAGTACTGGAAAAGCAAAAAGGAGAAACATTGAGAGCATTTTTTGACACTTAAAATACTTGTTTTTCATTTCAAAGTGAAGTTTTATTTTTGACTTCACCTAAATGAGATTTTACAATGGCTAAAAGCACCCTGGCACCCAGATATTTTTTATTATTATTATTTATTATTTTTTCTTTCTTCTTGGACTTGCAGATCAGAAGCCCTTTGATAATAGGCAGGGCAATGCATATTTTGTCAGCTTCTTTGTTCTCACAGTCGAAAGACTTCTTATGTTTTGGCATTTGGCAGCTCTCTTTCTGCTTTGTCCCAGAGAGAAACAGAGATCTGTGTTACTGAACAGGTGATGGGAGAACTAGAAAAGCAAGAGAGTCTGTGAAGCAATTCCAGGTCTTTCTTTGAATTCAGAGTTCAGGACTTTTAAAGTTCAGGAGGAGTAAGAACTGTTTTTTTCCTCCAGCACCAGAAGTCTATGGAAGTCGACAGTAGGATAGCTCTGCCTGTGTGGGACTGATTCAGTCTGGAGCAAGCCAATACATGAGGGACACAAGGTGACATTAGGAAGGTCTCATCATCTCAGAAGTTACGTGACCCTCTCCTGCCTTATGGGTAAATATGAAGAAGTATGAATGAGCCTGTAGTAACAGTGCTGATCTCAGAAGAATGCTACAGATAACAAATCTTTCCAGAAAAACATTATAATAAATATTTAGGTTTTATAATATGTTGCTCATTGTAACAGTGGCTAGTAGGATTTAGCACTATTAAATGTCTACAGCAGAATATCATTCTAAATTGGAAATGTAAATACCTTCCCATACCAAGCTCTAACCATCATCAGCCGACCTAATACCGTTTTCCCGAGGCTGCAGAGTCACTTTAGCATGCTGTGAGCTGCTGTGGCTCTCCGCAGTGGTGCCCTGTTACAGTCGAGCTGTAGCAGGGCTGAAGCCGAGACGTGATGCACAGCCTGGGGCAGCCCTGCGGCTGGGCAGCGCTGCCTGCTGCCAAGACCGTCTTCTGCCTTTCAAGGGGAGAATATATATGGGGGTTTTCTATCTGGTTTTAGGGGCTTGGCTCTCAATCAAGGACAAATCTGGTCTGCTTATACTGTCAGTCTTTTCATACCGTGAGCCTACTCTTTAGGAAGTAACCACTTTGCTGCAGATAAGAGTGGTACATTCAGCTTATTAATGGTCACAAAGCTCTTTCTGTGCCAGGCGTTGCAAGGGACTGCTGTGCTAGCAAAGGTTTAGATCAGCTATCAATTTGTGTTACATACTCATAGCTAACTTCAAGTGTGCGAATTTCAGAGACAAACTAATGAGAACTTGACATCACACAGACTTCCAAAACGCTCAAGAAAGGCTTCTTCTTGCTCTTAGGTGTCAACAAGTCTTTAACAATGTCATTGTAGGATGTTACTGTATGCCTTGATATCTCCTCTTTTTTCCAGGCAAATAATTTTTCTTTTTATTTCAGGACAAAAGTTTTTAACTTCTCCTTCCAGTCCTGGCAGCGCATTATGTCGTACAGGTCTAAGAGCTCTTTAACTAAATTTTGTTCTCATGCGGGTTCTTAGAAATTTCATTCAAACCCTTAACCTTCTGTTGTATAAATGATAGGAACTGATACCTCAGCTTTTCACAAGGAAAGCACATTTTTAGCTTCTCTGACTTTCCTTTTTTTTTAGTTTTTTTTGTTGTTGTTGTGGGTTTTTTTGACTCTGTGGTTGCATTGAGTACTTAGTTCAGCTGGTTTTTATACATTATTTTATACATAAATTATAAAATTTATACAAAAAACAGTTACAGCTTCTCAGGACAGAGGTCCTGATGCTATGGGAATTCCTGTGTTCCTACACACGTGAGATGATGTTATAAAAACATAAACCTTTGAATTTCACCACTTTACCACACAATTCAGATTATACTTTATCAGTGACCTAACATGTTACATTATTTAGCACTGCTCAGTCTTTTCTGTCACCTGCCAACTCCATCAGCAACATATCATTAATGGGTATTTTGATTTCTTTTTCCTGCTGTGATTCATCAGTCTTCATGAAAGACATGCTGTCAGCATACTGTTTCTCAAATATTTTAGTTTTAAATATTTAGAATCAAAGCAGGAAGAATTTGTCATGCTTCCAGACAAAAGAGGAGGCTCACAAGTCCTGTATGGTAGAGGAGGCTCACAAGTCCTGTGTGTTTTCCCACTCAGAGAGATGGAGGAAGGATGGGAGGTGGAGAAAGGGGAGAGAGGAAGGAAGGGAAAGGATTCCAGTAGTGGCGAAAATCCCCTTTATTCTTAAAGATATTTGAGCCCCAGTTCTGCTTTTACGTACACCATTTTCTACACTAAGGCAATGTGATGGACTTCACTGGAATAGCTGTTTTCCACCCTGATGAAAATAAGAGGACAAGCAGGCTCTCACAAGGAAGAAGGAAATCTAACAGACTACCTTCTGGTTGATGGCTCTGATGACTTGCTTCCGAGGTAGAGAGAAGTAGACACTCTTAGAAAGCATCTCATCTCAACCTGAAAGAAGCCAAGTGAGTGACCATAAAGGACACTAATGTAGAATAGGTGTCAAAAGACCTGAGGGACCAAAGTTAGGTGACGTGGATCCTACTTGTAATGATCGGTGTACTTCTATACATTTATTTGTGACGAAGAGGCGATAAAGGAGCTTTGGTTCTACGCAGCGTGCCACTAGTCAACATGCCAGTACATAAAACGTGAAGGCGTCCCATTTAATCCCAAGTAAATCTGTTCAAGTTCTTGCTTTATTTTGCACGTGTGCTCTTACCTGCTGCCAGCACGGTGCCAGGCGAGGTGCAGCGCACGGTGCTCAGTGCGGGGCTGCGCTGCCCCCGGCTTCGTGTCTCAGGACAGGTGCATGGCACAGGTGTGGCCAGCAGAGGGCCACCAAGCCCCGGCAGTATCACGGTGCTTTGCTCTTTGACCAAACAAACAAGCTCTGTAGAAACTTAATTGCAGTCATTGTCATTTCTAGACGTCTAACCCCAGGGAAACAATTGCACACTTGTAGGAGGGGAGTGCAAGAGAGATGTTCCTTCAGATCTGCGGCAAACATTAATTTTAGGAGACAATTTATTTTTAAAAAAAAAACGGACGTGTAAAGTGCCAGTAAGAGTGCAGGGCGTCCTTGCCTTTCACCCTGGCAGCCTCCATCTGATAAATGTCCGACAAGCCACAAGGTCATTAATCTATGCACAACTCCAGATGTCCCACGGATCAAGTAGAATCACTCCATGCCTCTTGCTGTACTCCTGCCATACGTAGTTTGCTAACTTGTCTTGCTCTGTTAGGACTAAGACAGGTGAGCAAAGGGGCTACCTATTCCAGTCTACCCTGAACTCTCTGAATACGCCTTAACTGAGAGAAAAACTACTAAAATGACTGAGTAGGAGCTACCTGTTTCCAGACTCATTGCATGGGACAACTTAGGGGAGGTGCATGCCTCAAGTGTTGCCAAGAGGTTTCCAGACGTGGAAGGCTGATGTGCCCAGCGCCTGTCCCCCTGTGCCTGGGGAAGCACAGGCAGCCTGCAGTGCTGCAGCCCCCCAGCACAGGGCAGCCCACATGCACACATGCTCCTCTAACCCCACTGTAAGCACCCGCACGATGAGTATGGGTCATCTTTCCTTCTGAGCTGGCTGGAGTTGATGGGTGTGCGTAGCATGTTTTCAGTGCTCTAATAAGTGGAATGTCTTAGGCTTTCTTGTTTCTCTTTATGCTCGCAGATGCATGTAGTCCTCTCTCAACCCCTTCTCACATTACTGAGTTTGGGAGTTGCTACTATTTTTATCCAGCAATCACATTAATAAACACATTTGGTCTCTGCAGAAAGCAGGTGGGACCAGAATTGTCAGGGCGTAGGAAGCGAGGTGAAAATGGAAGTGTAGTGGGCATAGACTCCAGCTGTAGGAATCTCCTCTGTGCAGTCTGGTTAAACAGGGGGTCAAGCAAGATCTATCCAGAGCCAGGAGAGCCAGTGAAATGTGTGCCTTGCTCTGTTTCCTCATGTGTCGAGGTTCTCCCACTGCTGTGCTCCTTTTTCAGCTGCTGAGCAGGGGTTGATCAGAGGCAAGGGCAGCCTGGGCTGGAGCTCCCTGCAACCCAAGTGCAACACCCCTGCTGTCACGTTTCCATGTGCAGGCCATGTCCCACACCAGCGATGGCATGTCAGTGCTGAGGCAAGGCAAGGCGCAGAGCAGAACTGACCTGCTGGGGGTCCATAAACATGTGGCTCAACCAGGATTTTCTTTGGGCAAGGCCATCATAAAGAGGTCCCTGGTAAAAAAACCCAGCACTGCTGATCCCTTGCGTGTGGCATAATTAGGTCGTGGTGGGCTCATGCGAGTGAGCTGAGTTGGGATCTAGTGTTCAGGAAAAACTGCTCAGAGATCCTGCCCAGCCAGGACCCAAACTCCACAGGTTTAACCCTTGCATCTTAGCGTCCGTGTGAGACTAGTTGAATGACAGTGGAGACACCGTCGGTTCTGCTGCTGCTGAGACCATTGCTGGTGCTGTTAGGTACCACTGCTTCCCTTTTAGTACGTTACTAGACAAAGTTGTTCTCGTTCTGAGGAGAGACTGGCACTGAGAGGTAGACATCTGCCTCAGTCCAAGCAGGACTGAGATAAACCTGATAAGCAGGGAGAAACACTTTGAGGGACTGCCTTTTTCTTCCACAGGAAGACAGTTCCGCTTGCTGCTTCCTTCTCAAGATGATGAACTCTGCATTTAAACTATAGGTCAGGTGTAAACAGTACTTCCTTCCAACATTTTTTTCCCCCATATTTGCTTTATCTTCTCTGAGGTTCTCATGTGTTAATCCTGATTTTTAGCGAAGTTTCTAATCTATGAATTTTGCAGCTTGAATGAGATTTGCTTCTTTAAACAGTCAAAATCTGGAATAACCAGCTTTACTGCTAAAATCCAAGATAGCTTTACCAAACCAGAGAAGCTTCTCCATACTCACACCCAGTGTGGCAGAAACAAGATAAATGGTAGCCATGATGACATCATCTTGAGGAATCATTCCAAAAAGCAATTCATTGGCACATTCTTTATCCTCAGCCTGCCTACTTTACATGTTCATTAATTAGCTAGAGATGATCTATCACCTGGCAATAAACTTAGTGTCCTGTGTTGTTCTGGTTTAATTTTGTTTGCATTTACCTCATGATGACATATCTTACACATATATCAAATATTTTCAAATGAAAATAACTTGTCTCATTAAATGTCTTACCCATTTTAAGAATTAAAGCAACTTTTCTTTCTGCTTTGTCAAAACCCATGCCAGCTCTACCAAATTAACATGTCACAAAGCTTACTGCCATATGACCTCATTAGAAAAAAAACCAAACCTGGTCCGCAGCAAGTGTAAATCTCTCTTTCTGTTGTGTATCCCAGCACACTTTAATTCATCAGACCTTTCAATGCCAAAATTCCTTTCATACTAATAAGATAGGTGATGCATAGTAAGATCACTACATACACAGGCGTAAACTTCAACCACAGGTGACTGTTGCACTGTAATGGAGAATGCAACAGTTTACCTTCTTAGGGACATGGTCTACTATTACTACATTGGGTTTGGCTTCAGTATTTTTCATCTGTGTTCTCAGTCATTTCTAAGCCTTTGTTCCAGTTTCCAAGACTATTGGTCAATGCTCTGGGTAAAGTTATATTACTGATCTCATCATCATTCATGACTCATTCAGTACCTTACCAGGGCAGTGCCATGGAGCCCAGCAAAGGAGTCGGAATTATACACACGGTTCTTGAGCTACAACCTAAACTAAACTGTCAGAGAATATTACCAGGCTGTGGATTAACCTTCTTCTCAGAGCATCTTGCAAAACCATTCTCTTTACTAAGATGTATGTATTGCCATAGGTTAATACAGCAAAAAAAGGAAAAGAGAGAATGATTATGCCAAGCAATGCCTGCTTTTCCAGCAAAGCATCAAAGGATCCCGATGTCCACCAGGAAACGTTACAGACCTAATTTACCTGTGAAATATTTTGATACCATTCTGGCAAGTGCTATAAAAGCATATAGACACAATCTACTACACTGCAATTAGACTTGAACAGTGGTCAGTGCTTGTATCAAAGGTGAGCTGCATCAGCTGTCTCCAACAGGAGCCCAGGTAGTTCACAAAAGACAAAGAATAAGATGTTATAATGCTCCTTTCTCCTCCTGGCAGAGTCTTCTCCATCTCCAGAACCTCAACTTTTGCCAGATCTAGGATCCAGGGATTTGCATGTGTTGTGCAAGGCAGTACCTTTTCACTCAGATACTGTTAAGAATTTCCAGAAAGGAACTAAGGAGTCTTCTCAAAGTTGTGTCTTTTGGCTAAATCAAAATGAAGTAGGACTCTAAAGGTGCTACTTTACTTTAAAATTACAGATCATACTTCTGCACATCCAGTAGGCACCATCTGCTGTCAGGGAAGCCACTGGAATGAGAATGTCGTAAGTGAAACCAGAAAAAAGCCAATGGAAGGTATTTTCAGAGATTGTCAATTTTTTTCTTTTATGTGTTAAGAAACAAAGTTTTCTGAGACTAAGGAAAATATACAGTCAGATCAGCATAGTCTTCCAATATGATTTTAGGAGATTGGCATATAATAACAGTGAATCAGAAAGTTATTATTCTGAGTATGAAGAAGTGGAGGTTGGAGATGTGAAGGGAAGATGCTCAGGAACGACATGCATTGCTACAAGTATATCGTGCATGCCATTTGGTAGCACCAAGTTAAATATAATGCAAGGCAGGCTGATGCTGGTATCCCTCTGTCCTACTAGTTCAACAACAAGACTTTTTTTCCAGCTTTGAAAAAATTGAGAGAGAGAAAGAAACCTACCTCTTCCAGTCACAGTCAATGATGTGTTGAAGTCAGGTTTTGTCCCAAGTGCTGCAAAGGCTAAAGTTGTCATATAAATTCATGCTTGCTACCACCGCAGCTCACCCCTGCACAGCCAAGTGCCCTGGCTCACTGAGCTCCTGAATACTTGGTCCACGTGGCTTTAGCTTCAGGACTGTGAACGTAGTGAGCATTTGCTGAGTCCTACTGTAGTTTTGTTAAGACTCAGCTAATGATTTTATATGTTTTTATTTCTTTTTGGGTTAGATCTCTGTTTACACCTTTGGGGTTAACTACACCCTAGGACAAAGGTATCGTGCCACAGAGATGGAGCATTCTGCCTCCATGCATGCTGGGTCACGTGCGGCACATATCAAAACCATTTGGCACTATCAGACCATGATGCCAAAACTGCCAGACTAAAAATTCCCCATCTGCAGTCCACGCATAAAATGTAAGTGGAGGGTAAATATATACTTTTGATAGGTTTGTGAAATAATTATTTGCAATACAGAAACACCTGAAGTCCCCTATGGAGACTGGACTCAGCTGTATTTTTTAGGACGTGTAAGAGGCCACGACGTGTCAGTGGCCTCTGAGGTGAAGGGAGAGAAAAGTACCAGCAGAAGGGTTGGTGAAGTTTTCTTTCCCTTCAGTGAGTGGGAAGGCAGAGGGCAGCCTGCAATGCTTTTATAGAAGCTATTTTAAGATTATCACAGTATTATCCTGACACCCTGGGACAGACCTGTGGATTGAATTCAGATTTCTCAAGACACAGTCAATAACTTTTATCCAAAGCAATTTCCTTCTGTCTTGCTGTCAGGCAATTGAAAGTGTGACAGATGACAGACAAGCTGGTGGGGTGACAGGAGATGGTTGGATGCAGTCTTCAAAAAGGGCAAGAATGAACGTATTTCTCCCACACCAAATTCTCCTACCTTTCCCTCAGCTTCTGTTTATAACCTGCTTTGCCAGAAAAGGCACTTTCATTTCTTTCATGGAAGTCCTTTCAGAGCCATTCATCTAGGACAATTGAGTATAGACATTAAGATAATTACAGTGAAAAGTTATTATATCCTGGCCAAGTCTTGTGCTGTGCCTGCTCAATTTTTCTACATACAAATTTCTTGTAAAATTCATCCCCAGACCACACTATAAATACTCACCTGTGGTGAAGCTTCCCAGAGCTTTGATGTGGATCTGCATGAATCTTTTCCCTAAAGTAAGAAATTCCAGGGGGAAAAAACAAATCAAATGTGAAAGCTAGGTTTGTGAAAACAAACCCCTTAAACTAACAAAAATGCAAAGCTCAGAAAACCAGAAATTACAAGGGCTTGTAAACAAATCTTTTCCTTCCTGCTTCATTCTTGAAGGGGGACTGATCTCACATTCTTGTTGTTAGTCCACCATCTTCCAGTAATAAAAGTCACACAGTCCCAGCTGGGTCCTTAGGAAGAGTCTTTCTTACTGTCCCATCTAAGACCTAACTGTGCTTTCTGTTCTTCTCAGCAATCAGTCTCAGCTCCTCTCTTACTTACATTAGGTGTGATATAACCCAAGTATGGACCTCAGGTGAAAACCAGTCATGGGTCTGAACAAAACCACATGAGGAACAGTGTGCGGTGGGAAACAGTATGATCGAGGGAAGTGGCTGGTTGTAGCCTGGCATCTTGATGGAGAGGAGGAGAAGAGGAACACCAGAAAAGTGGGGAAAGAGAGCAAGAAAAGACTGGGCCCACAGTGAAACAGCATGGGCAGCACTGTACGGGAAAAGTGCACCAAGATTTTTCTGTGCTGAACCTTGGCTGAAAGCAGTTTGCAGCTGCGAGCAAAGAAATCGCCATGTTCTGTTGGATTGCCTTTGAGTGCAAGAAAATTGCACACACACTGCTTCTGGGGCACTTGACTCTACCATTCACGTCTTTACCCAAAAGAAATAACCTGGAAGACGTCACAGCTTTGTTGACCAGTTTTGTTAACCAGCTGGGTCAAAAGGGAGTAACAATACGCATAACGTAACCATTAGATTTCGGCAGTGTTTATGTATTCACTCTGGGAAAGGTTTGGATAATAGTTCTGATTAATATAAACGAACCAGATTTTAAGGAGATTTTATCAGCTGTCCCACCCCTAAAAACCAGAATGATTAATGACAGCAAAATGATAACAAGAAGATAATAATAGCTTGCACTTAAGTTTTTAAATTGCAAGGAACTTTACAAACATTCACTAACTGATTTCAAGCCTTTGTTTATCCTGTGGTGTGAGCTCTGGGCGTGTAAGATAAATATGTTAACCAGAGAGACAGTGAAATTCATCATGCTTCCCACTGAAATCAGTGTCCACTTAAGCAATTGGTGAATTAGAGAACAGATCTTTAGCTGCCACAGACCCAGAGGAAACCACACTGTACACCAAAGCGGATACACTCCTAGTGATGTTTCCTATCGTTTGCAAAAAAAGACAGCTCCCATTGACGTGGGTACCTTTAAAGCATACTCGTGTGTGGAGAAACTGGAATCCCATCGAATACAATAATGCGATTAACTCTGATGACCAGCACGCTTCTAGTGCCCTCACTCAGCTGCGAGGCCACCTCTGAAGTGAAATATTAGTCCCTGTGTGAGATCTGAACTCAGCCCTCACTTGCTAAAAGCACTCATTTTCTGCAAGACAAGCCTAGCTGTCTCCAACATCGCTTCCTCACAGCAAGGGAAAGGAGGTAGCAGCTTGGCTTAAGGGAAAGCTCAATTCTAAGATCTGAAAGTAACTGCTACACTTTAGGTGTGGATGCATCTCCTTCTGATCTTCAACTCTGTAAATTATCATTAAAGTTTGTTTTTCACAGAGAGGTATTAGCACTGTCGGACTGCTTGGCAGTTCTTGCTCCGCTTGTGTTTACTTTTTATAAAGGTCACATTCCTGCTTGCAGTAGAATTGGCAACAGAGGTTGATAGCAAAAAGGCTTTTTTTTGTACAAAAATATAAAGGACTTTAGAAAGGAACACAGCCCTAAAATAACCACTGCAGACATTGCACACGGATTGCATGCTTAAACTTGTTCTTGGCTGAAAACCAATGGGTTTGGATTCTCTTTGGCATGTTTTTCTATACCACACTTAACAGAAGATAAAGTAACTACCAATACGTCTTCAAATACCCAGTGAGGACCCCTTGATCCGTGGAGCACTGGCAAACAGCTCAGAGGCACTTGAACTGCTTCTGCCCGGAGCTGGCTGGTATCAGAAGCAGTACAGCTGTGGCGCACTTCTGGGCTGAGCTCAAGGAGCCTGCCTAGCGATTTCCAGCTGTTCTGCTTTGATGTCCAAGCTGTTACGATGTGATACCGTGGGAACCACCTGGCTCTGCTTGGCTCTTGTGAGGTTGGAGATCTCTGCACAGTACTTGTTATGTGGTGCAAGCATCAGCTGGGATGAGCTTTTGTGGTACGTGAAGCCAGTGTACATAGAAAAATACACGCTCTTCGGGTACATATCCTCAAAGATACGTTGCTATGTGGGGTATTAATTGGCATTTTTTAAACTAGGCAAGCTTCGTGCCCAGGTGACTACAAGCCCTTGAGTGAGCAGCATCACTTCAGTTTTGCCCATTTGTGTAATCCAGCCGATTATCTTCTGTGAACTCAGTCCCTCCAGAGGCAGTGCTGCTGTAGGGGAAGGAAAAGGAGAACTTTGTGTTGTTTGTGTAACACTGCTGATATGAAATCCATGCTGCACCCTTAGACTGGTACTTCAGTCAATGTCTTCTGACCATTTCAACTTACAGTTCAGATGCAGATAGTGACAAAAAAGTAGAAAGCCTGTATGCCCATGTGATACTCCAAGAGAGCAAGCAGACCAGGGGTGGTGGTACAATTTTCCTTTTTAACTTTTCTTGGTACTTTGTCTAGGAAAAACAGACTGTAGTGAACACCTTAGTGTGAAGTGCTGACTGTTGCAAAAGAAGTCCAGAAGAGCATGGATAGATAGATGCCAGCTTTCTGAAAAGCAGGTTTAACTGGCTTGGCACAGCCTTGCACCCGTGCAAGCATATTTCCTCTGGGTCCCCAGCTTAGTGACCATCATGCCCAGATGGGATAAGCTTAGTGATCATCATCCCCAGATCTGCACTGAGATCACACACACTTCCAAGTGGTGTAAACATGCCATTACTTGGTTTTACACAGGCATTGCCTGCAACAGAAATGAACGTAAGCCACAAAGAGCTGACCTTCTTTGGCACACAGGAGGCCTTCTCAGCATCACAGATTAGATCTGCTATGCTGGTACACATTAACTTGGAAACTGGAAACTGCCTGGGCTCTGAGGAATCTATGAATCCACCTCTTGTGTAGGAGAGTGGACAAAGTTACCTCCCTCAGCCGCTCCATGGTGGTGTCATGGGCAAACTCCTGCCTCTCAGGAAACCTTTGAGGCTACTTCGTGAAGTAGTAAGTCATTCCCCTACTGGGTGGTCCTTCAGAATGTCACCAGCGTCCTGCCTTTTCCAGACCTAATACTAACACCTTTCTTCAACAGCTTAAAGTATTTTCTGTTGCTGCACTTCATCGTACCCAGCTATCTTCAGCTTGCTGCCAAAATCTGCTGCTTCTCCTGAACCTGAGTGAATCTGGTGCACTTTTTTTCAAGTGTTTTCCCCCAGCCTTGTGCAACAAGTCGATCATGACACTTAAACCTAAAGCTCATATTTAGTTTACTTCAGCCCCTTGAGTAACAAAATTTAAAACTGTGATTAACAAAAGAATCAAGAATTAGCTCCAATAGCTGTGGAGGCAGGGATGGCTGAACAGGAAAACTTCACTTTTCAGCCATTGAGATTCCAAAGACAAGTTTCCTATCAGCCTCCAATTCATACTTCGACCAAGGTTTGACTCTCTCCACTTTATAAAAGAGAAGGATGAGGATCAGGCAAATAGGTGAGGCAGTAAGATGCAATAAAAAGACAGGACCAGGACTAAAATTGAAATGCAAATCAAATGTCTTAATCACAAGTCTGTCCTTTCTTTTCATACTGAAGACTTACCTATTTAAGTGCTTTCTTGAAGAAACAAGCTGAGTGTAGAGAAAAACTACAGCAGATTATGTGGGACTGTCGTCACTAGCTTTTTGTGGTTAACCATTTTGGTTAACATTGTACTTTCAGATGTCACAACTATGTCATATGGCGTGGAGGCAAATGTGCCCACTATATCTGCTACTGGCTCATAAGGTACTTAATGTGGGGGGGGGGGGTTTAGCCAAAGAAATTTTAATCATTTTAATCTCAGGATTTATGTAAGTATTGATTTCAATTGATGAGAGTCAGGGGACCATAAAATAAGACTTTTAGTCCTGAGTAAAATGAACTTGAAATCCAGTTTTTAAAAAAAAAATGGTTTAAAGAAATTGTCAGCATTTGGAGGAAAGAAGGTATGTGTGTTACCTGCCACAGCAGCAAAGCTTATCCCAGTTTTCAGCCAGGTCTACCAACCAGAATTCCCTTTCAGAGGGCTTCAAGACCAAGCTGACCGAGGCACCAAGATGAGTACACACCTTTCCTACGCATGGTTCAAGGTTAAGCGCAACACAGAGCTTGACAGAAGNNNAAAAACACATTACTGAAAACTACCTCAGAGTGCTGGTGATGTGTCAGGGAGCTTAGGTACAAAGCACTCAGATAAAATATCTTTACACTTTATAAAAATGTGTAGACATATCTTCATAATCAAGGGTCTCTGAGGGTATTTTTGGACCTCTAAGTTGACAAGCATTTGTCTTCCTTCTTAAAATACCTTGCTTCTGTCTTCTAGCCAGCCTCCTTCTTCCTGCCCCTGTAAGGTGTTTTCCTAAATGACCTCCACTCTAAGTCTCCCTGCATTTTAATTACTTTAAGATGGAGTCCTGAATGTTAATGATACTTTAATATATTAAATCTGTGAATGATTATGGTGGGTTGTTTTGCTTCACTCCTTTAGTGAGAAAGATTTGTATTCAGTGCACTAAGTTTTAATGCTTGACAGCTGAAGCTTAGTGTATTTTCATAGTTTCAGAGTCTGAAAGCTTCTGTTAGTTCAGACAGTCACTGAAAAAAATCTCAAAATGATAATATAAAGAACTGAAGATCATATTCAGTAAATACAGCCACAGAAGAAAATCACATTCTTCAGTGTATTTATGCATAATTTTATCACTCATTTTATTTTAAATTCTCTGATGTTTTTTTCTATGTTTCTTATCAAACTTGTGCCTCGGTGTTTCTTTAGTGAATATCTTTGAAACCATAGTCACCTTTCTGCTGCTTTAGACAATTTAAAATAAAGCTGCTTTGCTAGCTTCCTGCTAGCAGTGCTAAATGTGCATTTCCCTTGCTGTCACTTTTAATGCTCTACCCAGCTTTATTCAAAATCAGAGAAAGTTTTACACTTATTATAAATAGACTTGACTGGAAACAATTTCTTAAGTCTTTATCCACTCGGCATGCCCAGTTCTTTCTTGACTGACTAGAAACCCATGATAAAACTCACTATCCAAGATAATTGCTCTTGAATTTGAGTACTATTTCCATGAATGAGCTTACTGACACTTAGCTCTACAACATTTTGACTCAGGCTAATATCTGACACCTTTAAAGGCATCTTTACAGTATCTCGCTCACTAGCAGTTAATGAAAGAAAATTCAAAGTATCTCAGAAAAGTAAACATCAAATAGTTTTGACCCCATCATACACATAATGCTTTAAATATGCTTTCTTGCTCTTCTGTGTGCATCATTCATTATTGATGAACAGAAGCACTACAACTTTAAAAAGAAAATTTAAGTAAGTCTCTAACATACTAAGCTAGAAAAATTAAGATGAAATATCTCAGAGGTACTAATTACTGAGACTGGGAAACATAGTGTGGTAGGAGCTGGAAGTACAGCTCAGAAGTGTTTGTACTTTTCCATGGTATAATTCAGGGAAAATATTACCAACTGGAAGTATTGTAAAGCAATGGAACAAGGCTTCTTTCAAACAGATTGTTTTACTTGAGTTTGAGGATGTTCTAAGAAAATAAATTGCATACACTGGGACCTCTTGGGTACCTTAGTTACATCAAAGCAACCGAGTAAACTTTTCCTAAAGTGTCTGTTAGAAAGACATGTGTATCATTAAAGCCTATCCCTGGATTAGGATGTTTATATGGTAGGATCACCACTATCCAGCGCTGCCCTCATAGTTAAGTGTAATCAGTTTTTGCCTCTAATACCTGATATCAACTGTAAGCTGCTTTAGGACAAGGACTTCTTTTTGTGCTCGCACTTATGTTGAGCAAAATATGGGACTGGTGCCTCTTTCGGTTTCAACAACATAACCAGCTCTTGACGTGGCTTTCAACAATACAGTTTAACTGAGAAACTACAGATGGGTTACAAGTATTTCTGCTTGTATTCTGAAGTAAAGGGCAGAGTCTGAGTGGCGGGTTATACAGTAGCATTTGGGGAAGGATAAGTTAGGTCAGTGAAATGGTGCTATTCAGTGCAGCGCTGACCTGAAATTATTTGATTACATATACATCAATGGGAAATCTGCTTTTGCTGAGCCCTGTTAGTTTTGCAAATACATGGAGTTTTTGATGTGAAGTAGGCAAGAAGAACTGGCCTTGGGGAGATATACTGAAGAAGAAGAGGTGAAGTAATATTATTTGTTTCCGCCCCCGTTCTGAGAGTCTTTGTGAACATGGAAGTAGTCACCTAATCTTCCGCTGAATTATTTGTGTATTCCATCAGTTCTTGAAGGTTAAGGGCTTAATGGGCAAGGTCTGAACTTTTTATTAATTTACCTCAAGAATAGAAAGCAAACAATGAAGATTATGACATGAGTCTGTATAGATTGATGCTTTTCACTGTTCATTTCAAAACAACTTGTAACAAAAATTCTTCTACAGAACATAACATAGGACATTTTTATGTTGTCAACAATAAATCAAAATGATTCTCACAAGCTTATGTTTCTATGAACAGAGTCAGATTACTAACTATATTTGCCAAGTGTCTCCTAGAGTAACCTGCCAATGTACCGCTTCTGCAGGAGTGACAAGCCTGTTAGGTTCAATAATAATTTGGAATCGGATAAGGAGAAAATTATATGGAAAAAAAGGGTAGCAAGGACAGAAAAGGGTGAAAACCAGACATGTTGGCTCTTACAACCCTAATGCTTGATATGAGGTCAGGTGGCTGGTCATTGCCTGACCACGGTATGACCAGTAGCGGCAGAAAGGTACCACAGATGCTGATCGCAGGCCTGCTTGAGGAGCAGTAGCCCCGTGTTCCTGGAACAGCACCTTCCAAGGGAGGCTGAATTCTGGTACTTTCCCAGGAGAGGGAAAGTAATGAGAAAAGAACAAGTGAAATGTTTAGGCCTCAGGAAAATACATGTTTTGGGCTTACTTTGGGTGAAAGCTTGGAAATTGGCAGTTCACCTTCTGTGCTTGTTGTCTGATTTTGGGTTTTTGCACTTTCAGTGAATTGAGTAGTTGTCTGGTTTCTTATTAAAATTTTGCAAGAACAAAATAAAAAATGCATTAACGTACCTTTAAATTAGATTTTAAATACCCACAGACCTATTAAAAACAAGTAGTGATTTATTTTTTTTTATGGCATCAACAGATTCGCCTCCAGAGTAATGTTTTTCAAGGATAAATGCTCATTAACTTACATTTCTCAGCATTCCTATGCTGTTAATAATTTCAAATAGAGTCTTAAAGAATACATTAGGTTTAACAATTAAGATAGTCTTTCATTCTTATTCATAGTCATGGACTAGGCAACTTCAAAAAGGTTTTACAGGCCAGAGCTTCTGTTAAAGGTTGACTTAATAATCTGTATTTATGGTTTGCAATATTGTTTGGCCATTTTTTTTTAATTAAGCATGTCATTAGAGCCCAAAAGATGAAAACAATGATTCCGTATTTGCATTTATTTGTTACAAATTTTCATTTATAATATTATGGTGTTTGTGAACACTGAATTCTACCAGTGTGGTATTAGAAATTCACGTATCATATTTAAATCACAAACTGTATAAGGATTTGCCTGGTACTGAGTGTGACTAATTAAGATGATATTTAAGGAATTCCTGATCTTAACTTGTGAGCCATATGCATGAGTACATGATTTTTGCTGTACTTTGTACTACCTTTCTTAAAAAAGAAAAACAAACATGAAAATAGATCTCCATAAGCTCAATCTAATCTTTCATTCTCATAATTAGTTAAAAATTAAAAAATACAAAACATTCTGAGTGAGATACCTGAAGTACTTGGTACCTGCTCTTATTTGGGATTTAGCGCACCTAGGGAATTCCAGCTAACAGAGCTTTAGACTACAAGAGAGATTTAAAGAAGTGGGAGCGCAAACAGATGAACAGATGCGCTTCTTGGGTGATCTCACACCTGAGAACAGAGCTTGATCTTAAGTGTATTTACTGACTCTTTATTATGCAAACTTTACAAAGGTATGCATTTCAAGTATCTTGAGAATTTGCCCAGCTTTGCAAGCCTAATTTTTGTGCAGTGACTGCTCCTGCTGGCTTCTGGGTTAGACACATGGGTTCTTTCAGAGCTGTTGTCCTGGTTTTGGCTGGGATGGAGTTATTTTTCTTCTGAGTAGCTGGTACAGGGCTGTGTTTTAGATCTAGTATGAAAATGATGTTGATAACACACTGCTGGTTTTAGTGTTGCTAAGCAGTGTTTATACTAAGTCAAGTCCTTTTCAGCTTCTTGCCAGTGAGGAGGCTGGAGAGGCACAAGAAATTGGGAGGGAGCAGAGCCAGGTCAGCTGACCCATACTGGCCAAAGGGATATTCCATACCATGCAATGTCATGTTCAGTATATAAACTGGGGGGAGTTGGCTTGAGGAGAGGGATTGCTGCCTGGGGACTGGCTGGGCATTGATCAGCAGGTGGTGAGCAATTCTATTGTGCATCACTTGGGTTTGGGTTTTTTTGGTTTTTGGTTTTTTTTTTGGGGGGGGGGGAGTTGATTTGGTTTCCCCTTTAGTTATATTTATTTTTGTTTTTTTTTTATCTCCAATATTAATATTAAGAT
>JAVJGJ010000014.1:92300274-92313324 GCA_035590215.1 Microhierax caerulescens | reverse complement strand
CCACCGCTCTGCCCTCCTCTACCCGGCCATCGTTCCGTCACAGGACGCTGGTAGGTGGGTCAGGCCTGGGTTCCCCTGGTGGATCCATGTTGGCTGCTCCTGAAAGAAGGTTAAGAGAAACAAACAGAAAGAAGAGAAAAATCTGTGCTTTTGAGTGTGAAGATATAAGTTTTGCAGAGCCAACAGTGCCAGCTGATTTCATGGGAGAGGTGAGGGTATTTTACAAGGGAAAGTCAACAAAAGTGAAATGAACTGGATTTAGACTTCTAATTTGCCTTGTTGGACATGGCATTGGTAGGAGCTGTATGATGGGAATATTTGTTTTAACAAGCAACATTGCATTTTTCTGCTTCTCCAGACCTTGTGCTTCAGCTTTGGAAAACTACTAAATCAAAGATTAATACTACAGCGAGGGCCAGTGTAAGCGAATAGCACGGCTTGCAGAGGAAATGTACCTAAATCAGTGTATTTGCAAAGGAGGCATTATTCAACCTGAAAACAGCTGAAGAGAGGCAAGTTCCTAACGATGCTGCTTTCAGTATTAAAGCAGTCTGATAAGGTATTATGGAACAATGTCTAGAGCAGGGAGCATGTCTATCCTGATAGTTTGCACATCACTTAGCCCACAGATTATGATAATTGATCACTCGGTGGAAGACAACAGGATGGGATTTCAACGTGCATTTCAGAAATAGATTTAATTTTCAAAAGGATGCTCCAGATGTACAGTACTGTAAAACAGAGTCGCTTCACTTAAGAGAAACTGGGTGATTTTATGCCACTTGCAGGCTTGATACCAAATTTTAACAGCAGTGACTGATGCTGAGATTTTTTTGCTGTTCTTGTTTTTGTTTTTCTTTTTTCATTGAGAAATACAAATAGGAAGAAAGAAAACATGGAAGTGGGAGTGCTTCTGAAATGAGGATCTCTCCAATCCAGCACTGGAACAGGCCTAGAAACCAGCTCCCTGTAGACAACAACTCCTCATGTGTTTGTGGGCACTGAACTGTCGGTCTGTGTCCATACCTGTACAGGCATTTTTAGGCATGTTCACAGAATGGCTGCTTTAGGGTTGATGGAAAATTCTGGTGCTTTTTCCCCACACAGCTGTAGAGCTAACAGACCAGGAGCATGCTAGTGCCCCAAGGGCAAAGTCTCACACCCAGAACTGTTTCTGAGCTTGTTGTACATCAGTCTCAAGAGGCCAGTGAGCAGCTCCACCTAATTTTGTGAGACCAGCTTTGCTGTGTCCTATTCAGTATAGCGCAGCGTTATCTTTCTTGAGAAGCCCTCACTTCAGACCAGTTTTTAGGTAACTGGTCTTTGGGTTTTTCTCATATTCTTCTATTTCTGTTACCTAACAAACTGTTATTATGTAATAAGAGGTGTAATAGGAGTCACCTATATCACATATGGTTCTTTCATTTAAGCTTGAAGACTGTCATGCATGTTAGTAAAAATTCTGATAAAAAATGTTCCTCCTGTCTTCTGGAAGTCAGGTCACATCACTTAAATCTATACTTCTTGCATAGCAAAAATGCAGAAAGTGCTGGGTATTCAGTTCCACAAAGCTGCCTGCTTTCAGAGACTTTAAAAAACAAGCATTTCAAAACCTCAGAAAAGACTGCCTGGTGGCTGCTGCGGCTGTTACTAAGGTGCTGCAGAAGTGCAGGCTTCGTTCTTACATGCACATTAGGAGTAGCTTTAAGTAGCTGAGGTCGGGGAGGGCTTTATCCTTTGTTTCCTCGTTTTGTTAGGTGTGTGAGTGCACGTGAAACTTCACAAATGGAAGGAGAAATCTGACTTATTAGCAGACCTGGAAAATAGCATGTAGAAAACTGTAACACATCCACTTACCTTACTTTACTTACTTACACTTACAAAGCTTTTCTTTCCAGAACATAGTCTCAGTTGGACATCAGACCCCAGCCGGCATAAACTCCTGAAGTTAAACATGATGTCGAGTTTTGTGTCTGTATAGTTACATGGATTGCTTGGAAGAAAACTCCCTGGATTTAGAATGTAGAAGAGCACTTAGCTTTTAGACAATATTGGATCTACAGGTCCTCAGAAATTTTCCAGAGAGTTGAGGAACCGTTCAAAATTTTTATAAGCTGTAGTGCATATATGAACTATATTTTATTAGTTATCTTGCAAATGAAACCCCAAATTGGCCTCTTCACATTAGAAATTAAGTGTAATCCCCCTTCCATATTTAGACAGTTGTGCAAACCTGTGCGGGTCCACAGGGTTGGAGCAATAAATTCTTGCATTTTTATATAGTCTGTAAATTTATATATCAAAGAAACATGAGTGTTTCTTTAATTTTGTTGTGCTGTTTTGATCTCGGGTGCTCTTGAAAACTCAAGACATGGCTGAGTCACAGGCTATAAATGTACTTAGTTCACTTGTGCTTGTTGGCGGTTGGAGGGGTTAGCTGGGAAACGCTGAAACTCGCTGCAAGACCAGCACGGGCAGTTCCTGGCTTGAATGCTTTCCCAGGTTTTTGACCAATGTGTTTTGATTCGCATAAGTCTGTACTCAGAGTTTTTTACTTGGCTTTTGAGTTTGGTCTTTTAAGTTCCTACCAAAATCCAGATTTTTGGCATAGATCTGTGCCAAGTTTTGCTGCCCAAAACTTGGTCCATGTTTGGAAAATATACCCGTGCTGATGTGTTCAACAGAGCCACCTGAGTTTCGTGATTGGGAAAAGTAAGACGCAGCCATAAAAGCTTCTGAAATAAATGAAGATATGACAAATTTTCAGCACCCAGTCCTTGAATATGGCTTCAGCGAGTGTCCATGGCGGGCAGAGGTGCGTGAGCTGCCTGTCGGTGTGGCTAAACTCTAGCTCATCTCCATTCAAGCGCTGATAATGAGGGCGAGGGGAGTCAGCACAGGAAGACTGCTGTACAAGAATATGACTGGGACATAAATACTTAACTCTGAACCAGTAAATATTCATGAAGAACATATTGAGCATTTATAGGTTACCCCCAGAGGCAAGTAGTGACTCACATGGTGATTTGCCAACAGCACAGAAATGTCCTTAGAGCTCCTAGGACAGGAATACCTCACAGACAGCTGCTTGGCACCGGGGTGTTCTGGGCGCTGGGCTCCTGCCAGCCGCCTAATCTGCAAGGCCAGTTATCCTCAGCTTTCCCTTTCTTGGCAGGCGGATAATGGAGCACCTACCACACAGGTAGCCCATCCTATGTCTCAGTACTGCTCTTTCATGACCAAAGACCTTCACTGGCTTGAGGGAACCAGTTTTAAGTGTCATACTTTAAAGAGAGTGTCAAATGAGTGCGTGCTGCCTGTTGTTTATGGTGAGCTGTAGAATGATCTAGGGGACCGAAGCACACCGTTTCAGATTTGTTGTTCTTGGCTTTTACTCTTTCAGCACAGAGTGACTTTTTTTTTCCCCTTAGTTCTGATTGTGGACAAAAAGATGGTAGAAAAGGAATTTCAACAGTTGAATAGTCAGCAATAATATCTCCAGTTCTTTTGTCTTCCCCCTACTGCAATTTCTCAGTTGCCTTTGCCTCCATTTCACATCAGGGGTCCCTGAACAAAATGGATAGCATCTGTCCTGTCCCCAGGAATGTGTCTCTCTTTTAATACTACTGTTGCCTCACTTTAATGCATGTTATGTTTCATTTACTTATGATATCACACAGTGCACCAGAAGTACCACAAACATCCCTGGTACAAGGCAGGTGGCCAGAAGCCACTGTGTGCTGAGGTACATGTTTTGAATTACCTGCTGACAGATGGGAACTGAGCAACCCTCTGAGTGCAGGCTATTAGCATATATTTGTTTTGGTTTTTGGTTTTTTTTTTTGGGGGGGGGGGAGTTGATTTGGTTTCCCCTTTAGTTATATTTCTTTTTCTTTTTTTGTTATCTCCATTATTACTATTATTATTGTTGTTGTTATCGTTGTTATTATTAGACTGTTCTTATCTCAACTCACAGGTTGTACCTGTTTCCCTGATTCTCCTCCCCATCCCACTGGGGCAGTGGGGGTGTGAGCAAGCAGCTGTGCGGTACTTAGTTGCTGGCTGGGGTTAAATCATAACAGTTCTAAAAAGAAATCTTGTCCCCTCGAATAAAGTGTTTCTCCTAGAAAAGGCTGTCAGAGAAACTAAACTGAACTGATGCAGTTGCTTGTGGGTTGGTTTGACTGCTCAGGACCTGGTCCACAGCCTTTTGGAAAGATTGACCTCAGCTCTAGGGGTTTCTCCAAACCAAGCGTAGTCACTTTGCAGAAAAGGAAAAGGGGATGGTGACACCCAAGTCCAAAACTGGTCCCATTATGAGAAAGTAAGAAATTCTTGGTGGATACAGGTACCCAAAGAGATTTCCAATAGGAGAAACAGATTAACAGGTGTCATCCCTCTGCACTTGGAGATCCAGGGGAAGTTTAAGCTACTGTGGGTGGATGGAAACAAGGAAAAATCCACTTGTGATATTTTTTGATTGTTTAATTACATGTCTACTGATCTAGTGCCTAATTTACGCTTCAGATACTATAATTTGCCTTGTCAAGTGCTTCTTTGTATTGTGAATTTCACTGTGTTAAGATAATTAACATCATATACTTCTAAGGGAGATTACTGTTGTTGGACTGAAAATTTTGACGAGGTCCTTTCAGTCAGTACCGCAGCCACTCCCATTGCCCCTTGCACTGTGATACAATGGCAGGGACAGGAAAAAAAAAAGGAAAGATCAGCCCAACAATCTCTGACATACCCTTTTGTCCTGGTTTTGGCTGGGGTGGTTATTTTTTCTTCTCAGTAGTTGGTGCACTGCTGTGTTTTGGTTTTAGTATGAGAATAACGTTGATAACACACTGATGTTTTTAATTTTTGCTAAGTATCATTTATACTCAGTCAAGGACTTCTCAGTTTCTCAGGCCCTGCCAGCGAGAGGGCTGGAGGGGCACGAGAAACTGGGAGGGGACACAGCTGGGACAGGTGACCCGAACTAGCCAGAGGGATATTCCATATCACAGAACATCATTCATGCTCAGTATATAAACTGGGGGGAGCTGGCCAGGGCCTGCTGATAGCTGCTGGGGGACTGGCTGGGCACCAGCCAGTGGATTGTGAGCAGTTGTATTGTGCGTCACTTGTCTGGATTTTCTCTCTTCCCTTTTAATTTTATTCCTTTCCCCTTCTCTCTCCTTTTCATTATTTTTTTTCCCAATTATTAAGTTTGTCTTATCTCAACCCTTGAGTTTTATCTTTTTCCCAGTTCTGCTCCCCATCCCACTGTGGGCCAGGAGGGGGAGGGGAGTGAGTGCTGCGTGGTAATTAACTGCCAGCTGGGATTAAGCCACGGCACCTTTACATAGATATAGTAATTTCTTTCTGTTCAAAATATTGCCATTCCTGGCAACAAGTCAGCAGTGAATCTGCTTGGACTATTTTCTTCCCAGACAGTTTCTGTAGCAGTAAGTCACTCTTACAGTCATACTTCAGGTAATTTCAGAAATGAGGTGGCTATCCCATGGTTTTTCACCATCCTTCTGCACAATGCCCATTTTAGACCCACAATAGTGGTCCGGAACATCCCATTTTTACTTAGGAAACTTTCCTTTGCACGCCCAGATACTGGTTCAACATGGAGAAGATAACACAGAAGTAAATGTTTAATAAGAAACATCTCCGCTGGTTTAGCCGCTGAACCGAACTCCACACCCTTAACTGTTCGCTCCAGGTCTACTGCAGCACTTACCTGCAGGCAGCTGAACCAAACCACGAGCAATGCTTTAGTGTCTTGCTGTTGTTATTATTGTTACTGTACAGCATCCGCTTCTATCCCTTGATCTGATATAGCATAGGTGGTTCCACCGTCTTATCACTTTCTACCTCAGGTGAGTGATGCCATAACAATTGACCTCAATTGGGAAACACGACTGAGAATTCATACCCAGCCCAGCCCACGGTGTCATTCCCTTCAGCATGAAGTCTGTGCACCCCTGAAACCCACCAAACTCCAGTAAATGTACAAAGGCTGGTCTTCGTCCATCCTGAAGGCTGTGGAGAGCTTTCTGATGATCTGATGGCTGCACCAGAGATTCCCCTTCTGTGGCCAGTTTGGATATGTCAACGTAGTAATTTGACGTCCTACCCCTGGCTGACTTCTTCTTTGGAATTCTTTGTTGTATATGGATTTGTTTACCTCTGTTGTCTGAAAAGAATACTTCTGCAAATGCAATTTATAACAGAAAAGATATGTCTTCCAAAACCGTTAGCAAGAAAATAGAGCAGGAATTAATTGCTTAAAATACCTAGCCTGTGATCTGGAGCTAAGCTACTTAACAGTGGTGCACCTTTTACTGAAGAGTAAGAGTGTGCACCCTGTTGAATTAAACCAATGGTCCTTCTAGCTTCATTTGTGTAACGGTGTGTATCAGAAAAAAAGGGCTAAATTTTAAGAATGGGGCAACATTTCCCCAGTATAATCTGCCAGCTTCACCACAGTTCATGATCCTCCTGAAGCACAGCTTCTAGCTGCACCTTGATGCTGAGTTACTGGTGACAAATTTTTTTCTTCTTCATCTGAATCATTTTTGACTTCACTCAAGTTTTTGGTCTTCAAAATTACCTCTAACATTAAATTCTCCAGTTTAATGATTCATGACTTGGGGAAAATACTTTTGTGTGTTTGATCGTTTTGGAACTCTTGCTAGTTCTTGAATTATGTCACTTTGCTGTTCACCTCCAATATGCCATTGTGATTTTATGAAGTTCATAATATCATTGCTGAGCTCTTTCTTTTCTGGGGCTGAAGGGTACATTTTTATTTACAACACGTTCCATGCAGTTTTATTTGCAAAGGCCTTCTTGAGATGCTAAAACTGAAGTGAAAAATTTTGATTAAAAAATGGCTTGGTTTACATCCTGTGCTTCTACCAGAAAAGATCTTTTACTATGAGATGGTGGCACTATTCTAAAATACAGATTCTAAAGTATCCTTTAACAGCAGAATTAAACTATTGCAAGAGTCTGTCACTGCACTCCAATATGCATATCACAATGCAGAAGAATGAGCACTTCAGCTGTTTTAATATATTTGTCTTTATGCTGGAGCAACGTTTCTTCAAATCTATTGCTCAGAAAGGATTTTCTAGATTAACTTTCAGTTTGCATACTTTTAAGTACTAAATATTAAAGCAAACCATGAAGTTCATTATTAGATGGCATTTTAATTATGTTTTTCACCATTTTTTTGGAACGTTATACAGTTAACTGCTCAACAACCCTTTGAAAATATTATTTGTGCAACATCTGAGATTATAACCTATCATTATTTACACAGGTCTGAATCAATTTGTTTTGTTGTTTAACATCTTACAAAAGCCTTGTTGTCTTAAAAAAACTCATATACACACCAGTAAAATGGTGAGCCTGCTGTTTTCCCCTGAGTACATTGCTATGTGGTGTTAATTTTCAGAGAAAGCTGTTGATGGACTCAACATCTGTGAGTATATCATTATGTATGATATACTCACAAGCGTTTGTAATTAAATTCCACTGTTTCTTAGAAATGGGATCAGATTTACCAGATGATGCAGCAGAACATTTTAGTCAGGATTCAAGTGTTTAAATAACACAGCACTCTCTTCTGCAAATGTGTCTTCAAGCAAAATTTGGTAGTTTTCAGTACTCAGTAGACCTTCCCTTAATGCAGACCATTTAGAAGTGGTTGATTAATAATGAAATAATTTTTTCTGATCCAACATATTATAATTAGCAATTGACATTATGCACATCATCCACTTCTAAAACCAGTTTAGGGTGTGTTGCATATTCCTGTAGCTATTTAGAATAAAAGAAACTGAGCTCTGTTATTTGATCCTGTTGTCTATGCCAGAAATGCAAAATAGGGAACAAAAGCCAGAAACATCTGAATTCTAACCCCAGCATTTCCACAAGGGCAACCAATTTTCTTAAAAGGTTCATGAATTTTGCATATCCTGTTTGCTATAGGACCGATATGAAATTATTTTGGACCCAGTTAAGTACTAGCTGAAAACTTAGCTGGCTTCACTGAACTTTTGTCCAGACCTTTGTCTAGACATCAGAAGGTGGATGAAGTCCTAATTTAAGACACCCACATTTGAAATGTTAGCCTTTTTGCCTGTGTTTCAATGCTGCTACCTATAAGTTTATAAGAATAAATTTAGCCATTCCTGTAGGATTTTGGGAGGATTCATTAGGAAGTGCTTGTAAAACTGAAAAGCACAGGTCCTACAAACATCTTCATCAGAAGTGTTTATCTTGGCTGTCACTTAGCTCCAAAGAAATGAAATATTAATTGTCTTCCTAGATTGCTCTAACCCTTTCTACTTTTACTGCAGTAAGTGAAGATCATAGAGCAGAAACTGCTAATTAAAATCTCATTGGACATGGTCACATTACTACCCAGTGTTTTTTTAACAAATTCTTAATGGCGGGGGGTTTTAACATTATTTTTAAAAAAAATTAAAAAGAAGACCTCTGAAAACAGTCATTCATTTTAGTGAGAATCCTTATCTTGCATACAAATGACATGCCATAATCCCAGGGAGAAAACTGCAAGGGAAACTTAAGTTTATTATCAAATTATATGAAGACTACGTCATTTAGGTCTTCTATAAATTTGGGGTTGGAGAGAGCTAGATCAGTCTGCTCATTCTCCTGCTAGCTCGAGATTTCTTCTGTGATTTATTCATGAAGGTGTTTATAAATGGGATGCTCAAGATCAACACATCTGCAGGCTGGTGAGCACCTTTGGTGCAGTGTTGAACAAACCTGTGTCCCTTGAATGCAGTGATGTTTAGAAGCTCAGACTGGCATCTGTACCTTTAAAGCTTCAAAAACATCCATCTGCAGCTTAATGTCCCTGAGAGAGAGCTCTTATATCTGCAGAATGACAGTCTCGTGGATGCTTGCTTTGTGCTTTCCTTTCCCTGGCTGTAATTGTTAAGATCTGAACTTTATGTGATATTTCTCTATAATTTTATGAGTAAATTCCATACATAACTTACAATTAAACAAAATAATCAGGTCCTGAAAGAAAAAATTAATACTTTACATTTGATGAGGACTATTAATCTTTCCCAGAAAGGGCTACAGACCCACTGGACATCAGCAGTTAAGATGGATGCCAAAGCTGTAAGAACAAAGATAAATTACTGTTTTGCTTAAACCCATCTGCTCTTGATGGCCCTAAGAGGGGCTTAGCTTCTAAGTGATTTCATAGACCGTATCTGCCCACAAAACTTTCATTTGGACTCATTTTCACAGATTTTGAAGTAGTTTTTTTAGCACTGTTTTGTGAATGTTCTTTCAAAAAATTATTTGTAAATGCATTACATCATTCATGTTTTTAATGGTGTTTGTGCCCTTTGTGGTACATAAAGGCAGCTTAATCATTCCAAATACAATAGCACATCCTAACCTTCTGCCAAGAAATTTGGCAGTCTTTGGCAACATGAAATTACAGGCACTTAAACCTCAACTGTGGCTCTTTCACAGACTGGTTGAAAAGGGAGGGGGAAAGGGTATTTTTAATGTATGGCTTAGTGCATAGACCTAAGCTGGGGCTAGGAATAGGGTCCAGTAAGAAGTGACGGAATATAATGTGCTGCAGAGATTCCTGACACAACACACACACCCATCCTGCCTTGCATGAAAGGAGTTGACTGCATTTCTCCCGATTGCTCTGGCTGGTCAGTCCTGGATTCTCGAGCGATACCTTAAGACGTTGCAGCCCAGGCAGGCTAGACCTTGGCAGAGTTGCCATGACAGCTGCCCAGGTTTCCATTTTGAACCAGTAGCCTTATGATGCTATGGTCGTTTGGCCAGGAGGAGTAAAACTGCTGTGGCAGTTCCCCTTGGGAAGCAGCTTGGGCAGTTGCAGGCAATTATGCCTGCTTTGCATCTTGTCCGTGGGCAGTCTGCCTCAGCCGTGGCCCTGGGACTCCGTGCAGCAGGGCGATCAATGATGGATGCTGTGGTTTGCCCATCTTCTGTCAGCAAAATGCAACTGTAATTACAAAGGAAATAAACCAAATGTAGGGTTGCTTCATAAATCCAAACCTAATTGTTATAATCACCAGCATCAGAGCTTCCTCATTTCTGGAGTACCCCGCTGGTCCTCACCCCTCAGCTACTGCATTTTTTCTGAGAACAGCATTACTTGATTCTGCCACTCTGTGAGATGGCTTGAGGGTGCTGATCCCAGGAGTAAAACACAGTTATCTTGGTGAATCTGATTTAGGCTCCCATTTGGTAATTTTATTCTCTCCAGCTACAAGAAAAGCTGTAATTGGTGACTGAAGAGCTTCCTTAGAGCAAAGCATCATTTAGGAGAAAAGCATTTTAAAAGAAAACATACCTCACTGTCAATAACACTACCTGCACTCCTGCCTGCTTACAAAGTAATTAGCAGTTTTCCACATTGGGGCCCTGCAAGGAGCAGCTGCCCATCTGCTCTTCTCCCTGCTTGTCTTTGCCAGAGCTCCCTGCCCTGCGCTGCAGATGCAGGAGCCCTTCAAGGCCCTTTGTACACACCAGGAGCCAACTGACAAGGCAGACTCCCAATCTGGATAAGCAATGTTAGCACACCAAGCTGGGCACAAGCTCTTCCAAGCTACCAGCTTGCTCTGCTGAGTTTCTGGTACCCACGCATCGCTGCATCCCTTCCCTGCCTCTCGCCAGCCACAGCATTGTCTCAGCATAGCAAAGCAGTGGCAGAGCAGCCCAGCGACTGCCAGTTTGGGGCACCTCCCCTCCCTCATGGTGATCAGAAAATGGATGCTGTCCAACCGGCTTTTCCTTGCGCTCCGTTCTTACTCCAATGGATGCATTTTATGTGTGACTGCTGTTCCATTATGAGCAAAAAAACCCCAAAAAACAAACGCCAAACCATCAATTTATTTAGATGTGTTGTTGTTTTATGCTTTTCCACTTTACAGATTTCAGTTTCTCTTAAAATGCCAAAACAAAATATTGACATCCCAACTCATAAGAAGTATTTAAATTATAGGCACAATGACTGTGGAGATATTCTTTTGTCTTTTTTTTTTTTTAAGATGTGAAGTTATAGAAGGACCATTTCAGGAAATTTTATTAAAGTTTAGAAATACAAATTTAAAGTGTATAGCTGGGAAGTAACAAAAAGACAATGGAGAAGTAGAGACAAAGTCTGACCTTTAACAATATATCAAGTAAGGTGAATGGTAATCAGTTCATGTATTTCAGCTGAAGTGTGTTTTAGAGTTAACTACAGCTATGCAGGATCTAGTACGCTATTACACAGACATAGGAAGGATTGAAATACTCTTAAATTTTCTCTCTAGTAAGCCGTGTAGTGTTGGATATACATTAATAAGTTGCTAAGCCATAGTTATCTTGGTACTGACTCAATGCTATTATTTGCTATTTGAAATACATCAAATAAAAAGTAATTATGTAATAATTAAACAAGAAAGGAAAACATGGTCTCCTGGAAATTAATTACATCCATCCTTTAACTGTGTCTCTTATCTACGCAGCACAAGATATTGGGAATACTGTCCTACTGAAATTTAGCCAGCAAAATACATACACAATATGAGATCTTCTGAGCTTAAACCTATCATTGCTGATAGTAATTGTATAATAAAACTTTTTGAGTCTCCAGTATTCACCAGATGAAATACCAATTTGATCTATGGAACAACTTTTCAAAAAGCTTAAGTGCCCAACAATACAAAGGGAAATCTCTAAATGTTTGAGGTTTTCCCTAGGAAAAGTGGTGAAGGAGAAGGGAGAGCAGCAAGCACTAGGTGACACCTGGAACAAATCAAGTTACAGCAAACTTTTCCAGATCTGTACATATGCCCCTAAATAATCCTGTGATGCTGAAATCACCCCGACCTTTCCTGTCTCTTTCCCCCTCTTGTTTTGCTCATTGTTGAGTCTTATTCTTGCATTGTGTTTGTTAGGTGTGTGCTTATACACACTCCATTGCTTACTTAAAGTATATGTTCCTTGCATTCAGGGCAGTGCATTTAGATTAAATTAATGGTCAATTTTGTCCACTAGTTCCTTTAGAGACCCAGGTAGTTTAAGGAGGGCTTGGCAAAGGAGGTTATTGCTTGAATACTACCTTTTGGTCAAAGCATTTGCTGGGAAATTGGAGAGCAGCATCCAAGGCAGAGCAGGGCTGAAGACATTGCTCACACTCTCCAGATGAAAGACAAGGTGGAGGGAGGATGAGGGAAGAGCACAGAAGATAAGATTCACAGGGAATGAGTGTGACATTACTTTGTAGTCAGGTATGTGGGTGTTCAATGTGGTTGGAAGTCCTGTGTTCAGGTCTTTTCTTTATAGGCCCTGCACAAATCTATTCATGAAAAGGCTTGGGCTAAATTACAGAAGCAGTGGTGGGAGTGGGCAGCATGCCTAGATCATGTCCCCCTTTGCAGGGCTCCCTCACCTCACTGCTCTGCATACCTTCCTTCTTTGCTGACTTTTTCTCTGGCTCCTTGCTCCTCACCAAGTGGTGTGGGTACCCGGCAGAGCCACACAGGGGCCTGTAGCCATCTGCTCCTGGCTGTGACTTACCCACAACCTTGAGTCCAGCAAGGCAGGCTGAAAAATGTGTCACCCTTGCTAAACTATTCAGGAGGGCAGTGCGGAAAAGGCAACAACATAGGTGTTCTGGGCATTAAAAAAGAGAAGCTGTCAGGTTCCTTATGGAGCCTGGCTAGATAAAACAGATTTGTGCAACACTTATATTTGTGCAAACATAAGCATAGGAAGTACATGCTATGGGATATGCCAATTGGGGGGATTGAAGGAGCTTATACTTTTAATGTTTGAAATAGCTTGCTGTGACATAAATGTAAAGGGGGAGAATGGAGGAAATGATCTTTGCACAGGAGTTGGCAGGGCTCTTTGAAAGAGCTTTAAACTAGGTTTGAAGGGGGAAAGCGGTAAGACCAGTCTCACTAGAGAGAAGCCTGGGGTCAGCACAACAGTGTTTGAGGGATGGTGTGCTGTCGAGGTGCT